>CM063593.1:11271595-11871595 GCA_032356905.1 Salix exigua | reverse complement strand
TAGTGGCTAACACAAGGAGTCAGCACAGAAAAAACTGCTGCACAGTAATTGATTTGATATCCTGCGAGCCTTTCTATTTAAGAGGGGCGACAAAGGAATATGTGCCCTAGCCAACACCACCTAAAAACAGCCCTTTCTTAACCACCTACAATAAATACAAACAGTGCAGTCTTGAATTATTCAGGTCTCCCTGACCTTCCTGAAATGTAAAACTTTGCCTCCAAGCTCACCAAAAAATAGTTAAAAATATTGAAAGATTGAGATAATGACTAAAGAGCTGATCCCAATGCTTATCCACTTGTATAAACTGGATGGAGGGCTGAGTCAGTAGAACAAGGAAGGTTGAAGTTCGCAAATACATTCGACTGGGTGTGCAAATATACTTAGTTTATTATAGAACGATTGGAGTTGTGGAATAATTAGCATGGATCGTTAGTTTATTGCTTCTCATTTGTGCAAATAGTATATATGTAATATGTCTCTTCAAATTTCATTGCCACCATTTTCGTTTAGATTTATGGAGGAAAACCAGAGAATAAAACACTAAAACATGAGGTGAGGTATAATATATAAAAATATAAAAGAAATCTTGAATTAAACTCTTTCTTCACTTTATTTTTATTTTTATAGTGAATCTTGAAAGTTTAAAGGTTGAAGAATATTTTGATTCTATTATGGATCTAGTGATACATGATTATTTGGAGGATTTTCATGACATGATTAATCCGCTGAGTCTTAAAACATATCCACTTGTGCATCTTGAATTCGACACTAAAAATTCATTATACCCTTCTAGTACCACTAGATAACCAATATAGTGTAATTCATAGTCATTTGTTTAACTCAAATATTTGAGTGCCCTTATATAATATAGTGTAACTCATAGTTATTTGTTTACCTCAAATATTTGAGTGCCTTTTATATTGTTTTCCAATGATTTGTACTTGGATCCTTTTATATTGTTTTCCAATGATTTGTAATTTGATCTCTTAAAAATCTACTCAATTTGTTAGTCGAGCAAGCAATATTAATTTTTATGCAATTTATAGCATATATTAAGCTCTTAATTATCTAAGAATGTTGTATTTTGTCTATTCACTTGTAATTATTTCTTAAAACATAGACACTTATGTCAGTTAATATTTTCATAATACTATGTCACCTTAAGAAAAATTATCGAGAACTTTCTCAACATAATAAGATTTGGAAAATAAGAATCCATCAAATGTTAGAGAAGTGTTTATATATATATATATATATATATATATATAATATGACATCTATAATATACAAGTCTCTTATATCAAAGTTGTTTAGCTAACATTTTCTTTGTAGAATTGATCATGTGATCGTTATTGCCCGAAATTAACATATCTTCCATAATGACATAACTTTTATTTGTATTTTTCACATAAATATATTTATTAATTTTAAATTTATTTGACAGCATAACCCTTTTAAATTTTTAATGTCATTGTTTAGGTGTATTTTTCAACACATATAATGATTTGACAAGTTTACAAAATTTCTTATATTGTCCATTAACAACAAACCCCTTATGTTATTTTGTGTAAAGCTTCTTTTCAAAATCATCATTTTAAAAAGTCAATTTTACATTTGTTTTATGTATTTCAAGATTGCAATTCCTATTCCATACATTTTTCACACAAATGGATATATGTCAAAACAGTTCATATTTTCTTTTTATTTAAAACCTTGAACAAGAAGTTTACCATTATATTTATCAATAGTGCCATCCATTTTCATCTTCCTATTGAATATCAACTTATGTTTTAATAGTTTACTTTTGAGAGGAAGATCCACTAATTTTCAAGTATTATTATTTATGATGGATTCATTTTCATTAATGATTTTTTTTCAAAAGAAGCTTCCCAACAAAATATTGTCTTGGAGGAGGCGTAAGGTTCATTTTCTAAAATGAGGACTAGATGTTTTGGTCATTTTTGTCCATTCAGTCTTTCTAAGCTCAAATTTTTGTTTTAATTGATGATGATTACTCGAGCTAGCCTTAATTGTTATCTTTCGTGAACAATTTTCTTGTGCTTCCTTTCATGATAATACATCCTCAAATAACATAGAATTCTTGTAGTCCATAGCAATATTAAATGAATATCCGTAATACTTGACTTACATGCAAGAAATAAATATATATCATCATCATCATCTAATAAATACAAAATTCACACTCTTAGGTTCTATCTTAATATTTTAGGATCAAATATCGCTATGTATTTGTAGGAAGTCGAGGATGTTACAAACAGTTTCCTTTTAATACTTAAAAAAACTCGTACATTTTAGTCATGTAAGTACTTCTTTACTAGATAGTCCACCTAACTAGATTAGGGAGGCAAGTTTTGTAATCAACGAGCGAGGCAAAAATCATGAGCCACGTACATTATGCAAGAACTAAAGCAACATTCGTTACACACTACTAAAAAAACAGGCCGTTTGCAACGGATTTTTGTGTAGCAACGGATTTTTTGTTGCTAATCAAATTTCTGAATTAAAAAAGCATAAATATGTGTTGCAACAGATTTTCCGTTGCATTGTTAATTTGCAACGAAAAATCCGTTGCAAATAAAAAACAAAATGCAATGGAATATCCGTTGCAACATAAATTCATTTGCAACGGATATTCCGTTGCAAATTACAAATGCAACGGCAAATCCGTTGCAATGAAAAATGTTTGCAACGGACTTCCCGTTGCAAATTCATTTTATGTTGCAACGGATATGCCTTTGCAAATTAAAACGATTTGCAACGGACATTCAATTACAATATACAAGGAATTTGCAACGGGAAGTCCGTTGCAAACAGTTTTCATTGCAATGAAATATCCGTTGTAAAGGTGCAACGGATAATCCGTTGCAATATCAGTTTAGTTTGCAACGGAATGTCTGTTGCAATTGAAAAGTTGCAACAGATAAGCTGTTGCAAAATAAAAATGATAATGCAACGGATTATCCGTTGCATTTACTAATTGCAACGGAATGTCCGTTGCAAAGGTGCAACGGAAAATCCGTTGCAATATCAGTTTAGTTTGCAATGGAATATCTGTTGCAATTTAAAATTTGCAACGGCTAATCCGTTGCAAAATGAAAATGATATTGCAATGGATTTACTTCTCAAAACACACCTTTATGAACTTATGGTGCCTGTTCGTCTCTCTTCCTCCTCTCTTTCTTCCAGAACATATTTTCCCTTTTTTTCCTTCTCTCCTATGCTCCACTAGTACTTGAAATAGTTACACCCCTGTTAACGTTGCCTTCCATCTCTTTCACCCATTCCACCTTGCTGGCGACGAGCTCGAGTTATACAGTTGACCCAGCAACACCACAACGCCAATCTCCTTCACGTACGGTAAGCGTTTCCATTTTTCATCTCCCTTTCGAGCTAGAATAAACTGTAAAAGAGAACAAACAAGAGAAAGAGGCCATTAGGGCCTAGTCTTGTGCTACCTTATATTATGTGTATATGGGATTTTGTTTTAATTATAACACAGGTACCATATAATTATAAATTGAAATTTAATTTTTTTCATGAGCTACTTGTATTGTGTAAATTCATGGTAGCTGACTGTCTGAGATCAGGAAAAAAACACCTATCAAAAGAAGAAAAACACGCCGACCCAGTACTGATCATAGAGCTGCACAACATGTAGTTCTACATGTAGTTCGATTTCATCTGATATCATGGAATTCTACTCTTTAAAATTTGCTCATTGAGATGTTGGTAATCGAGAATAAATTTATTATCCATGTCATTATTCTGGGTATGAATTAAAGAGACTGAATTCACAGGAAATTAATCAGAGGTTCATGAAAATGTGCTGAAAACTATATAAATGAATTCATTTTCTTAACATATTTCTTCATGATGATGTAAATTGCTTAACATAACAATGAACACACACACACACACACTGTCATGTTTGTCATTGCAGTTGTTTTCCATTTGTTGTTGTCTTTAAATCTGCATTTTCTATGACTTGATGTTGTTATCATTACATCATCTATCATTTACTGTCATTTTGCTTATTCTTGTAGAGTAAGGTCAAGCAAATTGTTCATTGTTTATAGTTCAAGAAGTAAAATAAGCAGCCTTTAATGTTTGTAATGCAATGCTGTTTTAATATTCATTTTTCTTGTGTTAGTTGTCAATTTTATCATGGTTACTTGAGCACATGATCATGTTCTTACATTCTCAATGCATTTGTGTATGTCCATGCATATAGTGAAATTATATTTGTAATTTCAGATGCCTTAGGAAAGTCCTTGTGTGTTAAGTAGAAGGGTCACGTTTTCTTCATTTCTTGAATTCTGGGCACAATTTGCCTAACCATTGTTTGACTGTCTATTTTTGGCTGACAAAATGAACAAGAATTCTTTACACCCACATAATTTAATGCCATGATGTTGGTGATTCTCTTCATCTATTTAAGAACATCATTTGTTAGCGTTTTTTTCTACAACATATTAACCATCTTTTTACTTTTGGATGTTGCAGATTCTTTGCTGCTTCTTTTGTATGAATTCTCTTCTTGCTTAGCCTTTGCGCCTGCAATAGAGGTATGGATATATATCTTCTTCGCTCAAGATCTCTCCTTTATTGTCTTGCTTTTGTGGTTTTGATCCATAGAAAAACCAGCACGTTACTACTTCTCATCATTAATCTATATACTTTAAAAGAGAATTATAGTGAATTATTAGTTGGATAGAGGTGGATATTAGTTGTTTTACACTGATTTTGTTGTGCTTTATTACTGAAGAAATTATTGTTATATTTCAGAAATTCTAAGTTGTTACATGTACACCTAATTCCGTTGAAGGATCGTATTTTCTTAAGAACCTACTCACCTAATGTACAATATGTACTAATATTTAAAAATCCATTAATAGATATATTTTTAACATTTGGTGGAGTACTTGTATTGTAGAAATTCTCTAAGCAAACATGTCTCCCAAGAATTATATTGGAATCAAATGTTATTATTCTTCATAAAATTGGATAGCAAGCCTAATGAATTTATAATTTTTTAAGGAATATTTCATATTGACCAAAATAGGTGCTAGAAATTTGTGTATGTTATGATAGCTAGTTAATACTTAGAAAGGAACACAATAGTATATAGATAATGGTAATATATATAATATTGTTAAACACTTATTCTTGAATGAGATAATTTTCGTTGATTATATAAAATCAAAGAAAAATATTATGGATACATTAACTAAAAGTGTATTAAGAGAGCTTATGTGTCAATCATCGAGAAGAATGTGTTTAAATCCTTTAAAGAATAAGATTACAAAAATTATCTAAAGAAATCTTTAATTGAAATATTTGTATGAAACTCAAAACTCTCAATTGTCTATTAGAAAAATACAAGATTTCCTTGTATTTTATATAATTAGAGGTTAAAGAATCATAAATAAACATTAAATAAAGTAGATTTGGTCTTAATCCAGACAAGCACGCTCGTTAGGCTTAGGCCCGAGCATATATTTAATGTAGGTTAGATTCTTGGATAGATTATCATAGATCTACTAGTATACATTTAGTGGATATTAAAATCCTGAACAAGAGG
Source organism: Salix exigua (assembly GCA_032356905.1). Classification (NCBI taxonomy): domain Eukaryota; kingdom Viridiplantae; phylum Streptophyta; class Magnoliopsida; order Malpighiales; family Salicaceae; genus Salix; species Salix exigua. The sequence goes on along the minus strand of CM063593.1, from coordinate 11,865,990 downwards.
ATTGCCATGTGTCAATGTTTGTGCGATGATGAGGATGAGGAGAAGTGAATGGAATATAAATGTTTATTTGTTTTATTTAAATTTGATGAATATTTGTGCTACTATATTTATTGTGAGTTTTATATGTCAATAATATGTATTTTCTTTCAGCATTATCATATGCATGACAATAATAGATCTTAACTTTTTTTTATTTTTGTATCTAGTTCTAGGAAGTACATCTTTATATTTTGTGAAACTAAAATGTTTATACAACTTAATCTATATAATTAATATTAAAAACAAGTAGGCAAAGTGAATCGATCCTTGTGCAAAGAAAGCACAAGACACCATTACAATGTCTTTGCACTACAAATGGATATTCGAGTATGAATGGTTATTTACAATGTCACTCATATTCAAACAGTTAGTTCAATGCAAGCATGTAAGGAGAGCCTGTTATTGTTGAAAACAAGTAGGAGTGTCTGTTATTGTTCTACCAAGTATAAGTTGAATACACAAGTAAATGACTGAATTAATTACTACTTTAAGTAGTTCACCTCTACTCTATCGTTGACTACCTTAATCTCCTTTTTATCCAACTTGTAAAGGAGGATAGAGCACAAAGAATGAACAAAGTTAAATCTTATGAAAATCCAACTAAAATATTGCATAATGCTCATCCTAAGACATAGTTGTCCCCTTTGCACCGTAATGAATGTAGTGTCCAATTGCTAGAAATATTTTAAAAAATACAAAAAGAAAGGGGCCTTGGGGTAAATCCAATTGAACGTGCCAAGTCTAAAATATTTCACCACTATATATAGTGGTGAAATATTAAAAACTGAAATTATGTTTCAATTATTAAAATCATATTCTTTTTTATTTGCCTTCTGCGTAATACAAAATGAATCAACATTCTAAAATATTTGTATATCATAATGTTTTCTAGATTAATATGGACGATCGAGAGTGGATGTATCGTCGTATGCGAAGTGCTCATCTGAATCCTGAATTTATTGCGGGTGTTAGAAGATTTATCAATTTTGCATATTCAATTGATAAAAATATATATGAGGGGAAAATTAGATGTCCTTGTGTGAGATGCAAAAATCAAAAGTTTCAAAACGAAGATGATGTTTGTAAGCATTTATTGATAAGAGGGTTTTTACCTTATTATGAAAATTGGACTGTACATGGGGAACCTTTTGTCATAGAAATATTGGGTGGACCTTCATCGGGAGGGCTTAGTGGTGTTGTGAATGATATGGAAGATGCAAATCCGTATAGAAATATGGTTCTAGATGCGATGGGGAATGATAATACATACTATAATGATAGGGTTTACAGTACTGTTGTTATAGAGGAACCTCCGAATATAGGGGCATCTAATTTTTTTGAGTTGTTGAAAGCTGCAGAGGAACCTTTGTGGGAAGGGTGTACCAAGCAATCAAAACTATCGGCTTCTATACAATTACTTAATATGAAGTCAAATTTAAATTTAACTCAGAATGCCTTCAACAAATTTACTGAATTTGTTAAGAGTTGTATGCCTGATAATGCAAATTTGGTTTCAAATTTTTATGATGCCAAGAAATTTATGCAGCCACTTGGACTTGGTTATGAGAAATATGACGTGTGCCCAAATTACTGTATGTTGTATTACGGGGTGGATGCAATGAAAATCATTTGTGACTTCTATGGAATGTCGCGATATAAACCTAGAAACCCTACTAGTCAAGGCATAAAAAGAAAGGCGGAGAAGCAACTCTGATACTTTTCATTGACACCAAGACTTCAGAGGCTATTTATGTCTCCGCATCATGCTAAAGATATGACATGGCATCACTTTCACAGGTCAGATGATGGAGTAATGGTGCATCCATCAGATGGATATGCATGGAAAGAGTTTAATCGTATCCATCCTAACTTCGCGGCAGATCCTCGAAATGTGAGATTAGGGTTATGCACGGATGGATTTTGTCCATTTAATATGATGTCATATTCATATTCTTGTTGGCCAGTAATTGTGACAATATATAACTTGCCTCCTTGGAAGTGCATGACAAGACCATTTATGTTTTTATCAATGATCATTCCCGACCCAAAGAATCCAAGAAAGAAGCTTGATGTTTTTCTAAGACCCTTTATTGATGAATTGAATAAGTTGTGGTCTGTGGGTGTTGAAACTTATGATGTATATAGTATACAAAATTTTCAATTGAAATCAGCTTTGATGTGGACCATTAGTGATTTTCCTGCATATGCTATGTTATCAGGCTGGAGTACTCATGGGAAATTATCTTGCCCTTATTGCATGGAACATAACAAGGCTTTTAGATTAAAAAATGGTGGGAAAACTTCATTTTTTGACTGTCATCGATGATTCCTACCCATGAACCACCCCTATAGATACTAGACAAATAAGTTTATGAATGGAGTAATTGAAGAGCTCCCTCATTTTCCACGTCGAACTGGTTTATAAATGTTAGATGAAGTGATAAAGTTTAATGAGGGACATGCTCATAACTCTTGTGATAAAATTCCCGGTTTCGGTGTGTATCATAATTGGGTGAAGAAAAGTATTTTTTGGGAGCTTCCATATTGGCATACAAATGTAATTCGTCACAACCTAGATGTCATGCACATAGAGAAAAATTGTTTTGAGAATATCTTCTATACAGTCATGGATTGTCATGATAGAAGCAAGAATATCTTCTATACAGTCATGGATTGTCATGATAGAAGCAAGGATAATGTAAAGGCTAGGTTAGATATTCAGTTGTATTGTAGGAAACCAAGCTTACATGTGCAACAACATGCCAGTGGTCGAGTTTACAAACCGAAAGGTAGTTATTATCTATTCAAGAAACAACAACAAGAAGTGTTGTCATGGATGAAAGAGTTGTCCTTTCCTAATGGGTATGCTTTAAATATATCACCTGGAGCTAATGCAGAGAAATATAATTGAAATAATATGTAAACTTGAAAAGATTTTCCCTCCATCTTTCTTTGACTCAATGGAACACTTAACCATACATCTTCCCTATGAAGCACAAGCTGGAGGACCCGTTCAATATCGATGGATGTATCCATTTGAACGGTATGCTCTCATACAATATAATTTTTATTAAATTTCATTTAATATTTTATTTCAATTCAAATTAATTAACATAAATGATGTCGGTATATGTTTTATTTGAAGAATAAAGTAACCAATAAAGCTCACCTTGAGGGTTCTATATGTGAAGCTTACCTGATTGACGAAATTACAAATTTTATGTCGTATTATTTCGATGATGACGTTTAAACAATATGGAATAGAGTTCCAAGAAATGACGATGGTGGATCTAAAGGTCAAGGTGGACAACTTTCTGTTTTTTCCTATTCTGGGAGAAAATTGTCCAAGAAATTTTATGGAAGGCAGTTATCGCACAAAGAATTGAAATTACACACAGCTATGTCCTATTCAATTGTCAAGAATTGAAACCCTATATGGAGTAAGTGTCAAATATATTCAATTCGATCGTTATTTATATTAATTTAATTTCACCTAACAATTACAAATTTAGGCAATGTCGTCAAGAGCTCAAGACACAACAACCATAATTTAGCGATATTCAAATTGAATTACTATGTGAGCAGATATTTCCAATTTGGTTGAAAAATCATGTAAGTGTGTTCAAGAAGAATTTTTTATTTCGATAAATATTTTGTATGAAATTTATTAAATTCATCCATGGTTATTATTATTCTTATGCTAGGTTCAATACAAATCAACTGGAATTGAGAATCAAATCTTTGCACTATCTATGGGGCCGTCCAATTCAATGAAATGTTATAATGGATATTATGTAAATGGATTTAAATTTCATACTCAAAGTTATGGATGATATAAAAAAACAATGAATAGCGGGGTTTGTGTTAAAGGAAGTAGCTACAATGAGAATGAGATTGATTATTATGGAATGCTTGAAGAAGTGATTCAGCTAAAATATTTAGGGAATAAGTTCAAGGTAATTATGTTCAAGTGTCATTGGTACGATACAAAACGTGGTCTTAAATTGCATTGTTCAAATGGTTTGGTTGAAATCAAACATACTTCTAGACTACATGGGAATGAAGATTTTGTCTTAGCGCAACAATGTCAACAAGTGTACTATACATGTCCACCCGATAATAAATCAATTGGATGTTAAATCATTGATATAGGGAATTTATTGAGAACACTGACAATGTTAAATGAATTGGATGAAACTTCTCATCCACGTTGTGTGCTTCTTGATCCGTCACTTGATGAACAAAATATACTTGTTGACTCATCTTATTATGAAGAAATAAACCAGCATGAGTTGCCTCAGGTACAAGCAAATTGGGGAGAAGAGAATATAATACCTTCGGGTGAGGAAATTGACTATGACAATAATGTTATTGGTCATGGTGTGGCGATGATGTTGATGATGATGTAATTAGGAGTGATGATAATGATGATTAGCTTTATACATGTATTTGTTATTCCCTAATGAAAATATTAATGTTGATGGACATGATGATTAACATTATGCTTGTATTTGTTATTTTGATTCCCAATATGTATGATGTTGATGGTAATGATGGGTAAAATTATGGTTGGATATGTTATTTTCATTAAAATTGTGATGTTGATAGTAATGATGAGTAGCTTATGGTTGGAGTTGTTATTTTCATTGAAATTGTGATGATGATGGTAATGATGAGTAGCATTATGCTTGGACTTGTTATTTTGATTGAAATATTGATGTTGATGGTAATGATGAGTAACATTATGTTGTTTGAGAAGGATTTGTTATTTTGTTTGGAATATTGATGTTGTATGGAAGAACAGAGTAAGTTTCATATTTTTGTAAACATTGATTATTTATGTATGTATTTGTTTCATGAAAGGTCTGTTATTATAATATTTCGGGTTTAATAACGCATCATGTGGTCGTGAAATCGGCAACATTTTGAGATGTAATTTCAAGGGGCTATGACACTCATGGGAAAAAGTACCTTCGATGTATAAGGATGAACTGTTCAAAGAGTTCAAGGTATGATAAAAAATGTTGTTGACTTTATTGCTTTTTTGATATGAATGCACGAAACTATTTTCATATAATGATCATGAATCATTTATGATATATATTTTAATGGAAATTTTTTTTGTTGTTGTTTGCAAATTATTTGACTTTACTTATCAAATGTATTGGATAGAAAAAGTATGCCTTCCCTAAGGAAGATGAAGAAATTGTTCAGAATATTTGGGAAGATAAAGCTCAGATATCTTTGAACCAACAATTGGCACGAGCTTGCACTAAAGCTCTGTCAAAACTACAAACCACAAATATTATTGACTGCATGAATAATGGTCCCATTTGGATACAAAAGGAAGACTGAAATACCATGATATAAGAAGTTTGGTTAACCGATGGATTCCAAAGACGATCAGACTCTTCAAAACGCAATCGATTGAAACAAACAGATGGTAAAAAAAGTTCTCATTCTGGTGGGTCAGTTTCATTTGCTTCATATCGAGCAAGTATGGTAAGCATTATTATTGTACACTCGTAATTGTAGTAATTGTATTTGTTTAATTTTTTATGTTGCTAATTATTTTTTAAAATGTTGATAGCAACAACAAGCCAGGAGAAAAGAACTTCCATGGGATGATGTATTTTCAATGTTGCATCAGAATGTCAATGAAACCGGCACATTCTTAGACAACAAGTCCAAAATAGTGGTGGTAAGTACTATTATTTTTTAATAAATAATTACTTGTATATAATTTCATATTCAAACAAATTTGTTTCTACATGTACTTGTCTGTTTGCAGGAAACTTATAGAAATGAGATGATTGCAAAGTATGGACCTGATCGAGATGTTCATCCTTCTTTTGATGGAGAAGCTTGGTGTCAGGCTTCGAGGGGGGTGGGTAAGCAAAGGTAGAGTTTACGGTGCACCTCGTATGCCAAAATCTAAGGTTATTGCGAGTGCGTCACAACAATCCTACTCAGTACACTCCACATATCCGTGCACAGTTATTCAGGAGTTGAAAGACGAATTGCAAGTAAAAGATGTTCTTCTTAATAATATACAACGTCAGATTGATTCTATTACAAATTATCTTACCACCCAGCATGGAAGTAATATTAGGCCTGAATTTATGAGTCAAGATATGTCAACACCTGTTGGCATGATGTCATCACGTACAATGGCACCTATGGGTCCACTGTCTTCCACAGTATATCGACCTCGACCCCATCTCCCAAATAGTGGTTCATCAACATCTCATCAACAACATCGTAAATCATTTCCACCTTATGCAATGGTTAAAAATATGTATTTTTTTTCATGTTGCTAGTGATAAAATTATTTATATATTTGTTTCATGTTGATGTAAAAATATGGATATACTTAAAAATGTAAATCTAACTGAATCTTTGTTATATTATAAAATGTCCTTTATGTTATTTGAACTGTATTTATTTGCTTATAAAAGTTAATAATATTAATAAAAAATTTCATTATAATTATTCAGGAAATTAAATAACAAATTTAATAAACAAATTAATTTTTGTGACAAAGTTGCAACAGACTTTCCGTTGCAATATATTTTGCAATGGAATATCCGTTGCAAGGTTGCAACGGAAACACCGTTGCACACTTGCAACGGACATTCCGTTGCAAAATAAATTGCAACGGAAACGCCGTTGTTAATTTGCAACGGCATTTCCGCTGCAAGGCTGCAACTGATTTTCTATTGCAATTTGGCAACGAAATATCTGTTGCAAATTAATTTGCAGTCGTGTATTTGCAACGGAATTCATCCGTTGCAAAGTTCGTTGCAAATAGAAATTTACAACGACATCCTTAGTTATTTGCAACGAACAAGTCCGTTGCAAATACCCCTTATTTTTTTGTAGTGACAACCGAGTTTGGGAGATCATAACTCTTTTAGCATCCATTTGGTATTGTGGTGGAATTCGTGTTTACCAATCTATTTTTGTATTTAATGTTTGGTAAAGAGGTAAACACAGATTTAAACCATGGGACCCACACCAAATTCTCTCTAAAATGTTGTTTGAAGAAAAGCTGGAATTTGATGCTTCTTAGTTTGTGATCCATCTTTTTGTCAAACGGCGATGCACATTTCAAATAGGAAAAATAACCATTGAAAAAAAACCCTAAAATATCCTCACCATCAATATCAAAAAATCACCCCAGAACATAACGCATGAAACACACTAATAAAAATACAGTCATAAAACACATGAAAAGGTGAAGCTTAATTATTAGGAAAAATAAGAAGATAAAACCTCAATATCACCAAGAAGGAGGCCAATGATTTCTTCAGTCTCGGTAGACAGATCATGGGTGACACATGAGTGCAATTGGTGTAAGAAACTCGAGGTGAGCAACAAAGGTAGAATGAGAAGAGGAGGATGAGGAGATGAGGAGGAAGAGAGTATGATGAAGGCATGATAAGGAGATGAGGAAGAGAGGATCTATGCGTGGGCGATGCAAGGCAGAGGGAGGGAGATATATATGTGTGTGTGGTGGGGTGGGTGAGGTGGGTGAGGTGTAAGAAGTAGGGTTTCTACGAGATGGGTTTTATAATAATAATAATAATAATAATAATAATTAATTATTATTAATTATATTATAAGCATAAAAATAATTTTAAAAAAATTTACAAGTAATTTTGGTAGCTGTAAAAAATTATATATATATATATATACACATCCTTTAAAGTAATTTTACAAGTTAAAAATAACATGAAAAGTTTGGTAACTAAACAACCAAAACTGTTTTTTTTTCAACCTTCAATTCAATCACAATTTTAACCAAACACTTCACAATTTATTTTGAACCGCAGTAAAGTGTTTTTTTTAAACTGATTTTTTCAACTTCAATCACAAAAACAAAATCAATGATAAACACCCTCTTATTTAAAGAAGGAAAAGGAAACGAGGTGGTCCCTCCCAAGAAATCTAGCTAGCTAGCTAGCTAGGTGCCCTATTTTTCCATAGCAAAAACATAAACCCTGTTTTGTTTTTATAATATTAAAGTGTATAACACCCTTCATACATTCTGATCAGTACAATCATCACACCTAGGCCGCCCCGGCTGTTCCCTTCCTTGAACCCCCCTTCACTGGCAGTATCCTAATCCTCTTCGCCACGCGCACAAAATCTCTGAATATTCACATCGAGAGTGAAAAATTAAGAGCGATCAATATTAGGTAAGCATTTACAATAAAAGCATAGCCAATATATACTAATGTGGTGATTAACAATATATATATATATATCGATTTAGCATATATTATATATTATAAATTTTATCGATGTGATGATCAATTTATATAAAAAAATGTTACTAGATCTATCACCATCAGCATATTCAAGGTAAATCTACCAATATAATTATCAGTATATCATGTAAACATACATGTGTCGATAACGATGCATGTGTTGATTTGTAGCTAGAATAATTATATTAATCAGGTGTATTTATAATTTTGGATGCTGGTAAAACTCTAATTGTTTCAACTTTTTACAGAAAATATATATTTTAACTTAAATTTAAGATCTATATAGAGGTCTCATCACAAATCATCTGATATCACAGATGAATTTATGTATCTATGTTAATATCAAAGACCCATACAAATGTTGAGTCCATAAGAAACTGCATTACTAGAAGAAAGTTTTGGAATAGGATTGCTTACTGTTGAGAACACGAATTGAGTGCCAATTATAGGACATGTACATTAAGTCAATGACATGAAAACATGGCAATGTAATAAGTCAAGATGATGGCGTATACGTACTTCCAGTTAAGGTCACCAGCAAGAAGGAGATCGCTTTCAATGTCTTCATAGGCGATGAGATGACCAGGAACAGCATTCGTGAGATCAAGATCATGATCACCAACACTACTCTCTGATGCGGTCGACCCTCCTGAATCGCTGCTTCCGTCAACAAACATCTGCCTCAGAGCCTTCGCAAGGCTATGGTAGCTTGCATGCTTATGAAGGCTGATTCTCTGGCAGATCGAACGGCCCTCGAGAACAACTGTCACCGGAGGAATCATGGTAGAGACAAGATCATCATCTTCAAAGCCAGGGAAGGTTTTAGGCTTGGTACTCATGAAGTTGGGCAAGGAAGAAGCCGGTCTGGGGCACTCTGGGACACTTGTAATCTCTTGCCATCTTCTTTTCAAGGATTCTTGTCTCTGTTGAGCTTCAAAACCATTCATATTCTTCTTCTTCTTTCACTTGCTTATGGAAACGTGTTCGTGATCTTCTGGAAGAGATCGATGTAGCTAACAAACTGAAAAGGGTCTGGTCCTTGGTGGGGATTATGTAAGATCGAGGGTGTGAGTGCGTGCGTTAATTACTAGACTGAAAAGAGTTTGGTGTCGATGCGCGCAGGAGGTAATTGAAAAACCTACTGGTAGGGCAACGGGGTGATCGTGTGAGTTTAAATTGTATGTGTTTGTTGGTAGAACTATATAAATGAGAGAGAGAGAGAGGTCAAATATCGGGGAGCTAGCTAGCTAGGTCAGGTAGGTGCCTGACAGAGGGCATTTTCCTAGTTCTTCACTCAACTCCTGCCTGAGCTCTCTGCCCTTTCTTTATATATATATATATATATACACGTACGGTGCATTATATATAATATTATAGTTCCAACTGGCGTCTTGAAATTCTTATAAATATTAAATGATTATCGCAAACCAAAAGAAAGATCATATTTATTTATTTATGGGGATGGTGATTAAATGCGTGAAGAAAAAGCGAGCTCAAAAGGACACATCTGCGGAGCTCATATACATTTATATAGCAATAGTATACTAAATAAACAATAAGAAATGTGTCTAGTAAATTGAAATGCATGGGCTACATAAACGACCGCGTTGCGGCCGGCGAACGCATCGCTTCTTTGACTCTCAGGCGGTCGGGAGCTCCAAATCATACTTCTGTTTCGCCACACTCACCTTTTTCTACTCCCGTCCCCATGCAGGCGTGTACAATAGAAAACCCTAATTAACCTTATTTAAGTAGACAAATAATGTAGTTGGCTATGGGTGTTTTGGTCATTTAAGTAATTACCCGAGGGGCTTGTCAAGATCACCACTCTTGCATAAGAGTAACTCCACCGCAAAAACCATCTGAGTTGGTGAAGCTAAATATCTGTACTTTTAGTTATTATTTTTCATTTTCATGCCTTCAACAGAGTAGTTATATTGATATCTAAAATGATTTTTTTTTTTGTTAAATAACTATTCCTACACATTTACAAAGGAAAGACAAAAGGTACAAAAAGTTAAAAACATACATATATCCGTTGGAATTATTTTGTTGAGTTATGTGAATTAAAACACAACAATGAATAAATGATGAATAATAGAAGTTGATAAAAACACAAATAAGAAGAACAATTCTTGCAAATATATTTCTTCTATTGGAAACCAACCAAAACAAGAAAAAAAAGCTCCAAATACCATCATCAAAATTGTGTGCCCAGTTGAAGAACAACGTCGGTGATTAGAAGCTCCTGTCAACTACAAAGCTTCCGCCCATTGATTTCGTTAATTAATTTAAGGTCTGCGTTTTAAACTTAATATATATTTTTATTTTCAATCAACAATGCAAATTTGTTGAGAACTTGGTCGTTAACAAAACCCAAATGGACAGGGGGTTTCTGACTCCCTGTTGATATCAAGACGAAACCTTAGGAAGGGGGTTAGAAAATGAAACACAAATTTGTTCAAATCATCTAAACACAGGAACAAATTCACACCTCAATAAAATTAAAACAATCATCACAGTTTTGAGACAACTCGATGAGTTAGGGGGTTTAGAAAATGACCTTAGGAAGCACCTAAGTTTGATTGAAGGTTGTTGCAAAGGGGCTGGAATTTCAGGTTGATTTAGGGTTGGGATTTGAGTTGATTTAGGGCTGGGATTTGTTAGAGAGTGATCTTCACTTTACTCTCTTAATTATAATAAATTTCAATGTATGTCTTCCAATTAATTATAATAAATGCGGTAATATTTTCTAATTCACTGTAGGGTTGGGATGTAATAATATTTTTAAAATTTTTAATTTGGTTAAAAAAGAAGAAGTCTACAATATTAAATCTAGCGCCAATTAGCTTTAAAAAATAATTGGTTGTGCTTAATTGGGTTTTTTTTAATGTTAGTTAGTTTAATTACATGCATTGAATTTATTGTTAGATTTAAAAACTATTTAAATTATATGTTTGGATATGTTATGTATTTGAAAGGGTTTGTGGCATTTGATTATGAATTCTTAGTCTTCAGGAAAGCATTCATGGTCAAGCATACTTTAAGGATTTCAACTACTTATTTTTTGTTATTGCATGTGCCACGTTACTATGAACGTGAGCTACTTTTTAGTTATTTTGTTATTCTTGTAAGGCTATTTGTTAGCTACTTTCATTCAATAAAAGTAGTTCATTCTAGTATTGTGTATTCTTTGTTTTTATTCTCAACAATTGATATCAGAGCCTGCAATGGCTTGTAAAAAAAGAAATAGAAACAAAGAGAGGACACACTTTTCTTGAGTGATTTCAAACAGAAAGTGAGTAAACTATTTAGTACCTTCAGTGAGTGAGTTCTTGAGTGATTTAAAACACAAAGTGGCAAAGCGAGTTATTAAGAGTCAATATTCAACAAATGGCAGTAAAGTCCAGTAATTTTACATCACCTTGCATCTCAAAATTTGATGGAGATTATGAGCATTGGAACATGCTAATGGAGAATCTCTTACGTTCAAAAGAGTATTGGAGTGTTAATGAGACATGGTTTATCGAGCCTGCATCAGGAGAAATTTTGAATAATGCACAGAGAAAAGCATTGGAGGAGACAAAGTTGAAAAATTTAAAGGTTAAAAATTACCTTTTTCAGTCCATAGACAAATTGGGTCAATCTCTAATGGCTTGCTGGAAATTAGAATCGAGGCAAGGAGGAAATCCAAGGCCTCAACAGAAGGAAGATGGTCATGAGAGGCTCAAAGGAGATGGTTACAGGAGGCCTAATTCACTCATCAAGAATTATGAGAAGAAAAGGCAAGAAAAAGAGTTGTTGTAGGTGGGCTCACAAAAGGTCATTGTATAGGGATTTTTTCAGGTACTTGCAAAATGAACCAGTCTATTAACTCAATTTCTATTTACATAGTTGATTGACATGATATCAAACCCTTCCCAAGTGATTGTATGCAACAAAGCTCGGGCTCACGAGTGATGAAAGCATGGATGGCTACCATGAAGCCTGGGAATCAATGCCAAAGACATTGAAAAATGATTAAATGCTATAATATTCATTAAATTTAGTATTGTGTATTCTTTATTCTTATTCTCAATAATATGATGGAGATGAAAATAATGAGAGAGAGAGAGAGAGAGAGAAATCAACTGAGATAAACAAAAATGTAGGTGATCCTACGATGTGTATGCTGCTAGTTGGAAGAGCAAGTGAAAATGTCGATCCTATGGCAGGGACATGGCTAGGTGGTGAAATGGATGGCCACACAATAAATGTTGATCCAACAATGAGAATGTTGACAAAAAATCCAACGGTGAGAATGTTACCAGATGGGGAGAGAGGCCTGCTGACAAAGTATGAAACGAAGGGTATGAAACAAGTTTACAAGCTGCATAAAGCTTTGTACGGATTAAAACAAGCTCCAAGAGCTTGATTCAGCCTAATCGAGACTCACTTCGTTAATGAAGGTTTTTTAAGGTGTGAAAGTGAACAAGCGTTATTCATCAAGAGAAGCAGGGAAGGAAAGATTATCATTATAAGTGTTTACGTTGATGATATAATATTTACTGGAGATGATGCAAATATGTTATGTGATTTCAAAAGTTCCATGATGAGATTATCAATACCGTTTCGGTTACCGTTTCGTTTTTTTCTATTGGTACGAAACATTTCAGTTTCGGAGAGTTTCGGTGTGCCGTTTCGGGGTTGTACTGTTCATATATAATTAATTAATTATATATATGAAAAAACAAAAAAATAAATATATTTTTTATTTTTTATAAAATCAAAGTTGACATAATTTTATTTTTTTTATAATATAGATTTTTTTGTTTTTGTTTTTTTTTTTATTTTTAGATTTTCAATACATCTAATAAACAGTAGTGTGTGTGTGTGTAATACTATGTTAGTGGGCGGGGTTAGTGGGTAGGAATTGCTTTTTTCCCTTAGTCGAAATGGAATACCCGGAGCAATTCCGGGGTGTTTCGGCCGGTATTTGGCCGATATTTCTAGTAGCGGCCAGTATTTAAAATGAGACGAAAACGACATCGTTTTGTGTTTTTTCACCTAGTATGAAATGTTTTGGCCGTTTCAGCCAAAACAAAACGATATCAATAACTTTGGATGAGAGAGTTTGGTGTCTCAGATTTGGGGAAGATGTGTTTTTTCTTGGGAATCGAAGTATTACAGAAGTCAAGTGGTATCTACATATGTCAAAAGAAATATGCACTAAAGGTGTTGAGGACATTTGATATGTTGAAGTGCAATGCGGTGAATAATCCAATAGATCCTGGATGCACGGTCAATAAAGATTAAGTGGAATTAAAGTAGATGAAACATATTATAAGCAGTTAGTGGGCAATTTAATGTATCTCACAACAACAAGACCGGACATGATGTTTGTTAGCTATCTCATCAGCAGATACATGTCTACTACACCTACGGAACTTCATCTACAAAAAGAGCACTTAGATATTTGAGGGGGATGGTAAATTTTGGAATTCATTACAAGAAAGTGGGGAGTAGTGAACTAGTTTAATTTATGGATAGTGATTATGTTGGAGATATGGAGGATAGAAAAAGTATAGGTGGATATGTTTTTTTGCTAAGCTCAGGCGCAGTCTTACGGAGTTCGAAGAAGCAACCAATAATGACTCTTTCAACTACTGAAGAAGAATATGTAGCAACCACAATGTGTGTATGTCAAGCTCCGTGGATAAAAAGAATATTAAAAGAATTGGGACATTTTAATGAAGAGTGCATACAAGTGAAATGTGACAATAACTCAACTATTAAATTTTCTAAAAATCCAGTGATGCATAGGCACAGTAAACATATTGATGTGAGATATTATTTTCTAAGAAATCTTATGATGCGAACTCTAGCAGAATTTAATGGTATTCGAGACCCCAAGATCAATCTAACCCAAGTTTGTTGAGAATTGAATGATCTTATCACAATGGAAGACTTGTTCCAAGGCAATAAGATTATAAATCAACTCCATCACAACGCCTACACATGGAGACGAGCAAAGGAAGTATAAATTCACAACAAAGAATGGTCAATTCTTTGAAGAGTTGAAAGTTCAATCAAGAACTAAGATGAAGCAACCAAACATGGCTACAATACTAGAAAATATTGTTAAAAAAAGTCCCCTAACATTATTCCTAAAGAGTATTGATACCCCAAGCCAAAACCCTAGTTTCCCTAATGGGTCTCACATAAACCCAAATTAAATAATAATCAACCCAAGCTAAAACTAGCCTAAACTAATTAAAATAAATAAATAAACAAGTATAAGAACCCAAAAAAATGATCTCCTCTCAAAATAATAAAAATTTGATAGCCCAACTAATTAAATTAGACAAGTTCGTTGTTTTCTCATTTTGTCGGGCAACAACAAGACCCAACTTAAAACAGTTGGCTCTCTCTCTTATTAAATAATTTGAAGGCGTGACATATATAGTTGGAAAGGTATGTAAGTGTAGTTTCCATCACAACTAGAATCACATCAAAATTCGATTTGTAACTCCAGTTATGACTAAAAGAGTAAGCAAAGGTTAAACTGTCGGAATCTAGACTTCTTCTCTCAATCCTTGCGTAATGGTCTTGGTTCTACCAACAAGCCCTTCTCGAACATGAATGAAATTAATAAAGGGTTGATCTTTATTATTACAAATCCTCTTGAAGTCCACCTTAGCCCATGTATCTTGAAGAAGTCCATTGAAAGCTTATTTGGACTTGTTAGCCCTAAGCCTAGTAATTGGACCAATTGGAACCTCCAATGGATCCTTTGATGGTTGGATCGCATCATCCCTCGCTCCTCAAAAGGATTCGACCTCAAATCATCACCTACATCAAATGAAGAAAGATAAAAAAAAACATTAAATGTAGCACTTACACCATACTCACCTGGTAGATCCACTTTGTAGGCATTATCATTAATCCTTTCTATGATTTGATAAGGATCATCTCCTCAAGGCATCAACTTTGATCTTCTTTGTTCAGGAAACCTTTCCTTCCTCATATTCACCCAAACCCAATCACCTAGTTCAAATCTCACTAATTTTCATCCCCTATTGGCTTTGTTTGCATATTGTTCATTCTTCTTTTCTATTTGTTGTCGAATCTTTGCATGGAGGTCTTTCACCACCTGTGCTTTTTTATTATCGTCAAAACTAACTCTCTCATCAATTGGCAATGGAATCAAATTTAACGGTGTTAAAGGATTAAAACCATAAACAATCTCAAATGGGGAATGATTAGTAGTAGAATACACACTACGATTATATGGAAATTCAATGATGGTAAACAATCTTCCCAATTTTTAAGATTCTTTTGAATGATAACCCTTAACAATTGAATTAAAGTCCGGTTAACAACTTCAGTTTGGCCATCTGTTTGTGGATGACAAGTAGTAGAATATTAAAGTTTAGTTCCTAACTTACCCCACAAAACCTTCCAAGAATAACTCAAAAACTTAACATCTCGATCGGATACAATGCTCATAGGGAGACCATGTAGCCTAATGATCTCTCTAAAGAATAGGTCAGCTATATTTATTGCGTCATTTGTTTTATGGCAAGCAATGAAATGTGCCATTTTAGAAAATCTATCCATACCAACAAATATAGAATCTCTCCCTTTCTTAGACCTAAGATGAAATCCATAGAAATATCAACCCAAGGTTCCTTAGGAACAAGCAAAGGTGTGTATAATCCATGAGGCATTATCCTAGATATAGCTTGTCTACATGTTATGCACCTATCACACATTATTTGCACATCTCTTTTCATATTAGGACAATAAAAAGTGCTCATGCAAAACCTCCAAAGTTTTAGTAATTCCAAAATGCCCCATTACACCCCATGTGCTTCCCTCACAAGCAATTCACTTAAAGAACAATTAGGCACACATAACTTATTTTCCTTAAGCAAAAATCCATCATGCCTAAAATATTTATTTTTGGCTGAAACCCTGCATGTGTCATATATAGCACCGAAATCATGATCATCAAGATACAATTCGTTAATATACTCAAATCCTAGCAATTTAGTATTAAGAGTATTAAGAAGAACATACCTTCGCGACAAGGCATCGACAACCACATTTTCCTGACCTTGCTTGTATTTAATCACATATGGAAAAGTTTCAATAAACTCAACCCACTTAGCATGTCTCCTACTTAACTTACCTTGACCCTTCAAATGTTTTAACAATTGGTGATCATTATGTATGACAAACTCTCAAGGCTATAGATAATGCCAAGTCTCCAAAGCCTGCAAGACTGCATACAACTCCTTATCATAAGTGGGATAGTTAAGACTTGCATCGTTGAGTTTCTCACTAAAATAAGCGATGAGTTTTTTTCTTGCATAAAAACAGCTCCAATACCTTTTCCTGACATACAATCTCAAAAGCTGTATTAAAATCAGGTAAAGATAATAAAGGTGCTGAAATCCACTTTGATTTTAACAAGCTAAAAGCATTTTCTTGTTCTTCTCCACACTTAAAACCCATAATTTTCTTAACAATTTCAATCAATGGAAAGGTTATCGTACTAAAGTCAAACCATGAAAACTTCTAACATCTGTTATGGATTTTGGTGTAGGCCATTCTTGAATAGCCTTAACCTCATCCATTTCTATACCTTTTGCACTAATCACATATCCAAGAAAAACAATCTTATCCATTCAAAAATCACACCTTTTCAAATTAACATATAAAGACTCTTTTCTAAGCACATCAAGAACTTGTGTCAAATGACTTATATGCTCATCAATCTCTTTACTATAAATCAAGATATCATCAAAGTAAACGATCACAAACTTACCAATAAAAGCATGCAACACATGATTCATCAATATCATAAAAGTACTAGGTGCATTAGTAAGTCCAAAAGGCATTACCAACAACTCATACAAACCATATTTAGTTTTAAAAGTAGTTTTTCATTCATCCCCTTCCTTCATCCTAATTCGATGATAACCACTTTTCAAATCAATTTTTGAAAATAATATAGAACCATGTAATTCATCCAACATATCATCTAAACTAGGAATGGGATGTCGATACTTTACAGTGATGTTATTGATGGCTCAACAATCCACACACATTCACCAAGTTTTGTCCTTTTTTGGAACAGGAAGCACAGGAACTACACAATGACTCATACTCTCTCGAATGTATCCTTCCAACATCAACTCCTCCACTTACCTTTGAAGTTCCTTAGTCTCTTCAAGATTGCTCCTATAAGCCAACCTATTTGGTATAGATGCTTCTGGAACAAAATCAATTTGATGCTTAATACCTCTAATTGGCAGCAAACCACTAGGAATGTAATCTGGAAAGACATCTTCAAATTCCTGCAAAAGAAATTGAACAACACTAGGAACACAAGAATCTAACTCATCTGAGTTAAAGAATGCATCCTTATACACAAGTAAAATCATAGGCAGGTCAGAAAGATAGGCATGTTTAAGATCAATAGATTTTGCATAAAAAATTAAGATGTTTCTCCACTTTTCTACACAGTCTTCTTTTCTCATCCTTTCTTTCTTCTCTCCACTCATTTTCTCTCCACTCTCGACCTTCTTTTAATTTTTTTGTTCTTAGCCATGACCCTCCCCTAATATCCTAACGGTTGAAACTCTGTTCCCTTTAGTTTTCAACTCATAGCTCACTTTCTTTTCTCTCTTCCTCACATCCTCACCATGTTGTTTGTCACGACGGTGATTTTTTACACTCTTCGCGCCCTGCCATCCCAGGGTTGGGAACAACGACGCGCTGTGAAAAAGGGGATGTATGTTTTATAGTCGTAAAATTACGACTATAATTATTAGGATTCGCCACCTAGTATTAAGGTTACTAGGAACCTAGTGGTGTGCGAGAGTCTTGGATAAGGAGACTTGTTGTGCAAGGGGAAGACTCATCACCCCTAGTGCACCCTACCTAAGGCAAGTTGCATTGTTGTTTCATTGTTTTTTCCTAAGTTTGACTTTTTTGTTGTGTTTTCTAAAGTTTGACGTAGATCTCACTTCATGAGAGAATCTTTACCTCGTTAGGAGTTGAAAGACTAACCAAAATTATTTTACACTGCAAAAACAAAAAAGAATTTTTTTTTTGTGAGTGGACTTTACAATATAATTTACATCACAGTTACAAACCTTTTTTTTATCTACGGATGTACTTTCCAATGTAATTTTACATCGAAGTTAAAATATTTTTTTAAATTTATGGATGTATTATACAAAAATAAAAATTTCGGGTTGGGCCTAGCCCACCCAAATGGGTCGGCCTAGCCAAGGGCCCAACCATGTGAGACTTAGGCTGGGCCAAGAGCAGCCCAACTCACCCACACAACACACACAAATATATATATATATATATATATATATATATATATATATATATATATATATATATATATATATATATATATATATATTACATGTTGTTACACACTGCATGCAACATGTATAGTAGTAATGGTGGTCGACCGACCACCACGAGGGGCTCACCTGCCACTGCAACTGGGTAGAGGACGTTAAGGTGGTTCTTCCTGTCGTGGCGGCGTCCAAAACAAAGGCTAGTGGTGGCCGGGAGGAGATCCTAAAGTGGCGGCATGATGCTGGAACCATTGGTGCTCCTCGTGCTGTTGTGTCACTAGAGAAGAAGGTCACGACTAGGCTCGCTGGTGGGAGGTGCTGCTGTGGAGGAGATGGAGCTGAGAAGAGCTTTTGACGTGGTGCTCACGGCTAGCTTGCTAAAGGAGAGCGAGAGGAGCTGTTGCACGTCCTTTTTTAGAGAGAGAGAACCACGTCGGGGAGAGAGAGCCACCTGTAGAGAAAGAGAGAGATGGTCGTTGGCGCTTGCTGTGGCCTTCAGTGAGGAGGTTCTACTATCCCTGGAGTTGGGGAAGAAGATGAGGTATGGTGGTCGGAGGTGGAGAAGAAAATGGTTGTCGTTGGTTGTGGTTGACGAGAGAGAAGGGGGTTTGTGTTTTTTTCAGTGTTTTTTCAGTGTTTTCAACCTAGTTTTTATCCCCCTTTCCAAATTTTTTCTTCCTCCCGTGACAGTCCCTCACTATCAAAATTTCCACCAAAATTTTTTCAATGTCCACCCCTCCCCTTGTTCGTGTATTTTCTTCTCTATTTATAGCTGAAAGAGGTAAGGTGTAGGGCATAGTGATGGTGTCCACAGGATGGTGTTGAGTGTGAGAGTGGTGGCAAGCATGGCTACTGGTATGGCCAAGCATGGCTGCCGGTGATGTTTTTTTTTTAATATTTTAAATTAATAAGTTGTGATAAAAAAGAATTTTTTGACTTGAAAAACTAAAACGAACGATTTTTATCTTTAATTTTGGCTTCCAATTTTACCCGAAAAATTTCGTCACCGAAAATTTCGATCGTCTTTAGCCCAAATTAAGCTTTCAAACTTAAGTTCTCACTAATTAAACCCTTAATAAAATTAATTTGACCCATTTAAAGTATAATTACGCCCTTGCACCTAATTAAACCCTTCAATTGGGCTCTCAATTAATTCCGTAGCATAATTACACTTTAAATTGACCTACGATTAAATCGAATTGGCCTATAAAAATATAATTATGTCTTTCGACTTAACTTTTATGCAGATTTCTCTAGTGATAAATTACTTAAGCCTTGAATCTGTATTTTTCTTTGTTTCTGGGCAACAAAGAGGTACGACAAGGCTTTCGAAAATGTCCAAAATTTCGACTTTAATTTTTCTATTGACACCATTTCCTTTTATTTTATTTTTTTTATTTTTTGGTGTATTTTGGGCAATCACCTAGAAATTGGGTGATGACATTGTTCATCTTGTTTTTTCATTTTGGCC
This sequence comes from Salix exigua, assembly GCA_032356905.1. Classification (NCBI taxonomy): domain Eukaryota; kingdom Viridiplantae; phylum Streptophyta; class Magnoliopsida; order Malpighiales; family Salicaceae; genus Salix; species Salix exigua. Next base: position 11,845,840 of record CM063593.1, on the reverse strand, counting down.
AAATCTTTTTGTTCCTTCACTTTGGCCAAAACATATTGCTCTTCTTCATAACCCTTCTTCAATTGAATTTGCTCTTTATACACTTGCTTTGGTGAGAGTGGGGCAAGTGTATAATCCTTCCATCCTTCTCTAATGAATACTTGTTCTTAAACCATTGTGCTTGGCTTTTTTATCAAATTGCCAAGGCCTCCCTAGTAATAGATGAGTAGTATGCATAGGCACAATATAACATAACACTTCATCCTTACATTTGCCTACTGAAAAAGAAATCATCACCTGTCTATTCACCCTAACAACACCACATTCATTCAACCATAAAAGTTGATAAGGCATATCATGTTTTATGGTATTCAATCCCAACTTTCTAACCAAAGTAACACTAGCAACATTAGTACAACTATTACTATCAATGATCATACTACATATCTTATCATTGATTAGGCATCTAGTATGGAAAATGTTCTCCCTTTGTTGCTCCTCATTATCCTTCTTAGTTTGAATACTAAGTGACCTTCTAACCACCAAAACTTTATCACCAACAGCATACTCTAAATCACTAGCATCCTCAAGTGGGGGCATGTCATTCATCACAATCAGACTCCTCACTAGCAGACACAATCTCTCCATCATCCCTTAGAATAATAACTCAACGATTTGCACATTCTGATGCATAGTGTCCCAACCCTTGACACTTGAAACACTTTATATCACGATTACGCTTCGATTCAACTTCTCCTTTAAGTTTTTGATTATTGGCTGAAACCTGTTCTTCATGGAGTTAGGTTCAACAACTTTAGAAGGCACCAAAGGCTTTGATGATGCATTATCCTCTCTCCTCTTTCCTAGCTTCTCTACCTTTTTTACTTTGTCCTCCATGAGATCTAGTCTCTAATAAAAAGACTTTTTTATTAAAAGACTTTTTTTTGAAACCTGCACAAAAATCGTTAGCAATAAAAAAATAACCTCACACACTCGTGTTTCACATAAATTTATAGGCTTTTCACTTGAATATGCTCCCTATGCCTTTTTCCACTCAAATTACCTTTCTTTAGTTCTTGAGATCACTTAGCAACAATTCAGAAAAAGCAACCAACTAAGCAGTGAACTTATAAATTTGATATAGACTCTAGAAGTAATAAATTACAAAACTAATATAACAAAACTCAATGAAAAAATCATGAATAGCAATGCAAATTTGTACGAATAATATGACGATTTGAAGACATGAAAACAAATCTGAAAAGAGAAATAATTTTGAATTATCAAGAACTAAGGATTTAATTCAAGAAAATTTCAGCAACTCAAAAAATATCAACTAAACTACCCAAATTTTCAAGGTACAGAAACAAGACTACTAAGTGGAAGACTAACTAATTTTCCAATGATCAAGGTTTTCTCAAAAATGTATTCGGCCAAAACAACAATAAAAAAGTTATTTTTTTCTTCTTTTTTTTCTTTTCGCTTCTTTTTTTATGTAGCAACATTCAAGTTTTCAAGATCAAGCACCTCTTTTTGTTTTTTAATCTATATATGTATATATTTTGGCAAGAACACTAACTTATAAATAAGTGTTCAACACAACAATAACAAGTAAGATGCCTATTTTTTTTAATTTTTTGGTGGTCGAATCTATCAAAAACAAAACAAGAAACAATAAAAACTTAAACTAAAGAATATAACCTTTGATTAGATCATAGTTGTTTGTTCCGTTCTGTTCCGGATGGAACAGACGAAACACCTCGTACCAGTCAAAAAAACAAGAAAAAATAGTTTAGTTTTTAATCTAGTTTTTATTTCGTCCTGTACCGGAAATTCTGGCCGGAATGCGTCGGGAATACGTTGGTTGTTCTGTTTTGGTCCGGACTATATATATATATATATATTGCGTCAAATAAAAAAATTCTTTTTTTCATCAAAAAAATAAATTGAAACACCCGTGACACCTTCATAAAAAAATAAATTAAAAACAAAAATTTTAATAATTATTTTTCTTGTTTACCTATAACTGTGATGAACTAAATAATACATAATTTTTATAAATGTTTTTGATTTTGATAATATGTTTATTTGATTTTGTGTTTGTATTATATAATATGAAGTTAATTTATCATGAATTTAATTTGTTAAATTAATATTTTAATTTTTATCATATATATATATAATTAATTATATATGAACAGTACAATCCCGAAACGGCGCACCAAAATGCTCCGAAACTGAAACTTTCCGTACTAATAGAAAAAACAAAATGCCAACCAAAGCGAAACTGGCAACTATGGATCAGATTAGCTCTAATAGCAACTAATGTGAACCCTAGCAGAATTTAATGGTATTCGCAAACCCAAGATCAATCAAACCTTAGTTTGTTGAGAATTTAATGAGCTTATCACAATGGAAGACTTGCTCCAAGGCAACAAAACTATAAACCAACTCGATCACAACGGAAGAGTTGCTATAAACCAACAAAACTATAAACTACAATTGCTGACGAACAAAGGAAGTATAAATTCACAACAAAGAATGTCCAATTCTTTGAAGAGTTGAAAGTTCAATCAAGAACTAAGATGAAGCAACCAAAAATGGCTACAATATAAGAAAATACTGTTAAAGAAAAGTCCCCTAACATTATTCCTAAAGAATATTGATACTTCAAGCCAAAACTCTAGTTTCCCTAATGGGTCTCACATAAATCCAAATTAAATAATAATCAACCGAAGCTAAAACTAGCCCAAAATAATTAAAATAAATTGTCTTCTCTCAAAATAACTAAAATTTGATAGCCCAACAAATTATAAGACAAGTTCGTTGTTTTTGCATTTTGTCAGGCAACAGCAAGACCCAATATAAAATAGATGGTTCTCTCTCTTCTTCAATAATTAGAAGGAATTCCATATACCGTTGGATAGGTATGGAAGTGTAGTTTTCATAACATCTAGAATCACAACAAAATTCAATTTGTAGCTCCAGTTATGACTAAAAGAGTAACCAAAGGTCAAACTGTCTGAATCTACTCTTCTTTTCCCAATCCTTGCGTAATGGTCTTGGTTCAAACAATAAGCCCTTCTTAAACAAGAATGAGATTAATCAAGGCTTTAACTTTATTATTACAAATCCTCTTGATGTCCACCTTAGCCCATGTATCTTGAAGAAGTCCATTGAAAAGTTCTTTGCACTTCTTAGCCCTAAGCCTATTAATTGGACCAACTAGAACCTCCAATGGATCCTTTGATGGTTGGATCACATCATCTTACTATAGAAGGTACAGTTGCATTGGTTCATTGTGGAAGCCAGGATCAGGTGGCAAATTTAATGACTAAGCCTTTAAAGCTTGATGCATTTCTGAAACTAAGAACATTGTTAGGGGTCCAAGATATTACTAATGTAAACTAACTGTATATTGCAGTAAGTTTAAGGGAAGGAATCAAAGGGTTTTTGGAATTTGAATAAGTCCATGAGTTCCTAGTCTTCATGAAAAGCATTCATGGTTAAGCATACTTTAAGGATTTTAGTTGCTTATTATTCGTTATTGGAGGTGCCATGTTACTATGAACGTGAGCTACTTTCTAGTTTTTTGTTATTCCTGTAAGGCTATTTATTAGCTACTTTCATTCAATAAAAGTAATTCATTCAATTTAGTATTATGTATTCTTTGTTCTTATTCTCAACAGTATTTATACTTAATTTGTATGATGATAATGATGCTATCTTCCTTATATTAAATAGATATTTTTATAAGTTTATTGATAATGTAAGTTTAATAGAATTTGAGTTGGATAGAATATAACATGGGGAAATGACAATTTGTTTTTTTTTATGCAGATGGACTTAAATTTGTGAAACCAACTTTCTTATAAGTGGCTTTTACCATATTAATTGTGTATTTAATTGCATAATTATATTATACACAACATAATTGCACTATATTTCAAATCATATACAAAAAATGGCTCTTTTAAATGACTTTTACCATTAGAATACACATAATCAAAAAATTCATATTTACACTATTCAAAAAGTCATTTATCAATTTAGGTCTCTAAAATGCCTTTTGCATTGGTGATGCTCCCATACCCATCTTTCCCAGAAGTGTCCAAGCCTCAACGCATCAGCTCCTCCTTGGCTTTGCCATAAAACATGATTTATTTTTATTATGTAATATATGCATATTGAATAAAAGGAAACCGCAAGGGTTAGGTTGGGTAATTAAGGGCATTCATTTATTAATATATTTTATTTATATTTATATTAACGTGAATGTTCGGACCAGCTTGCACACACCTTGACTAATTCAACAAGCCTTGAAGTTAATGATCATGTAACCTCATGTATCCCTAAAGAAATATTTTTTTTTTTGTAATTAACTATAAGTTCAACCATTTAAAACAATAATTTGAATAAAAAATTATTCTTGATCAAAATATAAATTAGTTAAAATTATCTATGAATGCAAAGAAAATATATAACAAGGTGATCTATCTTAAAATGTAACATATTTTTCCTTCTAATATATTATATTATATACTAAAAGAGGTCGGTGGTTCACTGTGAGTGTTTTCATCGTGGATTACAATAGTAGTTTTGGGTCGGCTCAATTTTTGATGTTTGGGTCACGGGTTATTTTGCTTTTTTATAGTTTTTTATACACAATAAAATAATCATTATACCCTCTAAAAAGACAAAAACCAAGAGTTGTCAGAAAGGGTGTCACAGTATTTTCACATTCCATTGCATAGTAAATAACTCTTTTACCGTCCAATAAGACAAAAACCAAGGGTAGCCTACGAGGTGTTTCAGATATTTCACATTTTTTGAAATTATCTAAATACTTATCTACCCCCTTATAAGACAAAATAAAAGAGTTGGTTATAGGGGTATTTAGATAATTTACCATTTTTTTGGGTCGGTTTGGTTTTGATGTCAAGGTCATGGGTTATTTTGATTTTTTATATTTTTTTGTATAGTAAAATAACCATTATATCCTCTAATAAGACAAAAACAAAGAGTTGTCGTAGGGGGTGTTACGGTAATCTCACATTTTATTGCACAATAAATTAACTCTTGTACTCTCCAATAAGACAAAATAGAAGAGTTGATTATAGGGGTGTTTAGCTAGTTTACCATTTTCTTATTTTCCTAATGAAACTATGCGCACATCTGACACACGCCAATGGTTTTCTTCGTGATGCTCCATTTGACCGGCACGTGCGACATGTTTTGGTGGTGAAAAATGTTAATCCTTCATCTCAACTGATTCACCTCCATGCTCTCTTCCTCATGGTTTGGCATGTGACAACACATAGTAAACGACGACGTGACAATGTTCAATTGAACTTTTTTCCCATTTTCTCTCCCATGCATGCCAAATTACACGAGAGACCTCTTTTTATGGTTATTTCATTTCATTCACTAATCGTTTAATTGTGTTGTATGGTATTTATTTTTGTTATGTAAGTTTTGATTTGTTTCAATTGTTTCTTTCAATTGAAATTAATTATATATTATGTTTTCATTTCAATCTTTACTATTTTAATTTTGGGTTTTGTTTTCAATCCCTTAATATTTTCGATACATAAGGTTTGATTTTTTCAATCTTGTCCTTTGATTGAAATTAATTATATAATTGATTTTCTTTTTGGCCCTTACACTTTTAATTTTTTATTTTAATTCCTTTATTTTTTTTATATTTCTGAAATGGTCTCTATTTTTGTTCATGTTTACACACACACACACACTCTAAGCTTTGATTTTTATTTTTTATTATTTTCTGTTTTGTTAAGGTAGTATTTTTTATTTTTGAAAACTTTTATTCTTAAATTTTAATTTTTGTTTATAATCATTTGAAAATTGATAATTTTTTTATTTTCAAGTCAAATGATTTTTTTCTTATAATTTTTTTTCTATCATTTTTTTATTTACTATTTTTTAATGTTTTTAGGATTTTTTATTCTTTGATTTAATTTTGTTTTTTTTTCCATTATTAACACAACAACAACAACAACAATAATTTTATGCTTCCTCTTTTGTGAATGTTTTTAGTTTTTTTTCTTGGAGTAATTTAATAGTTTTTATTGTTTTAATAATAATAATATTGTTTTTTATGTTAAGGCATCGATGTTTATGTATTTCATTATATCAAAGCTTGGATGCATAGATGTTATATTTTATTTTTGAATTAGCAAAACCTATTAATTATTTCAATCCAAAAATTTATAAAAAAATGTTTACTCAAGCCTCAACGTAAGGCGGATAATCTAAAAAGAATTGGCTATAACAATATGTCTAATACATTAATTTGGACCATATTAGACATCATAGCATATGAATTCTATGTGCTAATAAATTCATGAACATAGATTTGGTATGGTTTGATCTTGTCAAATATAACTGCTATTAGTGGTTTCATATTTAATCAACCTATTTATTGTGAATTAAACCTTCAAACCATGTCTTGGACTCAAGTGGGTTTGCTAATTTTATATTTTATTTTTACCTAATCAATAAAAGAACAATTGTATAATAAAAAAGAACGAAATATATGGGTTTGATGGGCTAACAATCATGATGGGCTTTCTAACAAAATTTGATAGACACTACTATGGTTGGCGCAATTCAATTTGACAATTCCTATCAATTGACTAATGTGCTTTTTGTGCCGAGCTTTAAAGTTAATCTTATGTCTGTCGAAAAAACAACCGATGACTCATCTTGCTCAATAACCTTTTTTCCATCATCGTGTATTTTGCAGGACTTTGCTATGAGGATGATGATTGGTGTGGGTAAGCGACACAATGATCTATATTACCTCGTGGCTTTGGCTTCAACTACTTCCTCCCATTTTTCTTGCAATTTAATCATCTCTTCCAATCTTTGGCATCGTCGATTAGGACATCCTTCCTCAAGCTGTTTACAATTTTTAGCCAATAATCCAATTAAATTCAATTTTGATTCCAATCACAAATGTGACATTTGTCCATTGGCGAAACAAACTCGACTCCCTTTTTCTTCTAGTTTGATTTCCACTTTGAAATGTTTTTCTCTTATTCATAGTGACATTTAGGGTTATCATAAACAACCTTCTCTTTCTGGTGCCTTTTATTTTTTGACTATTGTGGATGATTATTCTCGATTTACATGGTTTTTCTTAATGCTTCACAAGAGAGACACAAACTACACTTCATTGATTTTTTTCATTATGTTAAAACACAGTTTAATACCACAGTTCAACAATTCCGTTCTAGCAATGGGGCAGAATTCTTTTCCTTGCATAATTTCTTTCTTGACGAAGACATCCTTTTTCAACACTCTTATGTATATACACCTCAACAAAACGGTGTTGTTGAACAAAAAACATCGTCACATCCTTGAAACGGCCTGTGTTCTTCATTTTCTATCTCAGTTACCCATCTCCTTTTGGGGCGAATGCATTCTTACAGCCATCCATATTATCAATCGCCTTCCCACCTTATTACTTCGCAAGAAAACACCATTTGAGATCGTTTATAACAAAATTCCTGATTATTCACGTATGAGTGTTTTTGGTTGTCTCTCTTTTGCGACCATTGCCAGCCCATCTTCAAAATTTTCTCCTCGTGCTAATAAGTGTATTTTTATCGGTTACCCTATGGGCCAAAAAGCCTACAAGCTTTATGATATTGCAACTAAGAAAAATTTTACCAATCGTGATATTATTTTTATTGAAGATACAATTTATCACTCACCACAAGTTTATCCCAACATCACATCCACCCCACCAGAAGTGTCCACATCTCTTCCTCTTGTCTCCAATTTTATTCTTCTTCAGTAGATTTTCCCATCACTACAACACCAACAGATTCACCACCTTCTCTCTCTGTTTTGCCTCCTATTGATACCTTAAATTCCCAAATAGCCCCACCATTAGATATACTCCTATCTCTCCCATAAACCACAAACCTGGTCCACCACTTCAACGTTCAGATCGCCACAAAGAAGCCAACATTCATCTTAAAGATTTTATATGCTCGCAAGTGACTCTGTTCCCGCACCAATTACCCTCTACCTCGTCCACACCAGGTACTCGATACCCTCTCTTTCCATTTGTTTCTTATCATAGGTACTCTCCATCACATCTCTGTTGTACTGCCATTATGAGTCATGATTCAGAACCCAGTTCATATGATCTTGCCATCATTGACCCGAAGTGGCAGGAAGCCATGGACTCTGAACTATAGGCACTCATTGCTAATCAGACCTGGAGTCTTGTCCCTCTGCCTCCTAGCAAACACCTGATTAGTTGTAAATGGGTGTACTATATCAAACACAAGGCAAATGGATCCAATGAATGCTATAAAGCTCAACTCGTCGCTCGCGCATTTACACAGACTGTTGGGATTGATTATCATGACACCTCCCTTACAGCAAAGAAGGTAACAATCCGTTGTCTCCTTGCAATTGCTGGCAGTTTGAACTGGACTTTACACCAGTTATATGATTCCTCCTTCTGGTCTTCGGAGGCAGGGGAGAACATTGTGTGCCGCCTCAACAAGTCATTATATGGCCTCAAACAAGCCTCTCGGTAATGGTTTTCTAAGTTTACAGAGGCTGTTCTTGCAGCTAGTTTCTCACAATCCAAAGCAGATTATTCCTTGTTCATTCAAAGCAAAGACACATGCACCATTTTGTTGATCTACGTGTACGATATTTTAACAACAAGCAACGACATAGAATCCATCAAAGTTCTTAAACAGTTTCTACATAATCGTTTCCATATAAAAGACCTTGGGCGATCTAAAGTTTTTCTTAGGTATTTAGATAGCTCGTTCCAACAAAGGCATCTACATTTCTCAACGTAAATACGCCTTGGAGATCATCAAAGATAGTGGATATTTGGGTGCTAAGCCAATTGAATTCCCGATGGAAGACAACTGACTTTCAAACAAAGGTGAATTACTTAAAGATCCATATGTATACCAACACCTAGTTGGTCGATTGATTTATTTAACTATTACTAGAGTAGACATCACATACTTAGTCCATATCCTTAGCCGATTCATGCATGAACCACGCCAACCTCATATGGCTGCTGCTCTTCAAGTTGTTCTTTATTTGAAATCACCCTCTGGCCAAGGTTTGCTTCTACATTCAAATAATCCATTAAATTTAAAGGTATTTTGCGAGTCTGATTGGGCAGGTTGTCCTGTCACTCGCCGTTCCACCACTGGATATTGTGTGTTCCTCAAAAATTCCTTAATTTCTTGGAGAACCAAGAGGCAAAAGACCGTCTCCTTATCAAGCGCGGAAGTAGAATATAGAGCAATGGCTAGTACATGTTGCGAGCTTACTTGGTTACGACATCTATTAACAAATTTACACATGCCTATTTCAAACCCTGTTATTCTGTATTGTGACAACCAGGTTGCCCTACACATTGCAAAAAATCTTGTGTTCCATGAAAGAACTCGGCACATTGAAATGGATTGCCACTTCATCTGAGACAAAATCTTACAAGGTGAAATTACTACTCAATATGTGATCTCCTGACAACAGTTAGCAAATATATTTACGAAAGCTTTGGGCAAAGAAAAATTCAAGTAATTCATGCGCAAGTTGGGTCCAACTTGAAGGGGAGTGGTGGAAAGTTGCATTGATATAGAATTAATAGATAAATAGGCAACATTGCACTTCTACTGCCTCAACTGTACCAATAGAAAAGGCAATATTGCCACCAAATATCCCTAACATATAATATCTTGAGACAATGTGAGAAATATCGATTGATTTACACGCTTAAAACCAGTGGAAAGCTGCTGGGAATAGAAGCTGAAGCGGCAGAGTCGGGGAGAAAGAAGAGGCTTAAGCGTCATGTGGTTCTCGATGATTAATAACTTTGTGATAATTAGTACACGCAACAGCACATAGGTATGGTGGACCCAACCCAGAACTTGCTACGTCATGCATGGTCCCTTCAAATATGTTGGAAGTTTGCATTGTGGTGTTATAGCTTCTGCAATGTTGAGTGAGGTCTGCTACTCCTCCTGTATTTATTTCCAAATTTACGAGCAAAAGCTAAAATTACTTTGCAGTTAATGATTATAATAAAGCATGAGGAGGAAGCTGGACATAAGAAGCAATAATAATTATAGGAGTGATGTGATTTGACGCCGTACAACACAGGAGGGAAAGGTCCATGTCTTCTTGGATGGGAGGGAGGGAGGGAGGGCCACTAATTTTTGTGTGGTCTAGCTAGGCATACCTAGCAGTTCGGTTTGTTTCTTTTCGAGCTGTGTGGTTCACACCACGAGAGCACTTACCACCGATTTGTCCTCTTTTGCTGCGAGATAGATACTGCTGATTAATTAACGTGGCTACAGTTTCCCTCGCTGCCCCAGCTCAAACTCTGCTCGGTAGTTTGCAGCCATGGATGGATTCTCGGGTCTTGTTTTTTATACAGCTTACAACATATACAAAAGGGCATGACACCCCTGTTTTGGAATGGAATTCATAATTGTAAGCGATTGAGTACGAAGATGATTTTTAGTCACATTTGTCTATATGGCAGCAGTGTTGGATACCGTCACTTCCACAAAGGAACATCCAATATTTGACATTCAGCTTCACCCCCTCAGCCAATTTTATTTAACCTTTTAGCAGACTTCAATCTTCCATTCATACTCGTGCTGATCCCTTTCTAATTCCCTTCCTTGTAATTTTCTACCACTTGGCTTTCCTGGCCTGGCATCCAAGTCCTAGCCAGCTTTAGTTTTGTCCAAGAAAGGCCCTCGGCAAGGACATGTAGCCATTACTCTCATACATCGCTGCTTCAGTGATCTTTGCGCTACACGATTCAAGAATGTCAAGAGGTCATATAAACTTGGTAGCAGGTGCATACAGAAACTTACCGTAAAAAACTTCAAACTGGGGAATCTCAATTCATACAAACACTTGCACGTACAGCAAGAATATCTCTGTCAATTGAACCGCTTTGTTGGTTCATGAAAGGAAAATTCAAGTCATGCACTAGGGCTACTCTTAATTATTACATTGGGAATTATATGAATTACAAGAGCAAAAAATTCCTTGATAGGAGACGAGAGAAAAGAATAACAATTGCTGTAATCAAGGGGCACCAAGGCATGAGTAGCCTCCCTCTTAAGAATTCCTACAGTCCCAGCAAGGCTTCAATAGTGCGTGCATTCAACGGAGTTAACTTTTGCATTACCCTCCGTTGTGTTTGCCTGCATGAACGGTTCATTACCATACATCACGCAGATACCTGCCATTCATTTGCAGACTTTTCACGAAGCTCTCTGTCTTGGAATTGTCAAAAGATCCCTGGATCCAAAACCAAGCACACGAGGTTAATGAGATTGGGAGAAGAGTTGATTTATACCTCAGCTACATATTACTTCAAATATGTGATTTAATATTAATAAAAAAAAGTGAGAAACATAACTCAAGCAAAAACTCACACCAGCAAAATTGGAGAATAGGTATAGTGGTGCTTTCGAACACCAGAAAAGGGGACAGATTCATATTATGATGTGGATTCTAGCCACACAGGGAAGTAAAGGGAGGATCCTGTGTATGATATTTGTCCACGTGCAGGACAAGAAAGCAATTTCAACATGGAGAAAATCTCAATCACAAAGCAGCTATGGACATCTTTCTGTTGGGGGGAGTTGGGACTTTTTTTTTTCCCTCGTGGTGACTCTTAACCTCGAAAAGAAACGAGGCTTCAAAACTTTGGAAGTACAGGCATATACAGAGATTATTTTTTACCTGCTCTTGTACGATAGTGTGGAGAGTTCTGTGGACATCTTTAGCCATGCCTTTGGCATCACCACAAACATATAAATATCCTCCTTGAGAGATCATGTTCCAGATATCAGAAGCCTGAGCCATGGAAAACATATGCTCAACGCTTTAGTTAAAAAAGGAAAATACAAGGTTAGGTAATGATATCACTGCATTTTAACTTCGCCATCAAGTGTGGTTGGTGATGCATAAACAAATACCTTCTGCATCATCTTATGCTGCACATATTCCTTGGTAGGTCCCTCACGAGAGAAGGCAACAAATAGTTCAGAAAGTGCACCACTTTCAACAAAGTTGTTGAGCTCATCTTCATAGATAAAATCCTGCAAAGATTAAGCGAGTAAAATGAACATTTTGAAAGAAAAAAGGTAGAAAGATACCCATACACCAACCACAGAGCATTCTAGAACTAATAGGAGCATAACCTACCATTTGACGGTTCCTGCAACCAAAAAATAATACAGAGGATCCCAGCTCTGCTCCTGCCTCTTTCTGGGCTAATCTTTCCTGGAAAGGAAAATACAAAATAAAGAAGATCAAATTAGACACTTCAAAGTGATAAGAAGGGTTGCTGGAAAAAAGACAACTGAAAATCAAGTTTGCAAGTTCAAACCTGAAGGAAACCCCTGAAAGGAGCTAAACCAGTTCCAGGGCCAATCATAATGATGGGAACTTTAGTATCTGTTGGAAGTTTGAAGTTTGATTGCCTAACAAAAATAGGCGCCCAGCTGCAATCATGGCTTTTCTCTAAAGGCACAGCATTCTGTGGAAGGAATAAACTAAAAATGAGCTTTTACAAGCTTGGTGTATAAAATTATTCTATCATAGCTAAAAGCAAATATTCACTGAGAGGAAACATCGAATCACAAAAAAATGGCATGGATAAAATAAACAAAGTAGAAACTTCGGCACACATGCAAGGGTTTGGGCGGGCCAACCCTAACATCTAGCATTGTAACAGTGTTGATCACTCGATTCAAACCCTGTGATAATTTAATACACCTGATATGCTTACTACACATGCTTCGATATAAGAAAAAAGAAAGTGTATAAAAAATAAACAAAAAATTTAGAACATGTACCTTCATCCAAGTTGAACACACTCCTTTGTGAATACGACCTGCTGGTGTTTTCTCAAGAACCAGTGCACATGTAACATGAATCCTTGATGGTGACATGCTGCAGATCATAATTTCACATATTAGGCCCATAAGATTCCAAAGAACAGAAACAAGAAATCATGTAGAGAATGATAAACCAAAGGGTGCAATTCTAACTTTGAAGTTCTTCCCAAGCAAAGAGGGGGGGCTTTGATTTTCTTTCTAAAGTATATGATCCGTGAACAGAAACCTAGAGCTTCTCATTCAGGAAATCGAGCAAGCTAAAATAATTTGGTTTAGATGACACATGATATGAACCCCTTGCCGCCATCTTCCATCAGAAACTAAGAGATTAAATAGAAACTTGTTCCAGAAGGTGTAACGAATATGGAATATATTCACCTTGGAGATGATGAAATAGAATAGTATCTAGGCTGCAATCGTGGGGCAACTGAAGCAAAGAAAACTCCAAGTGGGGGTTTGGCTGATGGAAATTCAGCCATGACTTCCAGGAGGCTTCTCTGATTTGCAATTATCCATTGTGCATATTCATCCTGTAAAATGAAATTTAAGGTTACATCTACTTAAAGCTACATACTAAGACAGGCACTATTGTGGTCATGGAAGTATTTTTGGTAGATTTGCAACCTTTCCAGAAGGTGATGCAAGATGTCTTAGTCGATCAGCTTCAGTAGGATCAGTAGCATGAGCTGCTAGAGCCATTAAAGCAAACTGCAAAGCATATGCATTTTAACAATAGATTACCCAAACGTGATAAAAATTTGAATAAAATACTCAATGATGCATCAAATTAAGTGAGCAGCTAACCTTTTTGGGTGAACTCAAAAGATCAGCATATCGAGTTAGAGCTGTTCTTAAGGTGGACGATGGGAATGGAGGTGGCAAGGCGCTTCCACTTAGTGGTGTGCCATCCTCATTATCAGTATGGATAGAGAAGTAAATATCTGGTGATAAACCCAATAGCTGCAGTGCTTCCTCAACAATTTCACTTAGATTTTCACAGTACACACCAACATGATCACCAGTTCCATATCTGAGCAACACAAGAATATATTTGTGTGATGCATAATCAGTAAAATGTTCTCTTACAATTATTCCCAATGAAGATGCATTTGGATGCCATTTTAGAGGGGGGGTTAAAACATTTGATGCAACCAACTTACGCAAGTCCAGTGCCAGATATGTTGAACTCCAAATGGGTACATGAACGATCAGATGCAGGGGTATGAAGCTCCCTCCTCACAGCTACATTAGCCCTTCAGAAGTAACAGAATACATTTCAGATCAAATTAACCTACGAAATTGTCAGCAGAAAATCTGCAAGAGGGACAATTTTATGTTACCTGCATGGATGTTGAGCATCATAAATAGCATGACCATTTGCATTACTCCAGTTATCATCCTCTAATGGTGAATCTTCAGGGTCATGCAATACAACCCGATATTCTGCCACGGCAGCAGTATAAGGGGTCGAAACACCTGTTGGATCATCCCCATCAAGAAGCAACAGGTCTAGCTCAGGCCACAACAATTCCCGCCTAAAATAGCAAGTAGGAAAGAAGGATAGAATGAGATCGCTAGATATAAGAAAGTTCATTATGTTCATGCAGGGTACTGATTCAAGTTCTTAATACCATGCGGCAAAGTCGTCTTCCATGCATTGATCATCATCACCAAGACCCACTGGAACAAGCTGCTTCCCACCTAAAAAAAGCAAAGAAAACAACGAGAACTGATTAGCTAAGCAGAATGAACAATATCAACGAGGACATTTGGCTCTTTAAAACCATATGATATAAAGAGGAACAACACCAAGGACCACATCGTGGCATCTGAATAATCATAAAACCATGGCTTTCTTTTTCTGTTTTTCAAACAATTAAATTGTAGAAACAGTGTTCCTTTTGGGCCAAGAGCTTTGCATGTATCATGACCACCTACCAGACTCTATTCAACTGAGCACGAAAGGTGGCTAACATCAAAAGGCAAAAGAAATTCTATAAATGTTTTCACTAAAACGAGTAAAGAGAAATGTAGGCATACCCTGGTTGCCAAGGATTTTATCCACCACTATGGCAATCTGTTCAGCCACAAACAAGTGCAAAAAACTCAGCAAAAAATAAAAAAACACATCAACTAATTGTGAAAAAAGGTATAAATACAGTCGCATTACACACCTTGTTAAAATGCTCGTATTGCCTGTTGCCAAGACCAAAAACAGCATATGAAAGTTCCTTAAGCCATTCCCCCCTCTCATTGCCCTATATTCACCAAATCATAATTATCAAATCCAGCTCTAATACCAAACCAAATCGAAACATCCAATCGAAACCTTACCTCTGTAAGCCATTTATAAAACCTCGCAGCGTTATCTGTAGGCTCACCATCTCCATATCTACAAGAAAGAAAGAAATAAATAAAGGGTGGGGGGAGGTACATTTAAAAAGAGACTACATATCAAAGCTACTCACGTGGCCAAGAAGAAAATAGCCTGAGACTCTTTCTTCAATTTCTCTTCGTATTCATCGTCATCATCCGCATAATCATCCTATTCCATTTTCAAAAACACTAATTAGGAAAATTAAAGCCAAAAACGGAAAAACAGGCCAGACGAAAAACAATACATACCAAATCAACAGTTTTAAATATAGCCTTCTCATACCGAGCTTTTGCCTCCTCAGCTAGAGCCTAGGACAAAAAAAAATTAATAATAATATATTCAAAACAAAAGCTTAGCTCAATTACTCTTGAACTGGAGCTGAATTATCATCGTACACGTGTACCTTTCGCAAGTGTAAAGGTGATGATAAGACTTAGTTGAGAGGGTGTTTGGGACCGCTTATAACTTTATTTTTTAATTTTAGATGATTTTTAAAAGTGTTTTAAATTTGTTTTCGAGAGATTTTGATTCGATAATAATAAAAAAATCTAAAACCAATGAAAAGCTATTTTAAAAACATGTTACATCATCCCAAACACCCCCCTGAGCTGTTGATAGCATTATGGGAAACTAATCTGTACCTTAGCAAATCCTTCAGCAGTACCAGTTTGGGTGCCGAAAAAGATGGTGACCTTTTTCTTGCCATCATCAACTTCAGGTTCGAGGTCTTTAACAATCAATGGCTTGGGAGGGGCAGGGACTTTAGGTTTCTGATAGCCGGATGATCTTCTCCAAATCAAAACGACAACGCAGCCAATCAAAACCGCTATGGAAGTAGTCAAGATCATAACAAACTCACGATTCTCGAGGATCAAAGTTGCCATCTCCGCAGCAGAACCACCAGATTCCGATGAAACATTTGAAGGGTCCATTTTGCCTTTGATTATGGCTTGCATAAGTTCAAGCGGTGACACTTTCATCGAGTTGCTTGATGGTTGCATGTTTTTTTTACAATTTAGAGAGTGGATAATTCCTCCTCCTCCTCCTCCTTCAAGGAAGAAAAAGATCTCTCTCTGCTTCTTGTTGCGTGGTTGGTGCGGTGTGAGAATGGCAGAGAGATTTCCTGATAGAGGAGGGTAGGAGAGAAAGGAGGGGGGGTGTTAATAAAGACAGGACGGAGATGCAACGCCTAGCCTACCAAACCAGGCTGGTCAAACTCACCTAACACGGAGTTAACCATGGTTAACACTTGCATTTGAGTGGAAGGCTTTTTTTTGCGGGGGAGAGTGGTTGATCCCAGAAGGAGTCGTGTCCAAAATGCCCTTTTCTTGTCTTTTTTTTCTTCTTCTTTTTTCCCTGGAAAAATAAAAAGAAAATCGATAGCCTTGAGGATCATTGAGATTAATTGTTAAGGGGCTAAATTAGTAGCAAAGGGTGGTTGGGAGAAGGAACCACTTATGTATCTGTTCTGGACCGCACCCTCAGCGTTTTTGGATTTGCACGGTGGGTTATCAATTTCTTTCATTTTTCTTTTAATCAAGTAATCGACCTTTAGTTTTTTTCACAAGCCATGTCACCTCGAATAAAAAAGCGAAATATTGAGGAAACAAAATTGATGTCAAACCTTGTCTCAAACCATTTGATCACAAGCAAAAAATATTGAGGAAAAAAATCATGAAGGTCAATCCTCAATGAATAAAATATTAAAGAATAAAATTTAAAAAAAAATACACAAAAAGATCCAAAAAAAAACAATAATTAAAAACCATAAATAACAAGAGCTCACCCAAGTTAACCCACCAAACACAAGGGCTAAAGTATAAGATTGAAATAACCTTGTAACAAGAATAATGAAGAAAACCA
The DNA here is from genome assembly GCA_032356905.1 of Salix exigua. Lineage (NCBI taxonomy): Eukaryota > Viridiplantae > Streptophyta > Magnoliopsida > Malpighiales > Salicaceae > Salix > Salix exigua. The sequence continues at coordinate 11,828,683 of CM063593.1, read as the reverse complement.
TAAATTCTAGTGTTGACTTATAAAACTCGTGACTCGGACAATATGATTGAAAGCATCAAATCTAATAAAGTTACAATGTCCAAAATTTAATAAATAAAATGTCAAATGATGATATTGAAAAAAGGTCAATTGCAAAAAAAATTGCAATTAAATGAATGAGAATCAAATTTAAATTAAAATGAGATGATGGATAATTTTGGATTGAAGGGCTAAATTGAAAATATAAAATAAATTAAAAAATAAAAGAAGAAACCAACATAATAATAAGCACAAAATTAAAGATAAAATAGAAAATTAAAGGTCTTTATCAAACGATGAAATCAAAAATAATTGAAAGTTAACAAAATGGCAAGAAACACATTAAGAAAAAGACATTTAAAAAAACAGAAAATTCAGGTTAAAGAATGAAAAATGATATTGAAAACAGATCAAAACTTATGAAAAAAAAACCAATAACAATAATTACAAATTTAAAGAATGAGAATTCATACTCAAATATTCTCAATTAAAAGAACTACCCTAAAATTTTAAATGTCAAGCATGAATATAAAAGGATGGGAGAGAACAAAGAAAATGATGATACCAAACCTGATCTCCTTTGGATACATACAAGCGGTTTTGCCCGCGTGATGCACTGGCTTTTTTATCTATATGGAAAACTAATTGATTTTATACTGTTGTATTTTATTATTTTAATATTTAATTAGTAAATTTATAATTGATAAAATCTATTAAAAACAATTTTTTCACCCAAAAGTGATTGAATGTTGCTATTGTTAAAATATTTTTGATAAAATTTGTTAAAAAAATTGCTAAGAAAATGAAATGATTTATTACAAATTTATTGTCATGGATACCCTAGTTAAAAAAAGACAAAAAAAAGACAACTGGTTAAAAAAAAAAAGTTGAATTGGACACCTTGGCTATAAAAAAAATTAAAAAATATGAAAAAAAAAAAAGATCTTTTTTTTATTAAAATAAAAAAAAGGAAGCTAGTCATAAAAAAAATTCAAGGGGAAAGCCTTTTTTTAAGAAAATCATTTGACTTAAAAATTTAAAAACTATGTCGCACTATGTTGCGGGCTGAGTGAACAATTTTTATAATTGTTTGGATTAAAGAAATCAATAGGATTTGCCAATAAGAAATTAAAATATAATATCTATATAAGCAAAATTAAATAATAAAACAGATCACCACACCCTATTATAAAAATAGCAATATCGAAGCTTTAACATATAAAACTATCATTGCTATTACTATGAAAATAATAAAAATTATCATATTATCTCAAGGAAAAAAGCTGAAAACAATTAAAAAAGTAAGCAAGAAAAATAATTAAAATAATTCTTCTTCTTCTTCTTCTTCTTCTTCTTCTTCTTCTTCTTATTATTATTATTATTATCATTATTATTATTATTATTGTTTTAATAATGAAAAAAAGAAAAAAAATAAATAAAATATTAAAAAAATCTAAATAACATTAACAAAAGATTAAACAAAAAAATTAAATAAAAATATCAGGTAAAAAAATCATTTGACTGGAAAAAAAACCAATAAAAAATAACAAAAAGAGAAAATAAAAAAAAAAACATAAATAAAAATTATTAACTGAAAAAAATCATTTGACTTCAAAATTTAAAAAAATTGACCATACTATGTTGTAGGCTGAGCAAACAATTTTAATAATTGTTAGGATTAAAGAAAATAACAGGATTCGCTGGTTCAATTAAAGTTGAGGGACTGAAGTGAAAAAATAAACAACTCTGGGGCCTCTTCTGCACATTTACGTTCAAAAGAGAGAGAAACGTGGCCAGCAGATTTAACGAGCCACCACCGCGTCCATGGTCATCTATTGCCGAAACGCGCCGCACTGGGAGGAAGACCATGTGATAGTGCATTGATAAAGACAGCGGTAGCCAATTTCCAGTGACCGGATCATACCTCACGCTCCACTTGAATAGGGCGTGAGGCGGAATACTGATGAAATCCATTATCGGTATGTCCTTATTCCCAAGTCAACAGTTTTGTCTTATTAGGGGCTAAATCAGTATTTAGCCGTTTTCTAAAAATAATAACAAAATGAAAAAGTGTGGCGAACCAGATTGGACTGGCATGCGTAATGACCACAAAGCCCCTCAGTATGGCTGCAGTTTTTGTCGTTTTCAGGGGATGTTTACGTGAATACATTGTTTATTGATGGGAAAAAGGGTGGACGTTCATGCGCGATGCACCTAATTAAATTGTGAGTGAACGGTGCACATGAGTCTACAATTATAGGGAACCAACAGTAAAACAATGATCTCTTTTAGGTTGTCGCGGCAACGATTTTTTCAAAGAGATGTCATGACGGATGAAAAAAGAAAGAATAAAGAGAAAAAACAGAAATATCAATTTTTAAATGATCATAGATATCGTGACGATGATTTTTTTCACGCTTCATGCCCGACCATCCCCCCTTGATTTAGGGAGACAACAATGCGCGGTGAAAATGAAGTTTGTTTTATAGTTGTAAAAATTACGACTATAATTATCAGGATTCACCACCTAATATTAAGGTTATTAGAACCTATTGGTCTAGGAGAGTCTAGGTAAGAGGACTTGTTCTGCAAGGGGAAGACACATCACCCCAGTGCACCCTACCTAAAATAAGATGCATTGTTGTTTGATTGTTTATTCTAAGTTTATTTTCTTACACTGCATTTAAAAAAATATTTTTTTGTGTCTACGGGTGTACTTTACGATGTAATTTTACACCGCAATTAAAAACCTCTTTTCTTATATATGGATGTACTTTACAATGTAATTTTACACTGTAATAAAAATTATTTTTTTAATCTACGAATGTATTATACAATGTAATTTTACACCGTAGTAAAAATATTTTTTATTTGTGGGTGTACTTTACAATGTAAATTTACACCGCGTAAGCTAAAACAAAATAATTGTTTAATTATTTTTGATATTTTGGCCAAATTCAAATGGGAAATCATAATCTGGTTACGATATCCAATTTTTCATTTTAAAATATGAGAAAGATGCAACATATTTTTTTATGAAGAATAAGGTGGGAAAAACTTTGGAATTCGGCTGTATGCATGAAAACAACACATTTTTTTAATGCAGTTTTTTTGTTTTGTTTTTTAATAAAAAAAATGAAAAAAATGGGTCGGGCTTGGCCCAGCTGAATGGGCTTATCTCAGCCAAGTGGGCCACGAGCAGAAGTTTATTAGACTTGGGCCCGGCCTAGCAAACTAGGCTAGGCCGAGAGGGGCTGGCCCAAAGCTTTGAATAGAAGAGAAAAGGAAAGGGAGAAATGACACCGTTTGGTAAATGAATTTATACAGTTCACATAACTTACGTGAACGGTAAAATGGTGGTTGGGCAACCACGATGAGAGGCTCACTTGCCACTACAGTTGTGTAGAGGAGATCGAGGTTGTTCTCCCTGTCATGGTGGCGTTGAAAATGGTGGCTAGTTGTGGCTGGAAGGAGCTCCTGAAGTGGCTGACCTGCGCTGCTACCACCTTGTTGTTGCTGGTGTTCTCGTCGGAGCTGGAGAAGAAGGTCAAACTCGCTGTTGGGGAGCTTCTGGAGGTCACCAGGAACTGGCTGGAGGAGGAAAAGGAGGAGCTACTTCACGCCTATTTTTAGAGAGAGTGAGACATTGTCAAGGAGAGTGAGAGCTGCAACGGGCTGAGGAAGGAGAGAGAGGGTTGCCTACAGGGAAGGGGGGGAGAGAGAGAGAGCAGTTGGCGGTGGTTGGACGCCGAAGATGGAGGAGAAGATGGTTGTTGATGGTTATGGCTACTCAGGAGAGGGAAGGGGCTGCAAACGACGATGGAGAGAAAAGCCGTGGAAGAGGACGAAGGGCTGTTACAGGTGTTTTTTTGTGTGTGTTTCCCACGTATTATTCTCCTCTTTTTTGTTTTTTCTGTCTTATCTTCTTTGCCTTTGTTACGTGAATTTTTTGCTCTCCCCTGTTTTTTTGCGTTTTCCACTCTGTTCCCTCTCTATCCCCGTAACTCTTTGTCTATCCTTCATGTAGCGTTCATGGCTTCATTTATAGGAGAGTTTGGCCAGCCACAGTGGCTGGCTGTCGGCGGCGTGGTGGCTGCTGGTTGGCGCTAGGTAGTTGGCTGGTTGGTGGGCAGTGCAGTAAAGGCAGCATGCGGGAATTGCAGTGGCAACTTTGGGGGAGGCATAGTTGTATTTTGATCCTTCAATTTGTAATTGTTCTAATTACACGCTCAATTAGCTTTGAACTTTTAATTTTGTGCAATTATACACGCGTCAGAAATTCAATGTTAGCCTTAAAAGTTCACGCCATTTTATTCTAGTCCTTGGCTTCTGATATATGCGATTCGACCCTTAATTGATCATTAAACTCTCAATTGTCTTCAATCTGACCCCTAATTAGATTGAAAAAATTCAATTGGGCCTCCAAAAAATTCCCATCTTCTCAATTAAGCCCGAATTAAATTCAAGAATTTGATTTTTCATCAATTAAGCCCTTAATAAAATTAACGTGTCCAATTTAAAGCATAATCAAGTCCTTACAGTTAATTAAATTCTTCAGTTGGATCCTAAATTAATTCCCAAACAGAATAATACTTTAAATTAGTCCATGATTGAATCAAATTGACCTATTCAAAATAAAATTATAATTTTTGACTTAATTTTTACCTCGAATTTGTATTTTCTCTCATTTTTTGGGCACAAAGAGATACGATTCGGCTCCGAAATTATTCAAAATTTTCATCGTGATTTTTTTACCGATACCAAAACCCTTTTATTTTATTTTTTTCACTTTAATTTTATTTTGGGGAGTAACCCAAAAATTGGGTTACGATAATACGCACAAAATAAAATTTGAGAGCCATATTTTTTAAATACCACCTCAACAAATAATAAAAATTAAAAACCATAACCAAAAGCACACTTATATATATATGGACTAAAATAGTGACTATTCTAAAAATATAAAAGGAATAAAGGGATTAAAAAAAAAGTATAAGGGCTAAAATGAAAATCAAATATATTATCAATTTGAATCAAAGGATAAAATTTAAAAAATCAACACTTATGTACTGAATATATTAAGGTACTTAAACTCAATCCAAAAATTAAAAGAAGGAAGACCAAAGTATAACCTAAAAATATATTGAATTTCAATCGAATGACCTAATTGAAATAAATCAAAACTTATGTAATAGAAATAAGAGCCATAACCAAAATTAAAAGTGAAGGGACTCAAGTGAAAAACTTACAAAACTGGGGGCCTCTCCTACACTTTAGCGTGCAGGAGAGATAGAATGCAAGAAAGACATTTAATCGGCCACCTCCGCAAATACGACCACCATTTAGGAAAACAAGCTCCACCATGAGGAAGACCACACGGCGGTGCACCGTCTAAGATGCCGGTAGCCCATTTTCTAATATCAAAAGACTCCTTATGCGCCTCCTAAACAAGGTGCAAGGCCGAATATTGTCGATCGTGTGTGCCATAGTCATCGATAGTATTCCGAGAAAAAGAATAAAAAATTAAGGTCAATTACTGGTCTACCTCTATGCTTATGTCATCAATTTTGTCTTATTAGGGGCTATATCCATATTTAGTCATTTTTTAAAATATGAAATTCTCGTGGCACCCCTCCTTCCAAATCTTTTTTTGTCCTTTTTAGGGACAAAATGGTTAATTCACTGTGCAAAAATGATAAAAAAAAACTTGGAAAATATGGCGAACCTAACCAAAACAAACCAGATCTGGTTAGGTTATCAATTTTGTCTTATTAGGGGCTATATCCATATTTAGTCATTTTTTAAAATATGAAATTGTCGTGGCACCCCTCCTTCCAAATCTTTTTTTGTCCTTTTTAGGGACAAAATAGTTAATTCACTGTGCAAAAATGATAAAAAAAACTTGGAAAATATGGCAAACCTAACCAAAACAAACCGGACTGGTTAGGTTATCAATTTTGTCTTATTAGGAGCTATATCCATATTTAGTCATTTTTTAAAATATAAAATTCTCGTGGCACCCTCCTTCCAAATCTTTTTTTGTCCTTTTTAGGGACAAAATGGTTAATTCGTTGTGCAAAAACGATAAAAAAACTTGGAAAATATGGCGAAATTGTGCAATTACATTTGAACCCCTTCGTCCATAACCTGTTTTTTGTCTTTTTTCAAGGGACAAAACTACTTTTTACTGTGAAAAACGAGAAAAAACCAATGAATCGGCAAACCGAATGACCTGAACCCACCTGAAAATTGAGCATCACTATTCCAATCCACAATGAAAACACACACATGCTACAGTAGTGACTCTAAGCTCTTTTAGTGTATTTGATAATAAGCAGTCATAGTTATTTCCGTCGTTTTAACATTCATTTTAAATTTATTATACATGCGCGCCCATGCATTGATTTCAGAAGCAATCAAAACTTAGTTTTAATTTCTTTATATTAATTGATGATTGATGTGGCTTTTACTTAATATTAAAATATTTAATTAATATTTTTCAATGATAATGCCCTTGCTGCAAAATTATATATTTACTATGATTATTGAATTTGTTTATTGAAATTAATAGAAGATAGTAAAAATAGAATCATATATGGAATTGGCTCACTAAGATAAAATAAAAAAACAATATTATACAAGACCGATATTACAAATATTATGTAAAATAAATATTTTTATTTTAAAAAAAAATTCAAAACTATAGGTGAATCATAATAAAATCTTTAAAAATTAAATATACACAAAAAAAAACACTCTATAAAAATTCATGACTTTGATCAAGAGACTGAAATAAACCAATAGAAAAAAATCTTAAGATAACCATAAAAAAAATTAAATAATATATTATAGAACAATGAAATCAAAAAAGAATTAATGAGAAAAATAAAAAGGATGTTAAAGTGTATTAACATTTAAAACTCGTGAGTCGTGTTATTACAGTAGAAGCACCGTAAATATAAAAAAATATGAAGTTCAATCACTAACAAATCAAATGTTGGATAATAAAATTGAAAAAAAAAATTAAACAAAAGGATCTAAAACAAAAGAAAAATGTAATTAAAAAGAATGAGGGTAAAAATCAAAATAAAAAAGAAATTAGAAGGCAACAAAAAACTTTCAACACATTAACTGTTTTGCTGAAACATTGCACATGGACTGACCGACAAAATATTTTATTTTTTGTATTTTAGCTATGAAATTACCGATAAAATGTATATTTGGAGGGTTTTTTGAATTTTTTTCACAGAATTGTGAAATTTTAATTTAAATCATCGATGAAAGTTTTTACTAATGTGGTAGTGTTTCTTGTTCAATTAAGTGCAAGGACTTAATTATACTTTAAATTTGTCAATTTAACTTAATTAAAGGATTAATCAATGGAGAATCAAGTTCTTGACCTTAATCAAAGTTTAATTGAGAAGATTGGATTTTTTGAAGACAAAAGTAAATTTTTCCAAACCAATTGTGCGAAGTCAGGGATCAAATTAAAGAAAATTGAGAGTTTAATTGTCAATTAAGGGTCAAATCGCATAAATTTGAAACCAAGGACCAAAATAAAAAAAAGGACGCATAAAACTAAGGTGTTGTTAAAATTCTGAGAAGAGATACAATTGCACAAAATTAAAAGTTTAAATCTAATTCAGGGTGCAATTAGAACAATTATAATTTAAGCGACCTAAACGCATTTACATCGTTTTCCAAATCTCCTAAATCCTGCAGATGTGACTTCACTTTTCAATCACCTTAAGAGTGCAGGCATGTGTTGGAGGTGAGTAGGAGACAATCCATCATTGCATGTAATGGGCAACCAAATGGGTGCCTCCTTTGCCTTTAAATAACATCGATCCCACCATGCAAAAAGGCGAGGAGGAAATTTACATATATTTTGAATGAAAATAAGATATTATAACTAGTTTATAGATAATCATAAACTAGTTTTTTGTAAAACATATATTTTGCATCTCTAAAATGTTTTTGAATAAAAATAAGATATTATGACTAGTTTATGATTATCTATTGGAATTTAGCAAAATATATAAAAAAATATCAATATTTTGTTTATGCTATCACGTTTTAAAATTATATTGTAATGTACATCAACAGCTAGTAAAAAAGTTTTTTTTAAAAGAAACCACAATGTAAAACTTTTCAAAATTTAGGATGGTCATGTTTTCGACTCCCAACGAGGTAGAGATTTTCTCATGAAAAGAAATCTACTTCGAGCCTCAGTTACGACCAATGAATAAAAAACTGACTTAAAAAAAAAACAATCAAACAACAATGTAACTTGTGTTAGGTAGGGTGCACCAGGGGTGATGTGTCCTCCTCTTGCGCAACAAGTCCTCTTATCTAGACTCCCGCAAACCATTAGGTTTCCTAGTAATCTTAGTACTAGGTGGTGACTCCCATGAATTATAGCTGTAATTTTGTGACTATAATACACCTCTTTTACTACATGTTGTCTCCTTTCCAAGGAATGGCGGGGCGCAAAGCTAAAAAAAATCATCGTAACAAGGGTGAAGGTGGAAAAACAAGTGTTAGCTCAAAGTAGGGCAATCTATGAATAAAAAAACATCCTAGAAATTTAACTCTCGTATTTTAAAATCAAGAATTTATCTAATATGAGCTCATTATATATTTTTTGAGATTTTTACAATTCTCAAGGGGTTTATTTTAGAAAAAAAGATAATTTGATCCTTTTATTTAGATAAGATTGATATTGGCAAAGGTATATGGTGAGGTGATCTTCTATTTTTTGGGTTTTAAAGCTAGAAGCTTGAGTAAAACTTGAGTTTATAGAAGAAAACTATCTTATTTTTTAGCATTTATTTTATAAACATGAATAATAGCAAGTTACTTTGTTCACAATGTCATGATTCTTGTAAAAACAATTTATCTTTTTTTTTGTAGAATTATCAATTCAAGTTGCTTACGTACTTGATTAAAAATGATTTTTTTAAAAGGCATGTAAGACAATGACTATTGAATATGAAAGATTGAGATTTGTTAGCTTAAGGAGTGTTTCAAGGTTTTAATGACACTATTACCATGTATTTCAATATTTTTCTAAACATATTTCTTTCATTTGTCATTTTTTATTTTAAATTGACTTGGACATGATCATTTTTGTTTTTCATCTAGGCGTGCCCCAAGATATTTGGGTTTCTCAGGCTTTTTGTCTTTTCACGATCTTTATCTGGTTTTAATCTTTAAATTTTTATTTACCCCTAGAATGATTTGCAAACCTAGTTATGATTTTATATATAAAAAACTTATTCAAACTCAAATAATGAGTATAAGGGGTATACTTTTATATGTAAAGGGATAACAAAGATGACCTTTCATATTCCAAGCACATCTAAAAAGAGCCAATAGATTTTTATATAGTGCAATGGTTTGGAACAGTGTTTTTATATTCATCCATAACTAGGAAATCAAACTACATGCAATTATGAATACAACTAAAATATGGCCTACAAGATTTGAGATATGATTTTTCATGTCTTGATTCAAAGTTGTTTAGTCACCTAAGAAATAGAAATTACTCGAAAAATTTGTTTGCTTAGTGTCTCCTCAACAATATCTTAAAATACAACAAGGCTCATATGAGGTCCCCTTCTCATTGTTGCCCTCATGTTTACTTAAATTCTATGCTTTTATTTTTTATTGTAACTTTCCATGACCCATAATTCCATGAAGTTGCATTTATCATCCATGAGGTTGTGGCAAGTTTCCTTTATACTCAGCAGTCATGATCTATGTATCTTTATCACATCCATAGTTTAACAAGGAAATTGCCCCAAGAGGTATGGTGTGGTGACAAAGAGTTTGAGATTCGCACAACAGGTCTCGAGTTTTTTTCACTCACCTGGGTCCACAAAATATGCTTTTAGGGGAGTGTAGTTTTCTCGTATAAAAAAAGGAAATTGGAAATAACTCATAACTTTCTATTCTTGTTTATAACTCTACTCCTGATCTCCTGACTTATAAAATTTTAATTTCTGTGTTGTAACCCCATTTTCGGGTTACTCCTGAAAATAAAATAAAAATAACAAAAATAAAATAAAGGGAGTCGGTGTGGGTAGAAAAATCAATGTGACAATTTTTGTTATTTTCGCGAGTCCATTCATATCTCTTTGGTTCCAAAAATAGAGAAAATACAAATTTAAGGAAAAAATAATTTATCGTTTGATGAATCTGTGTAAAAATTAAGTTAAACGACATAATTATATTTTTTATGCGTTGATTCGATTTAATCGTCGACAAATTTAAAGTTTAATTATGATCAGGAATTAATTTAAGGTCCAATTGAAGGATTTAATTAAGTGCAAGGACTTTGTCATCACCCAATTTCTGGGTGATTCCCCAAAATATACCAAAAAATAACAAAAATAAAATAAAAGGGAATGGTGTCGGTAGAAAAATTAATTTTGGACATTTTTGAAAGCCCATTCGTATCTTTTTGTTACCCAGAGACGAAGGAAAATGCAGATTCAATGCTAAAGTAATTTATTACTAGATAATAGAAACATTTGGCATATGAACTAAATTGGCGAGTCCTTAAGGACAGGGAGGGCTCCTATACCAACTATTTACCGAAGAAATATTTATAGTCTCTTAATAAATAAATTACTCATGCAACAATTTTGCTAGTCATGGGTGCATTTGTTTTTCTTTTTCTCTTTCTTTTATCATAATGACTGAGAAATGAATTTATTAGACTTGCTAATTTAGAGTGTTTGTAGGAGTAGTGAATGCACATTTCTCTTCATTGAGTGGCTGGTATTTACACCGTTTCTTGCAATTTTATGAGGAACTGGATTTTAGGAAGGATTCTGGTGGGAATTTTATGACCATAATTATGTTATATTGTATTAAAAAATATTGTATTTATGATTTTTCAATGAAACAATTTTATTTGTGATTTTATGATTTTTGTACGGAAATATTTTACCTATGATTTTACGATCCAAGTTTATATGACAATTTCGTGTCGCGTCAAAAAAGTGAGTTTAACGACCTTGGCTGGTTAGAAGTGGAACTTCATTATTCTTTTTGATTTGATTGTTATAGGGTTATTTTATTTTCATGAACCGAGATTATGGCCAATTTCCTTGAGTTGAATTAAATTACTTTTTTATTTTCCAATTTTATCCTCTAATATCGAGTTATTGGAGTTATTTGACACTTATATTGACTTTAATACTCTAAATAAGCCTATAAAATGCATCATTTAACTTCTTTATCTTTGATCTTGTAATTGGCCTATCTAAAACTTCTAATGGATCATGTGGCATAATTTAGATCGCATCATCTCATCTCTTCTTAAAAGGTTTTGATCTTAAATCATTACCTAGTTTAAACAAAAAAAAGATCATAATTACTAAAAGTATTACTAAAACTATACTCACATGGTAAATCTATTTTGTAGACATTATCATTCATTTTTTCGAGGAATTGAAATAGTCCATCTCCTTTAGGAACCAGCTTACATCTTCTACATTCAAGAAACCTTTCATTGTGCATATTAGCTTTTTTTTCCCAGGCAATTAGCTTTGAATATATATTCTTCATTCTTTTTTTCATTTGTTGTAGTACAATCTCATAGAGAGCCTTAATTAGCTAAGCCTACTACCATCAAGACTAAAATTTTCATCAATAAGTAAGAGAATCAAAACCAAAGTAATTAAATGATTAGAGCCATAAATAATGTTTAAAAAAGAACAATTAGTAGTTGAATACACACTCTTATTACATCTTCTAATTCAAAAAACCTTTTATTGTGTATATTAGCTTTTTTTCTCAGGTAATTAGATTTGAATATATATTTTTCATTCTTTTTTTTTTCATTTGCTACAGTTCATTCTCATAGAGAGCCTTAATTAACTACGCCTTTCTACTACCATCAATACTAAAATTTTCATCAATAGGTAAGAGAACCAAATCCAAAGTAATTAAATGACTAGAGGCATAAATAATGTTCAAAAAAGAACAATTAGTAGTTGAATACACACTCTTATTATATTTGAATTCAATAAAAAAAATAGGCAATCTTCCCAATTCCTTGTATTATTTTGAATTATAATTCTTAATAATAAAGTCAAAGTCCTATTATATATGATAATTCATCGTTGTCATCTTGAACAACCTGGACATGATCCCTGAGTTTGGTTTTCATTATCAATAACAAATAAATACTTGAATGATCTTTTCAAAGGAAAAAAGTGTATTTGTAATAAAATTATTGGCAATGCTTAACAAAAGCAAGGACATTGTTGGCATTTTATAGTCTAGCCTTTGTATTAATTTTGATCAAGCCATGATGATGATCTATTATGATTCCTTTGCAAGTGATACCATACCAATAACATTTGAATTAAAAAAAACTATAGTTCTCTTACTATGATATTGCAATTCAACTATCTTTCCTAACTTTTAATAGTAGTTAACTTCAAACTCATTAAAGGTCAATCCCTTTACCCAAATCCTACTTTCACATATACTTTTACTCTAACCATACTCTTCATTATAAAACACATGTTTATTGACGAAATAGACACAATACCACTTCACCTTTCTTTTATGATCCATATTTAGTAAATTCAAAGTAATATTAGCATTCTCCGTCAATCGATAAACCTACTAAATTAATTACATCCCCTTAACAGTTAACGAGAAATATGTAATAAATTATCCTAAGAGATAAAAATAATTAATAGTCCTTATGTTTTCAATCATATGGAAAATTGTTTGTATTGTAATCAAAAGTTTAAGATTTAGTTAATTATAAGTTTTTATATAGTAAAAATTTGCAATGTAACATGAGGAATTCATGAATATATCAGTTTATGATGGTATAACATATAAATTATTCACAAATAAAAGCACATGGAATATTATACTTACTAAATATAGGATCTCAGTTCATTGTGGTTGAATAACACATAATAATGAATTATATTTTTGTCAAATATCTTCTTCCCATAATTTTTTTATGAGTTATTTATGATGAAAAAATATTCACAAGTTCTCACTCAAAGCAGCTTCCCTATCATTGTCATGCCTTAGACATAATTATTCTTTTTCTTATATAAAACTCAAATACAAGATAAATGTTGAGATATCTTTAACAATATAGGCCTCACATATCGAAGCCTTAATATATGCCTTAGTTTTTACATTTGTTTTAATGTTAAACAAATATATGTAAGGAACTAAATGAATTTTTTATTTTTTAAAAATCAATAGAAGTTTAATTATGGTGCATGTGTAATATTTAACCTCTCAAATAGATATATCTATGGATTTGGCCTCAAATGGTAGATGCATGGGTATATTATTCATTCACTCGAAGAATATTAATGAAAATATCATCTCAAGTTTGTAGATTATCTGGACAACATTATCTTTTTCAAGTCTTTCCATGTGTTGTGTCCACAATTCGTAAGAGAATATATCTCTAAAGAAGTGATTGATCGCTTTAAATGTATCTTATATCTTTTTCACAATAAATCCTAATGAGTGGTTGTATAAACATGTGGCAATTCCAAACAATATCCAATCCTCCAAATTCACCAACCTTGATACGTTCAAAGCATGTCCATAAAAAAACAAAAAACTTGTAAGTTATTGGTGGATAAGTAATTATGCATTCTTGTCTAAAATGATGTTGTCTTTGGGCTTTATAACCAATGAGTCATCATTAAAATAGAGGATATTGGTCTTCCAATGTGAAGTTCCCTTAAAATATTTTATTTTACTCAATTATGGGTCAAACCAAAACAAGAAAACTCTTACTTACCACATTGAAAATTGAACACAATGTTATCATACTTTGACACCAAGTTATACAATTCTTCATATAATGAAAGTCGTGATGCAAATCCTTTCAACTTTGCAAATATATAAGTCCTCATCCTCCTCCTCCTCCTCCTCCTCATCATCATTATCATCCTCATCTATATTATTATTTCTATACTTGTGGAATCAAAAAAATAAAATACATTTTATCTTTATTTATTAACACGAAGGCCCTTTTATTTTTCATACAATATAAATATGCTAATTTTTCATATTTGCTCCAACTAGAAATCATTTCATATGGAGAAAAATCATTGATTATCCACATTAGAGGTTCCTTTCGTTGAATTTTTTTCCTAGATAAATCATATATCAAAGCCTTGAATGAATATCATGCTTCAACTAATCAATAAATGGACAAAAACAAACATCTATATTTTGACATGAACTATTAAGATCAAGTATGATTGTAGACAAAAACATGAACTCTAAACATATATACATCTAAGTGTCAAGTTGTAAACCATGAGTATCATCAGCCAAATAGAATAAGCACTAAATTACCTGAATGGATTAAATTCATTTTTATGTAACATAAGACACATGTTTTTTTTATTCCATTAAAAACTGAGGATGCACCCTATTAAAATGTTTTAGGCTTAACCATCAGAAAAGTGCATCATCACTCCATCTACCATATCATTTGAATAATGTCATGTTATGTGCTTATGAGTCATTAGTATATGAATAACCTTTGCATTCTAGGCATGATTGAGAAGTATCTAAGTTTGTTATGAGCAAAAACATCATTCCCCTACTAGTTTTGAGCCTATAACAAGAATGTCCATATGTTATACACTTAGTGAGCTATCAATTTTCAAAATAGTATAACATATATCAGTTTGAACATATGTTAATTGTCTGGCATCTTAGGGCAAAAGGTTTTATCATAAATTTAATAATATATTAGTTTTGTTTAAGATTATTTCTTTCACATGAAATGATTTTCTTCCATTCAATAAATTTGTCGTAATTGACCTCACTTAACTCATGCTTTTACCTGATGGTGAACACATGTATGATGATGGATAATTTACTATGATTTGTGCACCTATTCCATATTGGTTTGATAGATTTTTTTTCAAAAGATAAAAAAAAATAGTTGTGTGTTTATTAAGTTTTTCATGTACTATTGAATATTAACTAACGTAGCCTTGATCCATTTTTATCACATCCATAACAATATTCATTTAAGAATTACTATTGTTATATACAACTTCATGCAAATTTTAGAAATAAAAGTTGACCCAACCGTCCTTTATTTAATGATCTCATAAGGAACATACAACTCTTCATGTGCAAACAAACACAAATATCTCTCTATGAACTATTTTTTGTAGAGGATGCATTGTTACAACATCTAGATTGAGAAAATATTATTTTTAAACCTTTTACATCAATATTTAGTATTATCTCCAGTAACAATTTTTGGATTGGATAGTGCGTAATTAATAAAAACTTGAATCTCATTACAATAATCTATCCTACATAACCTTTCGGGTGAATTTTGATACATCCATATGATCATTAATTACTTATCTCAAATTTATATAGAATATTAATAACAGCATGTATTATTTAATTACATAAACTTAATAAATAACAAAATATTGTTTTAACTCAAAACTTCTAAAATACTCTAATAGTACAACTAATTGATTATCAATTATCTACATAAATTAAGATTTCTATACATTTACCAAAAAGCTTCAACTCAACAATAAAATTGACAGAATATAAAAATAGAGACATTAAATGAGATATTATTTATTTCATCACAAAACACCTAAGTCACAAATTCAAATTAAATTTCATTAATTTACAAACAAATAAAATTTTGCAAAATCTCAAACAAACCATAAAATGTACAAATCATCATACCACGAACTCCTATGAGAAGAAACTAATAATTTAAGATACATATATTACAAAAATATGCAATAAAAAATAACATTTGAAGATTAATTTAAAATACAAAACCAGTAGTTGTGCTTACTTGAAAGTGGAGAATCCCAATAATATTTTAATCAAAACAAGGATGCTTAATAAGTTGAGAATTGGGGGTTGATGAATTTGTAGTTTGAGGTTGATTTGTGATGAAATTAGGGTGAGGGGCTTGTGGTGTTTTTTCCGAAAGAAAAATAGAGGGAAAAAAAGAAATGGGGGAGGGAAAGCCGATGGTTGCTCGTGAGCTCATAAATATTACATTTAGATTTGTTGATGAATTTAATTAAAATTAAATTAAATCCATCTATATAAATTACATGTCATCGTTCTTTTTGGTTTTTTTTCTTCATATCTTTTTTTTTCCACTGTAATTCCCTTAGTGTTTATCAACGGCTATTGTAAGAGCATATTCAATAGGAAAATCCACTCCAATTTAGAGATGTATCCGTGTATATTTGATAATTTTTCTGATAGTGATAAGAATTACACCAAAATATTAAAATTTTCTCACATTTCAAAACTTTTGAATGCAAGCACGTGGAATTATTTTCACTCACATCTTTTTTTTATGACAGGATATCAGGCTAACTATCTCGATTATTTTTTGAATTTACTAAATATACTGCAATCCAATAAATATATAAGACAACATAAGAATGATAAATAAACAAAAATATACCAGTAGATTTTAATCAATGAGACAGGACAGGAAATGTACGTCCCCTCAATCCAATGATGAGTTTTTCCTCGGGGCCGGTGAGAAACAAACTATGAAAACATATATAGAAAAGTTCGCCGAACCAATTTACATGCCTTGTAAAATTAATCAGAAGAGGAATTTATCCTTGAGACTTTAATGCTGCATGAAGAATACATATTTTTCTAAGATTTGGTAAGCAATCTAATTGGTATAATAGTCTCCACTTGCCTCGGCAAAATCACAAGTTAAGAAAGGAGGGAAACACCCACCCCGAAAGTCAACTGAATATACAATCTCTGACACGGGGAGTTGTTCCTCTGTTTGTGGCAACAATTGTTTCGTAAGACTATGGTGGCGGCAGGGTGTTTCTGTGACGTTAATTAAGGTTATGACTTCTTTTTTTTATTTGTTTATTTCCATTCTACAACCAAACACAATGCTATAGTTGTCCTGTCCCTCTCTCTAATTAGTTCGTACGTTCTGGTTCTTATCTTCGACGGATCGATGTTGTCCCTCTCTCTAATTAGTACGTACGTTCTTTGCCATGCACCCATCAAATCTATAGCAGCTCCCTGATCATTTCATTCTAGCAAGAAAAGCTTGGCCATGTCGTAAGGGTCTGGTAATTGCATATGCAGCAGAAACCGCCCAACAAAACCATTAACTTAATTAACGTAACCTTAAGAACAAAGGCTCGCTCTCTTTTTTTGCTTGCCTGTAACTAAAACAACTCAAGTCACTCAAAAGAAAAGTAACCATTTCAAAGCGAGAAGGTAAAAAAAAAAAGAGATAAATAATTCGCACTTATGAGCATCTCAATCATGAAAAAGAAGGATCATGCACCCTAAGACTCCATCATTAATTACCTGAGAAACTGGAGAATCGAACCCTCTATATAAGCACGAGCCACTTCATAATGAAACTTGGACCCCTCAACAGCAAAAACATTTCCACCATTGCATCATTCTATTGTTTCACAAAAATAGCTCCTAAATTATTTGCTTGCCATCCAAATATTTGCTATGGATATTGTGCATGGAAGCACTCTTACTCGTGAGAAGAAAACTTCGCTTCTTCAAGGAGATAGTTTCTTCTTCAATAGAGTTATTTCAAGAAACTCATCTGCGGGCGACTCTTCGCGTATACTTTACTGCAGGAGTGCAGAAGGGGTGCCATTTACATGGGAAATACAGCCAGGGACACCCAAAGACCCCCCTAAAGAAGAAATTATTCCACCCCTCAGCCCTCCACCTGCTCTGCTTGGCATGGGGCTGCCAAAGCCGTGCTTTGATATTGAAGAGCCTAAGACTTCGATGCGGTCAAGGTTCAGGTTCTGGAAAAACATCAAGAAAAATAAAAGAAAAGAAAAACCCCAACAAGCAGGATCTCAGGGGAATGATATTATAAATGCTAATGATGAGTCTGGTGAGTTTGAAGTGTTTGAGTTTTGTAGCTCCGATTGTGATTTCATTTCGTCGTCTCCTCAGAATTTGAGCTCTTCGTCTTCATCTTCATTGTTAAGAACTGAAAGTGCTTCTACTAGGTATTCAATGCAAGAGCCTCGTAGCTGCATTCCTTGGAATTTCACTGCAGTTCTTTCTAATGTCACAAAGCGAAATTACTAACAAATTTGCCACCAGACCATTTGCTAAGTAATTTTTAGGCTTATTAATTTTTTTAATCTTTGTACTGCTACATATATATATATATATATATACCATATGCATTGTTACACCGATATACGTATTTATAACAATTTCAAATGACAGTGCTGACATTGACTTCAACTTTTCAATAAGCAGTCATCTTGCATATCATTCACTTCCATCGCTATTTTAGCTGGATATATAATTATATATTAGAAGGAGAAAAAGAAAATTTTGAGAAAAACAAATGTCTTTGCTTTGTTTTCAGTGCTTCTGGTTCGGCTCTACATCAAGGTATGTTTGGATTTGAGATTGGATTTATTTTTTATTTTTTTTGTTTTTAATTTGAAGTATTTTTTGACATTCTAATAATAATAATAATAATAATAATAATAATAATAATAATAAAACTACTCTCATTTCACGCAAAGCGAGAAGGAATCGGTGCTCGACAAAACTACATACGAGATGTTTTAAAATACTCTAAAACATTTTTTTTATTTTTCATTTTTTATATATGTGTAGCAAGTCAAGCCTTGAACAATTTTTATTTTATACTTGGAGTTTTTTATTTAGCGGGTATAATTTTATTTTGTAGAACATCATTAACCAAGTATATTTTACGAATAACTTCTTATTTAGAACCTGTATGAAGTTAATTTGCTGTGCTGCAATCTGTGTAATTAAGATCAGATCTTGGGAGAGAAAAAAGGGACAAGAGAAATGACTTGGAGTATCATAAATTGCTAAGACTCCATGTCTTCTATTTGATGTCTAGCTAGCTTAATTTGTTGGTGGACAATATCTTGTTAAAGGGACTCGCTATAACAATAGAGTTTTACATTAATTGAACTAAAAACCTAGCTATGAAAGTTTAATATTGAAGAACAAATTTATTAGGCATAACAAGTCTTTGCTCCATAAGAATTGTAAGGAGATGACATTTGTTGCTATCAATTTTTTAACCATATTTTTGAAAAATCAAAATTTATTTTTAATGTCTTTAAGCTGTTTTTTAATATTTTCATCATTGTCTCCAAAGGATTCAAATTTTAAATATCTTCTTATAGCATTTGATTTTTAATGCATCATTTTAAAAATCTTAATTTTTCTCTTGGAGTTGACATTAAGTTACTCCTTTTTTTAAAAAAAAAAACCACCATAAAAAAAGATAAAAAAATTTCTAGATAAAAAGATGTACGTTTTTAAGAGGAAGAAAACAAATTATAGAAGCAAATCATTCTTGCCTATATATAGGTGGACCGTGGACATACATGTTTGACACGGTGTTTTAAAAGGGTTTTTGAAAAAAAATTAAACATTTTTTTTTATTTATAATTTTTTAGTGTTTTTAGACTATTCTCATATATTGATATGAAAAATAATCTTTAAAAAATAAAAAAAAATACTAATTTAATTCAAAATTATTTTTCATAAAAACCTCAGTTTCTAGAATAGACACATGAGCGAAAAGAGGTAGAAAAATTAAGAGCAAAAATTATTGGGGAGCAACCAAATTTTTTACAGATACTCTCCTTGCTCAAAAACAAAACCCTAAATCTATATTCCAAAGATTTGGTGGTGGTTCACTCATACTTGTTAATTCCGTTCAAAAAACCAAGATAAAACGATGTCGTTTTTGTCTCGGTATTAATTCTCGTCTGCTTTGTAAATTCCATTCAAATTTATCTAATGACTAGTTCAAGAATTAAGGTTTAAAATCATTCTTACTTTAAAATTATTTTGATATCTATACATCAAAATAATTCAAAATTATTAATATATGTTTAATATAAGAATTCAATATTAATTATGTTTGTTAAATTAATATTTTATTTAAATATATATATATATATATATATATAATTATATATAAAAAATACGACACCAAAACGATAAGCTAAAATGCTCTGAAACCGAAACATTTTGTTTGAATCGAAAACCGAAATGGTATTGACAACTATGATGTCAGTACATCATATCCCCCACTTCCACCTCTACAAAACAAAACCCCGAGATTAACCACCCTTCTCTGCCAAGCACCAACTAACTATCAACTGGACACCAACCATTTGCCCTTTCCTCTAAGGCCACCATAGACCCCTTCCATCTTCTTCAACCCATCATAGCCATCCACTCCAGTGCTTTAAATTATTGTTAGAATATTCTTTACCACGATGATTCGTGAGTGGAGGATAGTTAATAATTGTCTGGTAATTACATTGGATTTTTTTTCTCAAAAATAAACTATTTCGTACAAAACAAATTCAGATTTATTAGCACCAATAAGTTATAATATTCAAAACTTATTAAAAAAATATAAACCATATCAAATCTCAAAAAGCAACTTCCTTTATGCTAAAACATTTTTTTATACAACTAGTTTTTTTTACTCATTGATTCACTAATAAGACTCGTATATCCGAGTTGTTCTAATAACCCTGAATCAAACAACTAGACGACAATTTTATCAACTTCCTAGCACCGTGTTTCCATGAACCACAATAAATAAAATTATAATTGAAAAAATTAATAGACACATATAGATTAAGACATTTAATATTTTAACACTGGTCATTCACTTGATTGTGTTCAATGAATTAATTAATTTATTAAAATTAATTTATAATAGAAATTGACACACATAAAACTTATTAAATAATATAAAAGGGGAGATACTATGCAAGATTCCACATAATAAAAATATTATTAAAAATAAATATTTGATCTATAATATATATATATATATAAGTTTTTTTCTTTTACAAATGAATGATGTTAACCTTATAAAAAATGAAACACTTAATATAATAAAAAGTATGATTACTATTTAAAAAAAGGTACATAAGCCAAGAAAAATCATAGAGAAGGGGGTGTAAACTAAAAAATATATATTAAATTAAAAAGTGTATTAAACCAAAAGCACTTAAGAAATATCATAAGAGCCTTGTTATAAGAACATGGAACGTATAAAAGCACAAAATAAAAGTAAAGCAAAAATCATCCTCAACTCGTATATGTTTTTCTAGTGATTGTCAAGAAAAACTTGATCTTAAACCTGCTTCATCCTATGGAATTAATTAACATCTAAAAAAAAAGAGAAATAAAGTTTGATATCAAAATTTATTTTTTGAAATTATGGGGATTCGTCGCTTAATAGCTTTGGATGAAATGAACTTTTAAACAAATTTAAAAATCACCACCTATATTACTTTAATATCATTCTATTTTGGCCGAAATGACTGAAACATTTCGTCTCGACTTAAATTTCAATCAATTTTGGAAATTTATTTTGGTTCAATACCGACCAAAACATACCTGTGTAATTTTCTTTGTACCGTTTCACTATATAAAAAAATTATTTTACCTTTTAACTTTTAAACCAGTACATATTCTAAATACAATACATTGGATGTCATCGACCTAAGATCGTCCAGGTAAGCAAGTTTTGCATGTCTTCTTGATTTATTTTTATAGACACAATTCTTTGACTATATATCTATCCAACAATTCTTTGACTATATAATTTTCTTTGTACCGTTTCAACTATATAAAAAAATTATTTTACCTTTTAACTTTTAAACCAGAATACATCCTAAATACAATACATTGGATGTCATCAACCTAAGATCCGTCCAGGTAAGCAAGTTTTGCATGTCTTCTTGATTTATTTTTATAGACACAATTCTTTGACTATATATCTATTCAGCATTTAAAGCCACAGAATGTAAACTTTTTGGATGATTTCAACGATGTGAGATAGCATGATTTGTCCAGCTGGGGACAAATTAATGTAAGTTATGTAATCATATGTAAGTTTATATATACATATATATATATATATATATATATATATAATTTTTGCGTCAACTTTGATTTTATAAAAAAATAAATTTATTTAGATTTTTTGTTCCTTAATTAATATATATAATTGATTTTATGAACAGAACAATCCCAAAACGACATGTTGAAACATTCCGAAACTAAAACATTTCGTACTAATAGAAAAAGCAAAATGACAATCATAACGATATTAATAACCTTGAAATTACTAGTGATTTTTACTTCAATTCTCTTCCTTTTAATTCAACAATTCCTTCCAAAAATAACATATCATTTGGTTCAAATTTGTGTTTTTAAAATAGCCGAATCATTAAAATAAAAGTCCAAGAATCAAAATAAAGTTTTCGACAAATATATTATTACAATCTACATTGAATTGCACGTAGAAAAGAAAGAAAAACTGGCGGGAAGGATGGAAAGTAGACTCTTGTGGAAGAAAAGAAAGAAAGAAGATGCCTGTAAGGAGAGGCTATTCACAGTTTCACACGGAAAACGCAGCATACACTCAGCCGAGGCAGAGGCAAAGTGAGAGAGAAGAGAAACGTAAAAATGTACGGAGACACGAAATTCGATGGAAGCGCAGCAGCCTTCATGGGAGGAGGATTCATGCCTAATCAATCCGCCTTCCTCTGATTCCTTCTCAATCTCCAAAGTACTTCTTTCTTTTCTCTTCTCTTTTTACTCTACTTTCCTCTGATTATCAAAATTCTAAATTCCTTGTTCAATGGCTTATGCTTTTCCTAAACCCATGAAAGTTAGCGGAAATTTGTAGTTTGTGGGAGCAGAAGGAGATCATTAGGGTTTTACTTTATTGTTTTTGAATGGCAGAATCGGGAGGCGCGGTGCTTGTTTCCGCTGACCGTGAAGCAGATAAACAACTTAACAAGCAGTGATGAATCTAATTTCGTCAATGATGGTGCTGAAGTTAATAATTTAATGTTTTCTTTTACCACCGCACTGCGGGATTTGGGTTTATGTTTTGGATTGGATTTTATGAGTTTATTCATTTCTGTTTAGGTTATAATTGTGGGGAGGGTATCCCACAAGGAAGACAAGGCCAGCGAAATTGCTTAATGTTTTCTTGTGAAGGAAATTTCTGGTGTGAGGATGTCAGGTTTTCTTTCAATGTCCTATCCTCAGCAACCAAGATGTGCACGAAGGAATTAGATTCTTCATGAAATAGTTTTTTTACACCAAAATAGCTATTTAAGTTAATGCAATTTTTTTACTTTTAATATTATTTTGTTTGATACTATTTCAATTACCATTTTTTGCTTTAGAGTTGACATGTATGTTCGTGTTCATGGACGCTTAAGAGGGCTGCAAAGCAGAAGGTTTTTAAATGTCTTCTCTATCAGGTATGTATTTGTGTTTCATTTTCTTTTTGTCTGTTTTTTTTAATGAATACGGAGAATGTAGACCTTCACCTTAGCACAGAATGCCTGTTGTTCTATTGTTATTAGGTCGTTGTTGGATAAGTTATAGGCCCTTATATTATCTATATATTGTTTGATTATCTTATTTTCAAGTCAGTCTATGCTTGAAATCCTTTATGGTTGCTTTTTCGTATACTACGTTGTAATAGCTACTGAGATATCTGTTTAACTCGCAATTTTTGAATTGCCTTTATTTATCTTCCAACTGCACAACTTGCTCTATGTAATAATTCTTACTTTACAAAGTCAAGTTTTTGTAGATTATCCCTATGAGGATCTTCAGGTTTCAAAGTTCCATTACCTGGTAAAGGTTCTTTCATGACCTTTGGACAGTTGTTTTGAAAACAAATAGGAAAATTTGTGATGTCGTTCTTTAACATCAGTTTTGAGCCATCTCTTTCTGATTTATTAGTCTTAAGGTGGGTCCTTCCATGGGTCGTGTTGACCTTTTAAGATAAAACCCATAGTGTTTCCCCTGATGCGTTTCTGACATTTGTATCTGATGGAATACCTGTAAAATCCAATTCAAAGAAATTTGAGGACAACCAGATACTCATTTACTAATTTTACTCTTTTGGTGCTAATTATACTGAATCAAGATGATTATTTGTTTTTTGTAATATTGTGGAACCAGCACCTGTCTCTTTGTAAGAGTTTGATCTGTTGCATGCCCCCCCCCATCATACCTTGGCTTTTATTTTATTTTATGGATCAGTCAATCTCAAATCTGCAGCTGTAGCATCTGTTTCTTGAGTTTCATTGCATGTAGATAAAACAATGCTGTTTGCTGTGTTGAATATATTATCCTTCCCCTGCTATCTGTGCTTTCTACAGTACCATTGTTTTAGTTTCTTTCTTTTTCTATTGCTAGGTTGGTGTGAGGTTGAGTTTGCATCATGTGGCAATTTCCTTTGAGGAACTGAGTTTAACTCATCTCTGAATTATAACAATGAACCATGTGCGGGTCTCTTCCAGTTTTTTTTCTAGAGTAGAGTAGATTTGGCTACATTGTATACTTGAGAGATCCTAACATGCGCTTGAGAGGTTTTAGTTTCATTTTTATTGCAATTATACTGAACTAAGTTCAGTGGTACTGTTCTTTGCTAGCTTAGCCCTCCTTAAACTGTGTAGTTAGGTGTCTTGATCAAGCAATTTCACATTGCTTGTTTGAATGCATAATTGAGATTTGAAAACTCTTAGCATGATGTTTCCTTTTTAATTCTCTAGTGGTTGACTATGATAGGTATTGCTGCTTTTGAATTTGGAGACTAGTCTGGGCAAAAGATGACGAACTAGTCATTTCACTATGGATACCACTTCACTATTCTTTTGGCTCTCAGAACCATTTCAATATTTCACTCTTTAAAACTCAAAAGTAAAATTATTATATTCACTTCTATAGATCAAAGTGAAATTCTTGTGTTTGATAGTATTAATCGTTGACATATAATGTCATACTTTGTATGCTTTATATATTTTGATGATAACAATAAAAGAAAATGGGCTAATAATATGCTTGGATGAGATTAAGCTATAAACAGGTATCATTCAAAGAATACATCAACAAGCATAATGGAGTACACGAAGAAATCACTCCAAGAAGTCCAAGATGCAAGCAAGTGAAGACTCGGAATAAGTGTTCATTTTAGTGCTTTGTGTAAATCTCAATTTCTATCTTGATAGCACAAATTAAAATGAACTCACACACTTCACAAGTGCATGCATTAAAAGGATTTGATGATTAAAAGGTTTAAGTCATAATCAATCGGTTCAAGAAATTCGAAAAGATAATTTGTCAAAATAGATTTCGCATGAACCGGTCGACCGCTTGAGGTATCCGTTATGAACCGGTCGACCGCTTGGTTTTGTCCGTTGTGAACCGGTCGACCGCTTGATATGACAGATTGCACTCAAACAGACTATAAGCGGCTAGTTTCAAACGGCCATAAGCGGCTAGTTTTTAACGGCTATAAACGGCTAGTTTCTCTTTGAAACTTATAAATAGGCCTCTTAATTGCAAAACATTTTTTGACACAACTTTCATATCTTATATTGAGGCAATTAGAAGTGCATAAACACCTTCATATCATCAATCCTCATTAATACTCATATTTGTGTTTAAATCTTCATATCTTAACACAAAGAGTATTTCTCATTCTCACTACACTTAAACACCTTCAAATATCCTAAGTGCTATTAAGTGAGAGAAAGAGATTTTAGATCTTCATTTGTAATATCCACACTATTAAGAGTGTATTGTTGTTTTACTAAAACAACCATTGTGAAACTCTTGAGAGTTGAGTATAAAACTCTTGGTATTGGTGAGGGAACATCACCAAGGAAAAATCTTGAAGAGGGAACATCTTCAAGTGGAAAAGGAAAATCTTGAAGAGGGCATATCTTCAAGTGGTGTAAAGTCTTGGTGTGGATTCATCAAGCGGAAATTGTAATCTTGTTACTTGGTTTAGTAAGAGAGTACAATACTCAAGTACGAGTTGGTACTTGAGTCGTGGACGTAGGCTTGCCGAACCACGTTAAAAACCCGAGTTAGCAATCTCTTTCCCTTATCTCTTTACTTTCAAGTAATTGATTTTAGAATTGCTATAATTATTGTATTTGCATCAATTCCGCTTCAAGGTGCATAGTTGCTTTAATCCGTGAATTTCAACATTAACATCCATGGACAAGATATTACTTTCTGGATGTACTTTTTCTTGACTTAATTTTGTTTATCTAAACGTTGATGAAAAACTGCCTATTTTGGCAAACATGAAGTAATCACAGTAACACTTTTTTTTGTTCTATTTCCTAGTTAAACCATTTGTCTGAACAGAACTCATTTTATATTAATCTATGGTACCGTCATTTTTCAGACCATTGACATGAGAATTCTCTTTTAGAGTTTTAATTTCAAACTTTGGATGTGTCTTTCAGGCCTGTTACAGACTTTAACGAGGTTCCAAACCACTTCATTGAGTGCATATATGTCCACTTCTACAATACCAGGTTACGGGTATTGGTCTAATTATTGCAATGCTCCATTTTTTTTATTTTTTTTTTAATTATGATTTTGTAAATGATATGATATGGTAGCTTTGCTTATGCACTGCATTTTCATATTGATTGTGACTGTATGCTACTAAGTTCAGGGTGTAACTGCTCAGCCTCCGGTGGCAAATTCAACAAAAACCCCTCTAAGGGGTAACCTAGCTGCCCCGTCATGTCAAGTAATCAATCTCACCCTGAGAATATTATTTTGCACAGATTTTGAGTTAGCTTTTTATTATCACTCATATTTTAATTTTTTTCAGTCTTCTGCCTATTCCAGTGCTGATGGACTGAACAATGCTAGTCAGATGATATTTTTTGCAGCAACCTTCTTTTCTGTAAGTTATATTTGATATATTGAATTCTTATTTTTATTTTATTTTAATGAACGTTGCAAGATGAAATAGAACACAACCTGTTGGATACATGTGACGCCCATATGTGTGCCACACTCGCACTGGTGCTGAGATTTTCAATGTAGAACTTGGCTTGATTCAACTCTGAAATGAATTTTATTCTCTTCTTAGTGTTGAACTCTCTCAATGGGAAAGCTTTTTTCTTATATCTCTTCTTTTATCTGCATGCCTTCTTTTTGAATATTCAGCTTAACCTAGCACATCATGTAACATTCTGGATGTGTTCTCTTGTTAATTGTTTATTTTTTAAATCTTTGGTTGAACACAGAACTTGTGACGAGGACAATCTGTAGGCAAGTGCTCAAATGCTCATATCTACAATAGGACCCATGATAATTAATAAGGGGAGAATAGTTATAGCCATATTGGAAACTTTCAGCTCTTACTAAAATTGCTTTCTTCTACCCTTTTTCCTGTTACTCGTTATTATTGCGTACAGAATTTAACACTAGTTACAATTGGCAAGAAGAAAATCCAAAAAAAGGAGAGCATGTCAAACCCTTGAACCAGCTTTATCGAATAAGTTCCCAACTCAGAGAACATATAACTAAGAATACATCTGTCTATGCTGGTCAATAGATGACTGGATAGAGAGTGGAAATGTGCACACTTGATAATGCAAACATGCATTCTTTGTCATGCACGCTTTTTTGGATGTCAACAAATTGTGGCCCTTGTATGGTATCTTGGGCTCGACGCACTTCGATTTGGCACGCTAAAAGTTTATCCAATGTTTAAAAGCTTTGTTCTTATTCATGCATTTTCTGTAATGCTCATTATATATTGTTGGAGAACTTTGACCCATCGTGATCTTCAATTTTCTAGCACCACCGAGGGAGCTCATTATGATGCTATTGCCTGTCAGCTACAGATTACAACGGATAAGCTCAAGTCACTCTCACTCATTCTCTCTCTCTTGTACTATGATTTTAGAGGAGAATGTGCTGACATCATCCTTGTTGGTTTTTGACCAGGAAGCACTACAGATGCTTGTTGAAAACGGCCTCGTATACACAACTATCAATGATGATGACTACAAGTCCACAGTGAATGCTTGATTTCTAATATGCTGTGTAGCCTCTGGCTGGGGTTTGTTTATTGTCACTGTTCTTTTGGAGCCAGGTACTACCTGTAGTGGTGTCCACGGCCCATTATAGAAACACTGGCTAATATAATAAATATTCGGCCCAGCTAGTGAGAGGCTAAGAAACAAGAATGGGCCGATGACTACTTAAACTAAAAATAAACTAAACCGTGGGGACTTAATTGTTGATTTCCAGTGTTTCTATTCTTTTTTTTTGTTTTTTTTTTCTATTTCATTTTTTAATTATTTTTTTTCTTTTATTGTTTCTTTCTTTTTGTTTTTTTTTCATGAAATATTTTTTAATGGTTATATTTTTTTTCTTTTTCTACTTATATATAATTTCATTTGTTTTTTATAATCAGGGTGTTTGGGCTAACTTAAGCACACCACAATTAATCCTAGGATCGAATTTTTTTTATATTTTTTTCCTATTTTTTCCATGAAATATTTTTTTTGTTGGTTATACTTTTTTTAATTTTTTTCTTTTTCTACTTATATATATATATATATATATATTATTTTTATGGTCAGGGTGTCCGGACTAGTTTAAGCGTACCATAATTAATCCCCGGATCCAATTTTTTTTAATATAACTAGGGTGTCCAGACAAGCTTATATGTATCACGATTAATTCTCGGATCTATTTTTTTTTGTTAAAGTGCTTTCCTGCAGATATTTTTTTTTCTTATACTTTTGTTTTGTTCACCTATACATTTTGTTTTTTACAATTGGGGTCTACGGGTCAGTTTAAGTGCACCACAACTAATTCCCAGAATGAATTTCTTTTTAAAACAATATGGATTGTTACAGTGATTTCATGTTTATTTTTTTCTCTATAACTTATATTTTTTTATATGACAATGGTCTCTAAGCTTAAGCTTTTTATTACTATTTTTTACTTATATATTCTTTTTATAACCAGAATCTATGGGTCACCTTAAGTGCATCACGGCTAATCCCTAGACCAAAATGTTTTTTGATTATCAGGGTGTTCAAGCCAGCTTTCGTGTATCAATTTATTATTTTTTAATTTTTATTTCTTATACTTTTTTCACTTATATATTTTTTTCCTTATGCCCAGAAAAAAAATTATAAATAGAGTTTCCGGGTTAGTTAAAGCATACCATGATTAATTCCTAGATCGATTTTCTTTAAAAAAAAAAGAAGAGCAATATGGGTTGTAAATAGTGTGGACAACACTGTAGCTCCCTACACATAGCATTGTTAATTGAAACAATGATTTTCCCCCTACAATGTTTTCCCTTGTTTTTCGCTTTGTTTTTTGCATTTTTTTCCTTATTATGTTTTTTTTCTTATTATATATTTTTTGTTTTTATCCCCAAAACATTTTTTTCCTGTTATACTTTTTTATATATTTTTTTTCTTTTTCCACTTATATTTTTATGTTTTTTTTTATATAATTAGGGTGTCCAAGCTAGCTTAAGAGCACCACGATTAATTTCTAAATCTAATTTTTGATGATAAGGGTGTACTTAATCGATACATTTTTCCCTTTTTTTTTTTATTTTTTTTTGTTCACTTATATTTTTTTTATAATCAAGGTCTTGAGTCGGATTAAGTACACCACGACTAATTCCTGAGCGATTTTAAAAAATATATATATAAATTGCTACAATTCTTTAATATTTATACTTTTTTGTTTTTTTCATTTATATATTTTTCTATAGCTAGTATCTCCGAGGCAAGCTTAAGTGCATCACCGCAACTCCTCAAATTTGTTTTTTGATAATCAGGGTGTTCAAGCCAGCTTGGACGCGCCACGACTAATCCCTGGACTAATTTATTATTTTTTATCCTTGTATTTTTTTATGTTCATTTTTTTTGTAACTGTGATCTCCGATTCAGCTTAAGAGCACCGCGACTAATTCTCGGATTGATTTTTTTTTTAAAAAAAATAATATGGATTGTTATAGTGCTTTCATGCTTATATTTTTTTCACTTATATATTTTTTTTTATAATCGGGGTCTCTGGGTGAGCTTAAGCGTACCATGATTAATCCTCGGATTTTTTTTTATAATCGAGGTGTCTGGGTCAGCTGATGCGCACCACAAGTAGTATAAGTACATATATACCTCCTATAAGACAAAATCCAAGAGTTGGTTATAGGGGTGTATTGGTAATTTACAATTTTTTAATTATATTTTTTGTCAGGTGTTGTGGGCATAACATCAATTTCAGAGCTCATGCATATTTTGGATGGCACGTGCGGCGTTGTAGAACTTTTTAAAATGTATATTAGTTTTTTTATATATTTATTTTATTATTTAAAACGTGTTTAAAATAATGTCATGTTATCAAATGTATTTTTAATTCTTTTTATTTATGTGCATAGTATAATAATCATAATATCTTTAAATGAGATAAAAATCA
Organism: Salix exigua; assembly: GCA_032356905.1. Classification (NCBI taxonomy): domain Eukaryota; kingdom Viridiplantae; phylum Streptophyta; class Magnoliopsida; order Malpighiales; family Salicaceae; genus Salix; species Salix exigua. The sequence goes on along the minus strand of CM063593.1, from coordinate 11,798,290 downwards.
AAAAATTTTAGTGAGGTGTCTCAATAATGTTATTTAAAAAAAAAACTAAATTAAAAAATTAAAAACTTATATGTATTAAAACTAGACAAAAAATTTAACTCCTGCGCCGGATCGCGGCTCGTAATATAATAAGAAGCGCGAGGGATTGTATTGTTTTTTGAAGGGACATAAAGAATTAAGCCGCACGTGCCGACTGATAGGGTGTCGCCAACTCACGTGCACTCACAATCCCACCGCCCACATCGGCAACCGTGCAAGCTGTTCATCTAATGTGAAGCAAGAGAGGGGCACGTGTATATCCTTAGAGCACCCAGGAAGCACATTGTTTACCAGTAAACTTGACTAATTTACAGCCAGGGACAGCCTCCGTCTGTTTTCGGTTTTTCTAGCGAGAGCTTAATTTAATTGTATCCCCTCGGCTGGACTGTAATTCTTATGAGCCTGTATCTGTATTCTTGATATGATATCGCTACGAAAATTAAGCCTGTCTTTCCAATTCAGTCGAATATAGTTTTGGACCGCAATCGTGCTTCAAGATGCATGTATGTATAGTTTCATTAATTAAGCTACAGCCATAGGATACGCTTTCTCTGACACGGTTGGATTCTTCTTTTCTCTTTCCTCCTCGTTTTATTTACGTTCTGATCACCGAGTTGAACTATTTTATACCCAAAATGTATCAAATTACACCCCAGCAAGCGGCACGTAAAGGGCCGCGGATGCGTAAAATAAAAAAGGTACATTGCATTTAAGTGATGAAGCCCGTGTCAGCAAAGCCTACGGCAGCGAGCTCACAGCTCTTGGCTCCATTCTGTAACGCTGTCAATCGGACGGTGCAGGATAATCATATAAAAGACCAGTGGGGGCCTCCACGCAAAGGACACGTGTTGTCAATATAGAGAAGAACAAACGGAAGGCCATTTGAATAAAAAATAGGAAGAATTCAAGCAATGACAATAATAGTATCTGGCAATATGCACGAGATTATAAAAAAGTAAAGAAAATCCCTCCAAAAAAGATACAAAAGATGTCATGTGAGTTGTGATCATGAACTCATAACAAATAAAAAAGGAAAGCGAAGCGAACGTGGGGAACCATTCGTTTCACAGACCACGGAGGGATGTTACTTTACAAACTTGGTTTAGCTAGCTTTTAGTTTTACTGTTGATGACGGGAACACGCTTTCGCCCAACTCTCCCCCGATAATCTCTCTTTGACCTTGCAAAATCGCTCTTTTTGAGACTTTGCCAGGTTTTGAGGCCACCTTCTGATGTTACCTCGTCCCCTTTCATGCCTTGCGTTCTCGTTATTAACATCTTGTGTGTTGAACAACAATACGCACCGCCTCGGCACCCTCATCAATAAAATATACTGCAACTAAAAAAATTATTTTACTTATGGTTTAAATTTCGAGCCATATGATTATTAATATGATAATCATTAAAGATTTATATAGTTTTTAATTTTAATATTTATGAAATTAATAAAAATACATATAGGTTGATAGTTAATTTTAATATTTATAAAATTAATTAAAATATGTAGAGGCACCCATCAATAAAATAAAAAAATCTTGCATATTGCACCTGAGGGGGTGTAGATCCTCTTGCCAGGTTCTAGATTTATATTATCTAGAGATCACTGGTTTAAATCTTATAAATTTTAAGGTTATTCAAGTTTTTTATTAGTATTAATTTTATAATTTACGGGATCAATACTCCATAAACTCCCCGCAAAAAATCTTGTGTGTTGACCATGTCTAGAATCCATGGTACCAAGTTGACACGTGCGGATACGAATGAAAGCAACATACTATCCGAATGCACACGCGTCCTCTGAGTGACATGCAGGCATGTGAGTGCCATTCAGCAAATTCTATCTTCTACCCTCTACTTCTCTTGGCAGATGGATTACTTGATTTTTTTTATTCTTGTTTAAAAACAAAATAAGATGAGAATTTATTTTACTTGGAATTCTTAGCTTGTTTTTGAAATTCATCTCAAATCCTTCCTGCCTGCCTAAACATTCTAATTTTATTTTATCGTCAAATATTTTATATTTTCTTAGATTGATTTTCTTATTATTATTCAATAATGAGTTTATTGAGAATCAAATTTTTTATTTTATTTTTATTTAGAGCTTAATGGTTTTATAAATCGGGTTATAAATTTAAAAATTAACTGGAATCAATTTAATATATTATCTCTCTAATTTTATTTTTTTTATTTTAAAAAAATAATACTAAATTTTGTAAATCAAACTGTATTTTTTATTTTTAAACTTGTAAACACACTCACGCAGAACAATTCAAGAACAAAACACACGATCAAAATTTTAAAAACAACAAAAACGCCAACAGAAACGGAAATTTTAAAAGCTTATTGACAACAAATCCCTCCGGCGTGCAGTCCACCACCCTGCAATTGTTGTATATTGCTTGGATGCTAATTCATTCTGAAAGGTACGTGTCACTTACGTAAGAAACCCATCCCCACGCGCCTCTTCTATTTGCCTTTACCACGCTCCAATTTTGATTTTTTTTAAATTTAATTTATCTAAGTATCTTAACTTTCTACTTTTTTTTTTTTATATAGTTTACAAATTATTAATTTTTTTAATCAAATATTTTATCTATATGGTGTCAAATACAAGTAACATGATTATCTGTATTTCAGAGTTTAGTTGATTCTATTCCTAAATAAATAAATATTTAATTATGTTCAATAATTCTCTATTTATTTATATATCTATAACATCTTCTTCTTTCTAATTTAGCCTGTAAAATGAAATTTTTTAATTGAACCCCCGGCCCTTACAATTATCAAGCTGTAAGGTTCTTCGTTTGTTACTCAGTTTATATCTCAATTTTAATATTTAATAAATATCATGTAACTCGATTTCAATGATAATTCAATCATGCTAGTAGATCATCAAATCTTTTATGCTATAATACACGTATATTCTGTTGCCAGTAAGGGGTTGTTCTAGGAACGAAACACCTCGTCTACCTCACTAAGATGCTAGGGTTCGAGTTGTTGTATTAGAGACCTTCGGTGGTGGCCATTCTACATCTTCTGGTTCTGTTAGTGGAGGGAGGGTTTATAAGCTTTGACCCTGATGTTGTGATGGTGCCTCCAAATATGTAGGAGTATTGTAAGACTATTTTTATGTCGAGACTTTAGGATAGACTATTTGCACATTGTCTTTGTACATAAGATATTTATTTTAGTAATTATGAAACATATATAAGAAATACCAAAGTGAAAAATGCATAATTTTAGTGTGTGAGATATTAAATTCAAGTCCCATAAAAAATATATATATTCAATCCCCTTTTTTAAATAAGTGAAGTTCTTTGAAGATTTTGATACGAAGAACGTGAGTTCTGGAATAAAAGATGATTGCTACATCAATGTTGTGTTATTTTGTCATGCCTAATTGATTTGTACAGTTAATAATTTATACATGAGTTGAGGATGGGCAAAGTATGGGACCAGTAGTATACTAATGGAATTGTTACCGTTAGCATCAATTACAGGACTTATAATATTAATTTCAAAACTTAGAGTATGGGCACTTGCACTTGCACTTAGAGTATTTGTTATATCTTCAACACTCCCCCTCAAGCTGGATCAAGGGGGTTGATGGATCCAAGCTTGCAAAGAAGCCGATTAAACTGGGAAGAAGGCACGACTTTGGTAAACACATCGGCTAGTTGGTCACCGGTCCGCACATAATGAGTAGTGATATTGTTGGATTGAACTTGCTGGCGAATGAAATGACAATCAACTTCGATGTGTTTGGTTCTTTCATGAAACACCGGGTTCTTGGCAATATGCATGGCAGCTTGATTGTCGCAAAACAGGCTCATTGGAGAGATAGGTGGGCAACCCATATCTGTAAGAAGACTTCGAAGCCACACAAGTTCACAAGCTGCTGCAGCCATAGCACGATATTCGGCTTCGGCACTAGATCGAGCAACAACATGTTGTTTCTTGCTCTTCCAGGATACAAGATTACCTCCAACAAAAATACAATATCCAGTGGTTGAGCGTCGATTAATCTGATTTCCAGCCCAATCAGAGTCTGTATATCCCATGAGGTTGGTATGAGAGTTTCTGGTCATGACAATTCCGCGATCGATAGTGCCTTTCAGGTATCGCAGAATGCGCTTGACCATGCTAAAATGATGAACAGTTGGAGCATGCATAAATTGGCTGACCAGGCTGACTGCATAGGTAATATCTGGACGAGTTATCGTCAGATAAATGAGCTTCCCCACAAGCTGTTGATAGTACTTAGGTGATGAAAAAGCGGTTCCTGCAAAGGATAATTTTAGTTTGCTATCAACTGGAGTAAGTGAAGGTTTAGTTGAAAGCATACATGCATTTTAGTTTCCTTTCTTGGATGAAGCCATTTCAATCCCAAGAAAGTATTTTAAAGCACCAAGATCTTTAATCAGAAATAATTGTTGAAGAGTTTTCTTCAATTTAGCAATGGATTCAATATCATTGTCGGATATAATTAAATCATCGACATAAATAAGGACCATCAATTTATCATTATCATTAATCCGAATATATAAAGACGAATCTGCAGAACTTTTCGTAAAACCTAATGTAGCAAGGGCTCCACTAAGTTTTGCATGCCATGCCCGGGGACTTTGCTTTAGCCCATAAATAGATTTATGAAGTTTACATACCAAATTAGGAGTGGAATTTAGCGAGTGGCCAGGAGGAAGTTTCATAAATACTTCTTCTTCAAGATCTCCATGTAAAAAGGCATTTTTTACGTCCATTTGCGATAAGAACCAACCATTATTGATAGAAACAGATAAAAGAATCCTTACCGTGGTCATTTTGGCAACAGGAGCAAACGTCTCCTTGTAATCAACACCAAATTCTTGGGTATACCCTTAAGCAACAAGACGCGCTTTATAGCGATTAACAGATCCATCTGAGTTGAACTTGGTCTTGTATATCCATCGACTGCCAACTGCGTGTTTACCTTTTGGAAGGGGAACTAGGCTCCAAGTATTATTGTCAGCTAGTGCGGTTAGTTCCTCCTCCATAGCTTTTCGCCATACCAGGTGAGATTGAGCTTCGGTGAAATTTTAGGCTCATGATCATTGGATATAGCTGACAAAAAAACAGAATACGATGGTGATAATTTTGAGTAATCCAAATAATTTGAGACAGGATACCTGACTGCATAAGCTGCATAGTCTTGAAATTTGGTGGGGGCACTGTCGAGTTCTTGGAGGATTGCGTCTTAGAGTTGGCGCTTCATCTGGCGAATTTGGAGACATCGGTTCTAGAGTTATGATAGGAGATGGAGGATCGTCTACCATAATTACTGTTGGAGTAATAGACCTAGTGGGACTAGGTAAGTCGATGTTGCAGAGCTCTGCCCTGGGAAGAGGAACTAAGTCTTCCAAGGACTCCCCCTGATTAGGATAAGTGAAATAAGGGGAGGTTTCAACAAATTTAACATCCCGACTGACATAAAGCTTCTGGCTAATGTTATTAACACATTTGTACCCCTTCTTGGTATGAAAGTACCCTAAGAAAATACATTTGGAAGCTCGCGGGTCAAGTTTGTCACATTGATTTGAGTGTAGGTGAACAGAGCATTGACACCTAAAAATCTTCAAGTGCGAGGTATTGGGAATTTTACCCTGCAAAATTTCAAGAGGACGCTGAAAATCCAGTACTGGATTGGATAAGTGGTTAATAATGTAGGTGGCCGTAAGAACTCCATAAGACCAATTTTTTTTCCGGAACATTCATGTGAAGCATTATGGCTCTAGTCTTTTCTAATAAATCCCGATTTTTGCATTCAGCAATTCCATTTTGTTGGGGAGTATTAACACAACTAGTTTGATGGAGGATTCCATTCGAAATTAAATAATTTTCCATAGCATGAGATGTAAATTCCGAGCCATTGTCAGATCGAAAAATTTTAATATGTGTGGAAAATTGGGTAGAAACTAGTGTGAAAATCTTTTAAAAAAAATTAAACACTTCAGTTTTTTATTTTAATAAATATAACCATGTAACTCTTGAAAAATCATCAACAAATGTAACAAAGTATTTAAAACCATCAATTGAAATTGAAAAAGGTCCCCATACATCTGAATGAATAAGTTTCAAAAGCCTGAGATGCTTTGGACAGAGATAATTTAAATGGAAGTCTACTTGATTTGGAAAAATGACACGTCTCACAATCATATGTTCTTTTTGACAAATGTGGTTTTATTTTTGAGATAACGTAATCGGATGCATGTGCCAGACGAAAATTCCACAACTGATGATTATTGATCGGAGAATAAATAGCTTGTAATCCTTTAGAAACTTCGGAATCACAGAAGAAATAGAGACCATTCAAATGAAATCCTTCACCAATCTTCTTTTGATGTGATGGTCCTGAAAAATCACCTTAAACGGAGTAAATATAACATCATAATTAAGACAAATGGTTAACCTTCGAACTGATAATAATTGAAATGGAAATGAAGACACATATAAAATATCGGAATTAATATTTTTTGATGCGATTTTAATTTTTCCCTTGTCTTTTACTGCTGCAGTAGATCCATTTGCAATTGAGACAAAAGATGGTCTCGGAAACGGGGTAAAATCATGAATTTTGTTTAAATTATGTGTCATGTGATCACTAGCACCTGAATCCACAACCCATAAATCATGAAATTTACTTAACTCCAAAGCAGTTAAAAGAGTAATATAAGTACCTTCAAATTTTTCCGCATTTTCACGGTTTGAAGTACCAGTAAAATCACGGGTTGATAACCCACCAAAATTGCTCAAGAAGGCTGCATTTCCCTGGGTTGAAGACCAAGCAGTTGCATTTTCCCGGGTTGAAGACCCAACAAACCCAACCACATCATAAGCTTCAACCATGTCACAAGCCACATTTCCATGGGTCCAATGACCTGCCACGTCATGGGTTGATAACCCGTTAAAATTGCTCAACAGAGCATTAGAGTACATCTCCTCCCAAATTTTGCTTCTCTTGAAGAAAGCTTGCAAATTCATTTAGCAATGACATAGGATTAGAGTACATGGTTTCTGTAGCAGCAACATTAGCTTTGTATGTCACAAATTTCTTGTGATGGGTATTCTGGCGATTTTGTTTTAATTCCGGGTATCGTCTCCAACACCGATCGATTGAGTGACTGATTGAGTTTCAGTAAGAACATTTGAGGTTAGGATGCTTACCTTTGAAGAATCCCCTCTCTGTAGAGTGTTGGGCATCTCGAGTTTCTGCCAATTTGAAGCTCCTTTTGTCTGCAAATTGTTGGGCAACACAAGCATGGGTATCAATGAATTTTAGTGGGTGTTCACGGGGCATTACCTTGCGTTTGGTTTCTTCACGTTGGATTGTTGCACATACGCCTTTCAAGGTGGGGAGTTCATCATTCATCAAGATGTGGCTTCTTAAGTCTTCAAACTCCGGTCCCAAACTAGCCTGCAATTGGAAAATTTGGTCTTCTTCCTTGTGATTGCGTAGCACAGTTGGGTCGATTGAATGAGGTCTGTAAATTTCTAATTCGTTCCACAAGCTTTTCAATTTGCTTAACAATTGGACAAATGGTTGACCGTTTTGATGGATACTGGTAATGTCTTGCTGAATTTGGAATATGCGAGCAGAATTGTTTTGGTTGCCATACATCTCTTTCACGGCTTCCCAAAGTTCTAGGGATGATTGATAGTAGCTGAACATCTCAGTAAGATTGTGGTCCATTGAATTTAACAGCCAACACATTACCATTTGATCTTTGGCTAGCCACTGTTCAAATTCAGGGGAGTTGCTGTTAGGGGCTGGTTCTTTGCCGTTGATGAATCCCAGCCGTGATCTGCCTCCAAAAGCATTGGTCACTGCTCTTGACCATGGTAAGTAGTTAAAACCATTGAGCAAAACTGTAGTCATTTTCTGAGATGGATTAGCATCACTATCGATGCTTGTATAATTGACAACTACTCTCTTTTGTTTGTCTGTTGATTCTTGTGAATCCATGTTTAACAGACAATAATAACCAAGAGAAAGAATAACAAAAAAAATGCAGAGCAAGGTTGTAAGATCACATCTCTGATACTATGAAGATTTTGATATGAAGAACGCGAGTTTTGGAATAAAAGATGATTGCTGAAATTACAACAATGTTGTGTTATTTTGTCATGCCTAATTGATTTGTACAGTCAATGATTTATACATGAGCTGAGGATGGGCAAAGTATGGAACCAGTAGTATGCTAATGGAATTGTTACCGTTAGCATCAATTACAGGACTTATAATATTAATTTTAGAACTTAGAGTATGGGCACTTGCAATTGCACTTAGAGTATTTGTTATATCTTCAACATTCTTTATATATATATATATATATATATATATATATATATATAACATGTTAACCATCTAGATGATGACCACCATGAAAAGATGAAGTTTTTATATAAAAGAGTCACAAATGATGAAAAGAATTAAATAATTGAATAAAAAGAAATGAAAGGCCTGCCTATATTCAATGTCACTTTTTTGCTATTAGTCCAGCTTTAAATGCATTCATCGTTGATATAAAAATCATCAATTGACAATGTTATTATGTCTTAAATTGATTGCTATTATGATGTGATGTATTTAATTTGGATAGCAATACATGTAATAATTGTAAAAGATATTAGGATGTTATTATACTAATTGAATTTTTGAATTTATTTGATATTAAATATTAGTCATAAATAAAATCAATTGGTTTGTGCTTTTAATTATTATTATGTATTTGTAGGTAAAACAATTTTAGGTTGTCTCTCATGTAAGAGACTTATTGCTAATCCTTCATTTAAACAAAATACAATGATAATATTATTACCTTTTTATACTTAATTTGTTTAGATGACAAAGAGAATTTCATTAGAGTAATATGAACAGGAGTGTTGCTTATTCCTTTGCAATGTTTTAGATGGTCATAAGGTACTAGGAAATTATTAAATAATAATTATGTTGACTTATTTAGTCTTATTCATTAAGGGTAGAATAGTGCTTTATGTTTAACCTATATATAATTTATTTATAATTAGGTTAAGGACTCACAATTGTAGCCTCCTTTTTATGATTTTGCTATTAGTTATTTTAACATGGTATCAAAGCAAGTTTTATGGAACGAGGCTTAATCTCAAACACAACTTCAGGGCATGTTTTTTTAGTGATATTCTGTCTTCCGCCGCCGCAAAATTTGGTATTTTGTATTCCCTTTAGCTTCTGCAATTTGATATTTGCATTTAGTTTTTGCAATTATTTGGTATTGGTATTTTGTTTTCCGCTGCTTTTGCATTCTGGTTCTTTGTGATTGTTTATTATGGCTGCTGCAAAAGATGATTCGCTTCAATCTGTAAGTGTGAGGTTGGATGGGAAAAACTATTCGTATTGGAGTTATGTGATGAGAAATTTTCTGAAGGGTAAGAAGATGTGGGGGTATGTTAGTGGAACTTATGTGGTACCTAAGAATAGTGAGGAGAAGTATGCTGAATTGATAGATACATGGGAAGCAAATAATGCAAAGATTATTACTTGGATCAACAATTCTGTTGAGCATTCGATAGGTGCATAATTGGTAAAAAATGAGACAACAAAAGAGGTTTGAGATCATCTATAAAGGTTATTCACACAATCAAATTTTGAAAAACAGTATCAATTAGAGAATGACATACGAGCTCTTCATCAAAAGAATATGAGTATTCAATAATTTTATTCTACTATGACAGATCTTTGGGATCAGTTAACTCTTACAGAATCGGCAGAGTTAAAGGCTTGTGGTGCCTATGTTGAGCGTAAAGAGTAGTAACGATTGGTACAATTTTTAATAGCACCTCGCAGTGATTTCGAAGGACTTAGAGGTTCAATTCTGCATCGTTCTCCATTGCCTTCTGTTGACTCTGTTGTTAGTGAGTTATTAGCTGAAGAAATACGTCTTCAGTCTTAATCTGGAAAGGGAATTCTTTCTGCTTTGAATCTTTCTATACTAGCAGTACCTTCTAAGTCATTCTCTAATAATCAAAACAAGTCTTACACAAGGGTTGACTTTGATGATCGTAGTTTCTGTAAGCAGAAAGGTCATTGGAAAGCTCAGTGTTCTAAGTTGAGACATCAGAATCAAGCTTGGAAGCATGGTAGTCAATCACAATCTAATACTCATAGACCATCTCAGGATTATAAACCAACACATCAGAACACTGCAGTAGTAGCTTCCTCAAGCTCTATTACCGATCCTAATATTTTAACTGAGCAATTTCAGAAGTTTCTCTCCTTGTAGCCACAAGTTATGTTTACTTCTCCTTCCATAGGTCAGTTGCCTCAAAGTTTCTTAGGTATGTCACACTCTGAATGGGTCCTGGATTCTGATGCTTCCCATCATATGTCTCCCAATTCCTCATCTTTTACCTCTGTGTCCCCTTTGTCCTCCAATCCTGTTATGACTACTCATGGCACTCTTATGCCTTTAGCAGGGTGTTGGTTCTGTCATCACACCTCACTTGTCTCTCCCTAATGTTTATCTTATTCCGAATCTTAAATTGAATCTTGCGTCTGTTGGTCAAATATGTGATTTTGGTGATTATTTAGTCTTATTTTCTGGTTCTTTTTGTTGGGTATAGGATCTGCAGTCTCAGAAGCTGATTGGGATAGGCCATAAGGAGAATGGGATATATGTTTTGGATGAGTTAAAAGTGCCAGTTGCTGCTATTGTTGCTGCTGCTACCAATATTGTTGACTTGTCCTCCTTTCGATTGACTGTTTCATCTTTTAGTTTTTATTTATGGCATTCCCGTCTAGGTCATGTTTTGTCTTCTCGTTTGAGATTTTTGGCATCCACGAGAGCTTTAGGAAATTTGAAAACTTGTGACATTTTTTATTGTAGTGGAAAACTGGCAAAATTTTCTACTTTACCTTTTAATAGAAGTATTTCTATTTCATCCTCACCATTTGATTTGATTCATTCTAATATATGGAGACCTTCTCCTGTTGCCACAAAGGAGGGTCTCAATATTATGTCTCTTTTATTATGATCATACTCGTTATTGTTGATTTTATTTAATGAAACATCGTTCTGAATTCTTTGAGATACATGCATCTTTTAGAGCTCTTATCAAAACTCAACATTCTACTGTGATCAAATGCTTTAGGTGTGATTTGGGTGGGGAATACACCTCTAATGAATTTTTCCAATTGCTTGCCTTAGATGGAACCATTCACCAAACTTCATGTACAGATACTCCTGAGCAAAATGATGTTGTTGAAAGAAACATAGGCACATTGTTGAAACTGCTCGTTCTCTCTTGTTGTCTGCCTTTGTTCTTAGTGAGTTTTGGGGAGAAGCTGTTCTTACTGCTGTAAATTTGATTAATACGATTCCATCTTCTCATAGTTCATGTCTATCTCCTTTTGAAAAGTTATATGGCTATGTCCCTGATTATTCATCAGTTAGAGTCTTTGGTTGCACTTGTTTCGTCCTTTGTCCTCATGTAGAGTGCAGTAAATTATCCTCTCGATCTGCCTTTTGTGTCTTTCTAGGTTATGGTGAAGGTAAAAAGGGGTATCGTTGTTTTGATCCAGCAACTCAAAAACTTTATGTATCTCGTCATGTGGTCTTCCTTGAGCATATACCTTTCTTTTCTATTCCGTTCACTACTCGTAACCTGACTAAAATTGATCTTATTCGTATAGATCCATTTTTTGAGGATTCGAGTAATGTTCCTCATGCTCGATCAATTTGTACTCATAACTCTGTAGGTACTCGTACTTTACTTTCTAACACATCTGAAGCTCCATTCTCATCTCCACCCCTTCAACTTCATTTGAGATTGTGGATCCACCTCCACGTCATTCCATCCGTATTCATAAGTCCACAAAACTACTATATTTTGCTTATTCTTGTTATTCTTCATCATTTACTTCCTTTTTAGCTTCTATTCATTGTCTTGTTGAGCCCTCTTCCTATAAAAAGACAATTCTTGATCCGCTTTGGCAGCAAGCTATGAATGAGGAACTTTCTGCTTTGCATAAGACAAATACTTGGGATCTGGTTCCTCTTCCTCCTGGTAAGAGTGTTATTGGTTGTCGTTGGGTGTATAAGATCAAGACTAATTCTGATGGGTCTATTGAGCGATACAAATCTAGGCTGGTTGCAAAAGGATACTCTCAACAGTATGGTATGGACTATGAGGAGACATTAGCCTTGGTTGCAAAAATGACTACTATTCGTACTCTTATTGTCGTAACATCTATTCATCAATGACATATTTCTCAACTTGATGTTAAAAATGCCTTCTTGAATGGAGATCTTCAAGATGTTTATATGGCCCCCCTCCTAGTATTTCACATGACTCTGGATATGTTTGTAAGCTTAAGAAAACACCATATGGTCTTAAACAAGCCCCCGTGCTTGGTTTAAGAAATTCTCTGTTGTGATCTTGTCTCTTGGCTTTGTTTCTAGCAGTCATGATTCTGCTCTTTTTATTAAGTGCATTGATGCAGGTCGTATCATTCTATCCTTATATGTTGATGACATGATTATTATTGGTGATGACATTGTTGGTATCTTGGTTTTGAAGACAAAGTTGGCAAGACAATTTGAAATGAAAGATTTGGGTAAACTTCGATATTTTTTTGGGTATTGAGGTAGCACACTCACCTAGAGGTTATCTTCTTTCTCAGTCAAAATATGTTGCAGATATTCTTAAGCAGGCTAAACTTACTGATAACAAAACTGTTGATACTCCCATTGAAGTTAACGCAAGGTACTCTTCTTCTAATGGTACGTCTTTGACAAATCCTACTTTATACCGCACTATTGTTGGGAGTATCTCACCATTACACGTCCAAAACATATGTTGTTCATATTGTTAGTTAGTTTGTTGCTTCTCCTACTAGTGTTCACTAGGCAGTTGTTCTTTGAATTTTAAGATATCTTCGGGGTTCAATTTTTCAGGAGTCTTTTACTTTCATCCTCCTCTTCCTTGGAGTTGCGTGCATACTCTGATGCTGATCATGGTGGTGATCCCACAGATCACAAGTCTGTTACTGTGTCTGTGTCTTTTTAGGTGATTCTCTTATTTCTTGGAAGAGCAAGAAACAATCTATTGTTTCTCAATCATCCACTGAAGCAGAATATCATGCCATGGCGTCTACTACCAAAGAGATTGTTTGGTTACGATGGTTACTTACTGATATGGGAGTTTTCTTTGCTCATCCTACTCCTATGTATTGTGACAACCAGAGCTCTAGTCAAATAACTCACAACTCGTTTTTTCATGAGCGCACAAAGCACATTGAGATCGATTTTCATCTTAATCATCATCATCTCAAACACGACACCATTGTTTTGCCTTTTGTTCCTTCTACTTTGCAGATTGCAGATTTTTTCACCAAGGCACATCCCATCTCTAGTTTTCACTTTCTAGTTGGCAAACTCTCGATGCTTATAGCTGCCACATCGTGAGTTTGAGGGGAAATGTTAAATAATAATTATGTTGACTTATTTAGTCTTATTCATTAAGGGTAGAATAATACTTTATGTTTAACTTATATATAGTTTATTTGTAATTAGGTTAAGGACACACAATTGTAGCCTCCTTTTTATGATTTTGCTCTTAGTTATTTTAACAGAAATAACCATGACCAAGCACATGAACTCCCTATCAAATCAGACTTGTCAAGTGTGAGGCCTACTCATAAAAGGGATTTCTCATCTAAATAGCATGTATACACTGAAAGTATATTGTTTAGTGGAAGCTTGAGCACATGTAAAATTGTTTTCCTTGTCTAAAAGATAAAAATATAAACAACAGTAGGTAATTTCTTAATAATTAATTTCAATGGACGGGTGAGATTTTAGGTTGAAAAATATAATAGTTGCTAACACGATAACATTGGTGAAGAAATCATCGATGAAAGTGCTTTCGTTTTAGTAGAGTCAAGTTTTCAAAAAAATTGGAATGAAAACTGAAGATTAGTATATAGATAAATATTTTTTTAGTCTTTAATTTGATTAGTTCTAATTGTAATAAACTATTTATTTATGAAATTGACATGTTAAGAGAAACTTTACTTGAAGGAGGCTAACAACAATGTTGGGAGGAGTGTGGGAGAATCACAGTGCTATCTCACAACATTAAAATCCATTTTCTTGCATATTTCTTTTACCTTTTTTGGGACTCACGCCAAAAATCACAAAACCCAGTTAATATTACAAATATATATATTAACTAGGCTAGGAAGAAATGGTAATGAAGAGAGATTAGAACCTCAACTCGGTTCAAAGGGTGTCTAGGACGTTTATATCCAGTAGCGGTTGATGCTCAATGTGGCAACCCAGAAGAAGATTCATGGTTTGATTATTGTGCATACTAGCAAGTCAATCTTCTCTGTTTATCATGCAAAATGGATTTTAAAATCTATTGTATTATATATATGAAAATATAAAAATAACAAGAACTTCCTTTTACAAGCTATAATGTTTGGAGGTGATCCAAGTACCATGAACTTTGTATGCGGGGAAATCTGTAATGGTTTAGATTTTCCGCACGTAAGAGAAGATAAAAAGGAAATAATCAATTTTTATTGTTTTATTTACGATGCAACTTTCTCAATCAGCTTCGAAGGCTTCTCCTTTTTCTGTTTGGCTTCTCCGAAAGTTTACATGTTCGTGTTTATCATGCTTGATGGTGACCTCTGCACCGGGTATTTTCTAGCTAAAAAAAAGATTATAAATTATAAGGATGCTCGTTGTCGTTTCTATTGTGAGGATACTGAGATTATGAACTATTTCTTTCATCATCGTATAATACATGGAAGTTTTGGGGTAGATTCTAGGGAGCTAGCTCGCACAAAATCTTCTTATGTACGTAGGTCAGAGGCGATTCTCACCATCACACCTTTATCCTTCTTTCTAGTTAAAGTTCTCACTTAGAAACTTCCATTACGTAGGCAATGATTTACTTGGAAATCCTGAATGTATTCTCAGCTAGGCAAATTAATTTGGTTTCTTCTTTTGGTTTTGTGGCTTTCCTTCTCTTGGAATCTCTCTCTTTTTCCCTCACCATCCTGTTGTATTTTTTTTTATGCAATATCTTCTTGATTACTATTAAAAACACAAGGGTGTATAATACAATTTAATCTAAAACTCATCTCACCCTATTAGAGCAACTCCAATTGTAAAGGTTATTTTAGAGAGCTAAATTGATAAAAAAAAAAATTTATTTATGTATATTCCAATGGTAAAAGCTATTTAGAAAAACTATTTTTTGTATATCATTTTAAATATAGTGCAATTATTTTGTATATAATATAATTGTGCAATTAATTATACAATTAATATGTGTAGGTTATAGAATTAAATAATTGTTTTTAAAAAACCCTCCAATATTATAATTATTAAATTTTTAATCATATTTAGAGAAAAAAATTAAAATTTTAATTGGATCTTTGCTTGTATCTAACCATGCAAACACAAGTAAGCAATCTTCCTCTTGTGATTTTTTTTCCTTCTTTGTGATTTTTAATTGAATCAACAATTAAATTAGAGTCTCAGAGTCATAAGAAAGTTGAATGCTACTTGGTTGAGATACAATATCTTCAGACTCACTTACAAGAAAGTTGATGAATGAGTTTGACAAATTTGAGTCCATCTAATTAAAAAAAATTGTGTTAGCTGATATATTTAAACTCAATGATACCTTTAAATGAATAGCAAATTCAAAATAATAAATTCAGAGTTTTCATTTCAAGGATTTTATATGATCATCTCATCAATGCTTATATTCAAGCTGAATGAGGGGGTTTTCTTGTATGAGCATAATTTCAGTTTATGGCTCACATTAGCGTAAAAACAAACATTATATTTCCATTCCCAAAAGCAGTGTAATTTCAAACAAAGTAAATCATAATAAATGTGTTAGTCATTTCCTACTAATTGATTAACACAAATCATAGGTAATGTAACGAAATCATTTAAGGGCAGCTTTGTGATATTTAGATTCCAAAATCACAATATTCTAGTGGATGACCTTTTTTGAACCATTATTTCCTACTACAAGGCCATGCAATGGAATTACCTGCATATTCCCAATAAGTAGTGCAAACAAAACCAATTCAACAATGGATATGAAAGGTTTTGCAGATCTAATTTGGAAACACTCAAAGGGGTGTTGGGGTTGACAATAGAGGGTAATACAGGTTGTGATGGTGAAGGAACAATGATTTCAACGAGAATATGTGTCATGACTTCTATTTTCTTTGCATTTACATATAGCAACTTTAACATAGAACAACTATTTTTGTTTCATTAAAGATACCAAAATGAAACAAAAATGCTAAAAAAACAATATTTTTGTTAAAGAAAATTATGATGAACAAACAACTACTGTTCAAATCACTATCAGGATGATTAATCCTGACAAGAAAATCAAACACTGTTCGAATCAGTGTCAAAACCTGACGATTTTTCCAGAAATTCTGAGAAGTAAAGAACAAGTAACTAATGCTATGATATTTAGAACAAAAGGAAAATTTGTGCTTAGGTTACTGCCATCCTTTAGTTTTTATTTATAGAAATCAAAATTGAACAACTTACATGAGGATGAATTTTAATCAAATACAAACTCTTGTTCTTTCCTAAAACATAATGGACTTAATCTGAAACTCAGTAAAAACTAGACTTCTAGATCAAACAATTGATCTTTATTGACTTAAACACGAATACTAATTTAAAACAGAAGAAAATATAAAGACTTTTATTTTGCTCTACCTTCACTCCTTCAGCTTGTATTCATGGAATCATTTGCATTTCATGTCTTCATTCTTCAATACTCCTCCTTGATTTCAGGTTGCACATTCCTACCATCACCCTCAATTCTTCAAATCTTTCTTTAGCTAAAGATTTAGTGAATAAATCAATAATTGCTCCTTAGAACAACAATACTTCATTCATGCTCTCCTTCTTGTTGAAATTTGATGAATTGCATGGAACTTCATTTTCATGTGTTTGGTTCTATCATGAAAAACAGAGATTTAAGATATTGTAATGGCTGATATGTTATCACAAAATAATTCAGTAGGTTGTAGATGATTGAAGTTCAAATCTCCTAACATCTTCCTCAACCACACTAGCTGATTTGCACCTAATAGGCTGCAATATATTCAACTTCTGTCATGGAGTGTGCCACTACACTTTACTTCTTTGAATTCTAGCGAAAAACACTACTTCCCATTGAAAAACAATAACCTGAAGTGCTCATCATTTCTTCATCACTTCCAACCTAATCACTGTCACAGAAACCAACTAACCTGACAGTTTCCAGTTTATCAAAAACCATTCCATATATTAGAGTTCGTTTTAAATACCTTAGGACTCTTCTGGCTTCAGCATAATGAGTTTGTGATGCGAATCGACCCAGAAACACCAACAAGGACTTATTACATGTTCAATGGCTTGAATGGTGATTTTAAAGGTGTTAATCAAATCAGAATTGCAGGACCATTAAAGTATCAAGAGGAGACCCTAATCCATCTTATCTGTGTGTAGGAGTGGTCCAACCTAACTTTATTTGGGCCATGAAGTAAGGACATTAAAAGAACCAAAAGAATACTACTATAAATTGAAAACATGTGATTAATGGGCTTGATGGAAGACTATATAAAAAGCCTCATGGGCTTTACTTAATTTTGTTAGCTACAGCCCAAGGCTTGTTTTAACTTAATTAAGACTTTGTTTTTAGCTAGGATCTAAGGCATGCCTGGATTAAGTGGTGGCATTTTTAATTTAGATTTTTGGGTCAGTTCTTAGTGGACCTCTTTTAAGTCCATATACGGGGTCCATTAGGGTTAGTTTTTAAAAGACTATTTAAACTCATGTTAGCTAAATTTCTGCAGCCATTGATTAATTTTAATTTTGAACTTTTTAGTTTATGTGTGAGAGTGATTCTTGTATTTTTTTTAGTTCTTCAACGAACTAAATCTGACTTATCGAAGATTAATTGGCTTCGTGACGTCATTTTACTAATTCCAATAGTGTTAGTGCATTGAGGTAGGTTTTTATAGTGCCACACTCTTATCAGACCTATTTTGGCTTTCTAGGAACAAATCTCATTCTTGGTTATAGATTGCGTGATCACGAGATTCGAATCAGTTTGGCTTGGATTTTGCATAAACCTTGAAAAATAATTGACAGAAAACACAATTTTAAGAGGTGTGGTAGTTAAATACAATAAGCTACCAATCAAGCTCCTATAAATTCTTCCATCAGCTTTACGAGCCCCATCATCCTTCATCAATTTTTGTCCTGCCACCATGGGAGTGTTGACAAGTTTGCAATTCACCATTGTTAAATTTTAGCTTTGATTGTGTTATTTCCATTCCTAGGAAATAAATAATCCAAGTTCATTCATCTCGAACTTGTTCTTCATATTCACCTTGAATTCATCCACTAATTGCTCCATGTTTCCAGTAATTAGCAAGTCATACACATGGACTGATATAATCAGAATATGTTTATAAACTTTCTTTACATACAAAGTTGCTTCATTCAAACTTTTCTCAAATCCCAAACTCAACAAAAAATCATACAACCGACTATACCAAGCTTTAGGAAATTGTTTTGGTCCATACAAGGCCTTTTTGAGTAGGTATACCTTGTTTGCTGAGATTTTCTTTCCAAAACCCTCAGATTGTTCAACATAAATCTCTTTATTAACTGTCCCATTTAAGAATGTTGACTTAACATCCATTTGCCTCACATAGCAACCAGTTTGTGAAGCAATCATTTGTAGCATTTTAATTGTGTCAAGTCTAGATACATGAGCAAATGTATCATGATAATCAATACTTGGTTCTTGGAAGTAGCATTTAACCATTAGTATTGCTTTGTGTTTGTTGATGCTTCCATCTGCATTTAATTTATAATTGGTTTGTCAACTAGCTGCCATGTCTCATTTTTTCAATCATAATCAGCTCCTCCTTCATTGCTTCAACCGATATGTGTGAATTCATGACTTATTGGACATTAGTAGGTTTGGTTTTAACATGATTACATCTGTTGTAAATGTTACTTAGCGATCTCGTTCCCCTCATAGATTCATTTTCTTCATCATAACCATTAGTAGGTTCATTTCTATCAGCTTGGATTTCATGCCCTACCCTCTCAACAAGTTCAGCCTTCCAATTCCACGATGTCTTCTACAACTTTCACATTTCTTTCAATTACAACCTTGTTAGTTTTCATATCAAACACTTTATAAACATTGGATTTAATGTTGTAACCAATTAAAATTGCTAACTCAACTTTTTGATCAAGCTTATCCCTCTTAATTTTGGGCTGCAGGACATAGTAGGGGCTGCCAAACACTTTTAAGTGTTCTAAATTTGGTTTGAACCCATACCACACTTCGTAAGGTGTTTTTTTCCTAAATTTTTTGTAACCATTCGATTTAGAAGATAAGAGATTGTGCTTACTGCCTCTACCCAATATTTCAGAGGCATTTTCTTCTCATACATGAGACATATAGCCATCTCCATTAATGTGCGATTTCTCCTTTCACTTGCACCATTTTGCTGAGGTGTGTATGGTACTGGAAGTTGATGTTTAATTCCCTCTTTTGCTAAGAGTTCTTCCAGTTTATGAGAGGTGAATTTACCCCCATTATCAAACCTCAAGGCTTTCAGTTTCTCTCTTAGTTGCATCTTTGAATTTCAAGAATTCATCAAACACTTCCCCTTTGGTTTTAAGGAAATAAACTCAACATTATCTACTATAATCATCAATGAACAACAAAAAATACTTAGTACAATTTAAGGACTCATAGGCCCACACACATCAGTATATACAAATTCCAGTTTACAAGTGGCTCTAAATGCATTATCATTGAAAGCAATTTTTGTTTGTTTACTTAATTGACGTGCTTCACATACCTCCTTTTATTTTTAGAGTTCTGGTAAACAAACCACCATCTTTAAGTCTTCCATTTTCTACAAGGTAGCATAATTAAATGCCCCAACCTCTTGTGTCATAACACTGATTTTGAATTGTCAACAATGCTCATATTCATGTGTGTGTTTTCCCATTCAAGACTAAAACTTTTGTTAGTCATTCTGGATGAAAATAATATGATACCTTGATCATCTTTGATTGTGCAAATGCCATTGATGAAAGAAAAAGAGTGACCTTCTTCAAGTAATTGTCCAACACTCATAAGATTTTGGTTAATTTCAGGCACATACAATACATTATCAGAAGTTCTCATACCTGCCATAGTTTCAATGTCAACATCCCCTATGCCTTTTACATCCACATACTATCCATTTGCAACTTTTACTTTGGATTCATTATTTGAATTCAAGGTTTTAAACATCTTGACATTTGCAGACACATGATTTGTGCATCCATTGTCAACAAGATAGTTAGAATTCTTTACCTCTGTTTTGCTGCACTTTTGTTCGATTGTGGCCATGAACAAATGTTCATCTTCTACTTCTAGGGTCTCGATAATGTATGCTTGCTTTCCAGTTGATGTGTTTGTTTTGCAGAATTTTTTAATATGTTCAATATGCTTGCACCTCCTGCATTGATCATTCTTAAGCCAATACCATGACTCAAGATGATTTGTTTTATGGTAGTATTTGCAAGAAAGAAATTGTTCATTTCTTTTCTTTCCCTTTGCATTGAATTTGTTGGGATAATTCTGGTTGTGTTGTCAGTTTTTGTTTTGCAAATTTCTTTTAGTTTCTCTTTTGCCTTCATGACCATTTTTTTTTGAAAATTCTGATTTCTTGATCTTCCTTTGAATCCTGCAACTAAATCTTCTTCACTTGAACCTTCTTGTTTGAAGGCTTGCCTCTACTCTATTGTTTGAAGAGCATTAATGATTAATGAAATCTTGAAGACTCATCACCGTAAAGTCTCTCAAGTCTTCTAAAGAACAAATTTTGTTCTCGAAATTTTCAGGCAGGCTAACGAGAACCTTTTCTACCACTCTTGAATCCTGAACATCTTCTCCCAAAAATCTCATTTGATTAACTAGTTTGGAGATATTAGATGACAACTCTTTGATTGTTTCTGTCTTTCTCATATTAAAACCTTCAAACTATCTTTTTAAATTTAGAATTTGTATTCTCTTTGATTTTTCATCACCTTGAAATTCAGCTTTTAATTTATCCCAAGCTTTTTTAGCAGTTTCACAAGTCATGATTCTTGTGAATATATCTTCACTTACTACATTATGGATGCAGGTAAGTGCCTTAATCCCCTTGCTTTTTCTTCATTAAGGAGTTTGATTTGAGCAATCGTAGGATTGATTTTCAATGGATTTGGCATTCTCCATAATCTCCCATAAGTCAAAAGCCTGAGATGTGTTGCCATTTTCACAACCCAAACACCATAATTTGTTCCTGTAAACAAAGGTGATTTTGATGAAAAAGACAAGGAATCCATGTCTAACGATGTGGTTGTTTACTCTTTGCTTTCTGCAAGTTTGATTGAAACAGTAATAATTTATATTTCTCCCCCTTTTTGCTGTAATTAGGTTGATAATTCTGATAAAAAACAAAGAATGAAGATAACAATTGATAATTTCTATCAATTACATATCACTTAAAGAACTAATCAGGATGAATTTCTTAATTGAATTTCTAGACTCTCATGTTTCACTCACCTCCCGCTCAAAGCCAAATAACTTTGACAAAATCCTCACGTTTTGATTCTCTCGTGTTTCTCTCAATTTCTTTTCAAAGACTTAATTCTTCTTTGATACCAATTATTAAAAAAAATTCTGATGAACAAACAATTATTGTTCAAATTACTATCATGATTTTTGTTCCTAACAAGAAAAACAAACACTTTTCGAATCAGTGTCAAAACCTGACGATTTTTCCAGAAATTCTGAGAAGTAAAGAACAAGTAATTAATGCTATGATATTCAGAACAAAAGGTAGAATTTGTGCTTAGGTTACTGCCATCTTTAGTTTTTATTTATAGAAATCGAAATTGAACAACTTACATGAGGATGAATTTTTATGAAATACAAACTCTTATTCTTTCCTAAAAGATAATGAACTTAATCTGAAACTTAGTAAAAACTAGACTTCTAGATCAAACAATTGATCTTTATTGACTTAAACACGAATACTAATTTAAAACAAAACATAAATACTCTAATGTTGTTCAACCTTCACAACTCAACCTTCACTCATTCAGCTTGCAGTCTTGGAATCAGCTGTATTTCATGTCTTCCTTCTTTAACAATTTTATCTTTGTGTGTTCTGATAGCTTTGGCGTTGGAGATGCTGTTGTCATTTTGATCATGGAAGAAGGGCTACGAGCTCGATCCATGGACTTAAAAATAAACTGGTATAACATTTTATTTTATTTATTTCTATTTTAAGAAATCGAAATGGCACTAATAATATTAATAACTAGCCAATACCCCGCGCCTCGTCGCGGGCGGTACCATATTTTTTTCAACACAAAAAAATATTAATTGTTTTTTTATAATATAGTTTTGGTTAAAATGATAAATTTGTGCAGAATTCCTGTGACGTGCAAGTTTTCTATAAAATATATGAATTTTAAATCGATATAAATTTATCTGTTTAATAGGTTTCAACGAAATAACCAACATAAAATTATCATCATCATTAAAAAAGTAAGAAAATTATCATCATCATTAAAAAAAATTAATCATATTTTTAAGTAAAATAGAATTCTGTCAAGAGTGGGACTTGAACCCTCAACCTCTCGAACGGAATTTTTGTCTCCCGCCTCATAAACCCACTCGGCCACCTCAACATTCATTCATCTTTCTCGAAAATATATATTAAATTTAATTTTAATGTGGATTTGCTAAAAAGAAATGTGTTGAGAGTGGGATTCAAACTCATGTCCTCGAAGGGGATCTAATCTAACGTTTTTTAGAACATCTCGGCTACCTCAACAACCGTTTGTCTTTCACGAAAATATATATATTAATAGTAGATGTTACTGTGGATTAGCACAGTAAAACTGAGACGTATTTTATTGTATAGTTAATATATATATATATATATATATATCATGGCACAGGAAAAACATTGTAGATTGCTACAGTGTTTTGTGGCAACAGAAAATAACAATAAAAAATTTAAAAATAAAATACAATGTAACTGACATAAATTAAAATTTCAGAACAATAAGTACAAAAAATAAATGAAAAAAAATAAAAATAAAATCTAAAAACACAAATACATAAGATATGATTTATTTTTGTCCAAAAAAACAAAAAACACCAAAAGAATATATATATATATATATATATATATATATATATATATATTATCATGGCGCTGGAAAACACTATAGATTGCTACAGTGTTTTTAGGGACAGGAAAATAATAATAAAAATTTTAGGTATAAAATACAATATAACCGACATAAATTAAAATTTCAAAACGATAATTACAAAAAATAAAATAAAAAAATAAAAATAAAATCTAAAAGCACAAATACATAAAATATGGATATTTTTGTCCAAAAAAATACCAAATATATATATATATATAATATTATAATATATTATTATTATATGTATATATCTAATAATATATTATAATATTAATATATATATATTGGCGTGGTAACAGTGTTTTTACCATGTAATAATATCTGGAGTGTTGACGTCGGTAATTTATTTTTGAAGAGAGATCCAATTCTCAAACTGTTTAAAAGGTTATTGACTACGCTTAGGTCAAGACAAGAGAGAGAGAGAGCCTTTGTCATCCCATAGAAAGCTTTCACTTACTCTGCTCCTCTCTCGTATACCGCTCCCCCTGCCCTCTCAGTACTCTCACAAGCAAAAAAACAAAAACTAATCACTCCTCCCTCGATCATCGTGCAAGCCTAAGTCTGCTCTCGCTTGATATTCGTCCCTCTTTCCTCTTCCTCTATATTTGTGTCACCTTCTTGCCTTACTACTGCCATCCAACCACAGAAACGAGAAACCCCTTCTCTGAATCCCTCACTTGCCAACTAAGTTGTGTTATTTCCAAGGACAGAAAGAAAGAGAAACCCTATAACCTGTGGTCTCGCACTGCACGCTCACCGATTCCACCATCAACAACATGGACTCCAGTTCTCATCAGAACTGGCTCGGTTTCTCTCTTTCCAACCATCATCACTTCAATAATAATATCAACATCCCTTCCTCTTCCGATTCCTCTCACCTCTCTCTCTTCCAAGCCTTTAACACCGCCCCCACTGCCCCAGGTCCCTTTTCCCTCTCTTGCTTGGTATCTTTTTTTTTCCGCTCAGACTACGACTAGATTTCTCTGCGGTTTTTATATTAACAGTTTTTGTGGTGTTTGTATATACAGCGCAAGAAGTAAATGAAGCAGTAACTGCTGGTCGAGCTACGGACATCTCTTTATTTACAACTTCTGGACCAAAACTTGAGGATTTTCTTGGTAGCTGCACCACTACATCCCCATCTCAAACACCACAACAGCCGCTGTGTGGCCAGTTTTCTACTGAGACACCCTTGAATCCTACCGCCACTACCCTATCTGACATTACTAGCTCTGAGATATATGATTCTGAGCTCAAAACCATAGCCGCTAGCTTCCTTCGTGGTTTTGCCTCTGCTGATAATAATAAAATCGACAGTAACCAAAAACATCAACAACTTCTTGTTCAGGCTGAACATGCACCAAAGAAAACTGTTGAAACTTTTGGACAGCGTACTTCAATCTATCGAGGAGTCACCAGGTACATAGTAGTTATACCCTAAATCTTCAAGAAGAAAAACAAGTGTATTTCTTCTCTTTTTTCATGAAAATAATTATTAAAAAGGTGATTTTATATTTTTTTTTGGTGGTTTGTGTAGGCATAGATGGACTGGAAGATATGAAGCCCATTTGTGGGATAATAGTTGCAGAAGGGAAGGCCAAAGTAGAAAAGGAAGACAAGGTAATGATAAGCTTTTCTCTATTTTACTCTTGAATATTTCTTATAATATGCCCTTGTCCTGCGCGTACCCTATGTAGCATGCGAGATCTGGGATCGAGGCTCAGTGTGAACAGTTCTTCGGTAGTGTGGGGTAGAGATAAATGGTGAAAGAAAGAATATTGTCAATGAAATCGACTGCAAATCGAAGAGAATAAATCATTTAACTGTTTAATTCAAAGGCTTAGATCTTCTGGGATCTTGAAGGCTATGTAGATATTGTTATAGCGTGTGCATTTATAAAAGATTCTGATCTGCTTTTGTTCTTTCTGTGGCATGTAATGATTACTGCTCCATGGAATGGACAATCGATCATCATTGTCATTGCAGTTTATTTGGGTGAGTTCGTTTTCCTTTTCTTTTCTCTCAGTCCTATGATATTAAGTATGATTTAAATCATCATTTGTTTTACTTCACTTAGTATTTTTCCTTCCTGAGTTTATTTATCATCATTATCTGCTACTTCAGATTGGACACTAGATTTTGTTCACTGTAACTTAAGATTCTTTATTTTCCAATGAATGTGTGATCAAGTTCAGAATATATATATATATCTACATTCTTATAAGAGCACTATTGCTGTTTTTTTTTTTTAATTCTAAATGCTTCTGTTTTTGTTTCTTAAAAAATAAATATAGGTGGCTATGACAAGGAGGAGAAAGCAGCTAGAGCTTATGATCTTGCAGCTCTCAAGTACTGGGGTCCGACCACCACTACAAACTTTCCGGTGAGAGAGTGTGTGTGTGTCTATATTTAGATGCTTTGTGCGAGGATATCCTTTTTTAAGTGCTTATATATATATATATATATATATATATATATTTATGTATCCAAAGCCTGAACTCTTTGAAATTGAATTTTTGTATCATACTTTAGGCTTCTAACTATGAGAAGGAAATAGAAGGGATGAAGCACCTGACAAGGCAAGAGTTTGTTGCGTCACTTCGAAGGTACCAAACATCTTCTAAGTGAACCTAAATGTTTTTTTTAGATTTTTATAAACGGTGTCTCATAATCTTTTATTTTATATTTGCAGAAAAAGCAGTGGTTTCTCTAGAGGAGCATCGATTTACAGAGGAGTGACGAGGTCTGTCGTGCTGATACCGCATTTTTCCCGTCCACTTTGACTATTGGAAAATATTCGACCGTAGAAAAATGATTGTATCTTATTTGATCAGGCACCATCAGCACGGTCGGTGGCAAGCAAGGATAGGAAGAGTTGCTGGCAACAAGGATCTCTATCTTGGTACCTTCAGTGAGTTTCCTAATCCTCCTTTCTGCCATCCATATGTCGATCTATAGCATGGAAAGTATATATTGGCCATGACAAGATTTCTCATTTTATATTATTGATTTAGTCGTATGTGATAATAAAGACAACATTTGCCCCCCAAGACTGTTCATCCTTGACAATTCGAGTCATCCCCACTGGCCTTAGTTTCAGCCGCGATGTAAATGCGGTGGGGTCCCTCTGAATGTATGTGGGGTGAGGGTTATAATATTCCCTGCCGGGTACGGGGTATGGGTCAACCCATTTTGCTATAAAAAATATAATAATAATAATAATAAAGAGCACTTTTTTGGTCAAACAGGCACACAGGAGGAAGCTGCCGAAGCCTATGACATTGCAGCCATCAAGTTTAGAGGCCTAAATGCTGTTACCAACTTTGACATGTGTCGCTATGACGTGAAAAACATAGCTAACAGCAATCTTCCCGTTGGAGGAATATCCGGCAAGTCAAAAAATTCCTCAGAATCAGCTTCCGATAGCAAAAGCATTGATGGAAGCCGATCGGACGAGCTAGATCTCTCCTCCGCTTCTCAGCCTGCAACTTCTACTCTTAGCTTTGCCATACCCATCAAACAAGACCCGTCAGATTATTGGAACAATATCCTAGGATACCAAAACACGACCACTGCTATGAACAATGCCAGGAACCGTAGCAGCATTGATGATCCAAGCGCTTTACTTCAATCTTCCACAAGCGGTCCTGCTTTTCAAAGCCCGACAGGTTTTAGTATGGACTTCAATGCGAATTCATCTGTGAACGAAAGCAATAACAGTGGGCTATTGTTATTCAATGGTGGTTACACGCAGCAGCAGAGTGGTATTTCTACATCTTCATCAGGTTCAAATATCCCATTTGCTACACCCATCGCCTTCCATAGTAATGGTAGTACTTACGAGAGTAACCCAGGTTATAGTAGCTGGATTGCTCAGTCTTTGCATTCTTTTCAATCTGCAAAGACCGATCTCTCACTGTATCAGACTCCCATATTCGGAATGGAATGAGCTCACAAAAGAAATGAGAGTCTCTGCAAGCATGAAAGGGAAGAGCCAGGTAGCAACTAGCTAGCTAGCTTGATGTTGATGCCAGCATGCGATGCATAGATGGATTGACTTTTTTTACTCTGAATAGATGAGTTGGGACTGACTAGCGTTTCCACGGTAGCTGACATTACTACTAACAGCAAGTTCTTTCTCAGTTTTGTGTTCTCTTTTTCACTTTTGCTTTTGCTTTCACTGACATGAATTTACATGGTATAAAATGAAGGAACATGGAAAAGAAAGAAAGAAAAAGGAATTATATCCTTTTGCTATCAATTATCTTGTTATTAATATTATATCATATATGAATGAATATGAAAGAGTTAATTTCCATCGGTTAGCATCTCCATTCATTCTCCTTTGAATAGTAAAATTCCACGGAGTGGCATGTCACAGGGACCAGGTATATGTATATGATGCCGGATGTCGTATTATCAAATATAAAAACTGCCGGCTACTCTTTATCGCTCGAGCAAGGATGCTTGTTTCATTTAAATACAAATCATCTGGATTCATATGCAGATATGATGGGGATTAGACTCTCTGTTAGCAACTTTAAACCAAGCTCTGCAATGATGTCTTCAAGTTCTTTCTGAAACTTCAAGATGGGTTGGATCATTTAGAAATTACTTTGTTTTGAAAATTAACATTGCGTTTACGAACGAAAATTGCTTCGACGATGTTCGTTTGTTAAGAAAATATCATTTTTAATGTGCATGCATTTGTGAGGGCATGTGCATTCAATTTTTTGGCGCAAAATGATCACCACGCCATCTTTAAGTTAAATTCTGGAAAGTTAATTATATGTAAGAAAAAAATGTACATGAAAGCAACAAATTACAAGCGGTAAACCAGAGAGAAAAATAGACCTTTTACAAACCTAATGGTTCAAAGTGGGGAAAGAAAAAAAAAATGACATGGTGTGTTCAACTACATCTCACCACCCTTCGAATCTTCCATATGAACTTGATAGAGGCAGAAATAGGATCTATGCAAGTCATGTTGTTGATCCAAATACGTATGATCTAGATGATGTCCTCACTTGTTGCTTGATTGAATAGAAATTTATTGATTAAAAAATCACCACTGAATTTGATTGATAATTTTATTTTAACTATTTTGATAATAATTTAATTGGTAAATAGCAAAACCGCAATTGATCAAATTGAATAAAGATATATTATTTGTTGTCTGCCACATACTAATTGTTTGTTGAACATGTTTTAACTATTTGCTGAATAATTTATTTGACAAATAGAAAAAATGCAACTGCTAAAATTTATCAAAGATGATTTTTTCTTTATATTATTATATTAAATTTTTTAGAATACTGAGTTTAAATTAATGTGAGATTTTTAAAGAAAGTTCAAATTTTTATATATATTTTAAGACGTTAATATGAAAAAAATATCACAATATATAATTAGTTTCTTATATTTTATAAGGAAAAAGTCCATAAAATAATATGTATAAAAATTTAGGACCATCAATAATTTTGTTACATGTTAAAAAAAATTGGTGTCAATTGTGGCAAAATGCAAAACAATTTTTTAATTTGTTACTGTAGATAATTTGGCACAAGTTTTCTACCTGTCTTGTCCATGTGTGGTTTTATATTTGTTTTCATGATATGAGATCTAAAATATTATACATAAAAAAAGAAAAAGTTATTTTTCAAAAAAATAACATTGACCAATGGATTTTTATCACCATTATTATAGTTGTCATTATAAATATTACTATACATAAGTAAATTCTAATTATTATTGATCTAACTATCGATGACACTGTCATTGTTGTTTAATTTATTTTATTATTTGTTAAGATTTATTCCTTGTATTATTATATTAAAAATATTTTAGAATAATGATAGTAAATTATCATTTGTTCAAAAAATAAACAAGTCATTTATATATAATAATACAAGGAATAAATTTATCTTTCTGTCTATCTATCTATCTATCTGTCTATCTATCTATGAGGATAAATTTTTATTTAACTATTTAAAAAAAATATGTGCAATAATCTTAATTCCCCCAGCAGTTCCTATGAATTTTTGTCCTCATGGCTATTTTACTGTGCAAAAATATAGGGAAAAAACAAAATTACCCCCAAACAATCTAGTAATGCCAACCGGTCTCATGGGGAATTCAAAAATACCTCTGATCTGAAGGCAAGGGTTGAGGTGCACTAAGAGGCAAAATTGTAATCTATTTTAGCCTTTTTCTTCATAATAATAGTCGTGGCGCATGTAAGCTGACCTAAACATCTCGATTATAAAAAAATTACATGAGTGAAAAAAAGCAGGAAAATGTAAAAAAAAGGGTCCTGGGATTATTTGTGACGCGCGTAAGCTAGCCTGGACACTCTGGTTATTAAAAAAATGTATACGTGGGGAAAAAATCATGGTGCGCATAAGCTGACCCGAACACACTGGTTATAAAAAAAACCCAAATGATATGTATAAGTGGCAAAAAAAAGGAAAAAAATGCAAAGAAAAAGTCGCTGAAAAAAACTGTAAGGGGAAAGCACCTTTTCAAATACTAATGAGAAAAAAAATCACGATGCGCTTAAATTGACCCGGACATGCCGGTCATAAAATAAAAAAAAATGTATAAATGGCAAAAAAAAAACAGGAAAGAAAATGTAAAAAAAATAATGGGTCCAGAGATTAGTTGTGAAAAATCATGGTGCACGTAAACTAACCATGACACTCTGGTCATAAAAAAAAGTATAATTGTTTAAGAAACAGGAAAAAATGTTAAAAGAAAACGGATATGAAGATTAGTTGTGGCGCATGTAAGCTGCCACGTATATTCGTGTTATAAAAAACAAATAAAAGAAGCCTGGTAAAAAAACACACACATAAAAAGCCCCTTTTGTAACAGAAACGAACAGTGAAATCACTGTTCGACCTATTCAAAATTATTTTCGTTGAATGTGAGATTCGAACTCTCACTTTTGTTAGCACCTAGATGCCTTAACCACTCAGCCAAACAACCTCGTTGTTCTATCCTAGTATACAAATAATACTTATATTATTATGTAATTTCACTATTCAAGTCCACAATGCTTCTGAGTGTAGATGAACAATGCAAAACATTGTTTAAAATCGTGAGCTCTTTCAACTTTATAGATAATTCCTTTAGCTTTTCATTTAGAAATACATCAAAATGATATTTTTCTATTTTTTAAAAATTATTTTTTACACCAACACACCAAAATTATCTAGAATTATAAATTATTTTTATTTAAAATAAAAAGTTTATTTTTGTATTAACACACTTTCCAAATGCATTCCCAAACACCCGTGCCATATCCCACAAAAATCACTGTTCAATTGACCTTTTCAAATAATAATGAACAGCGTAAACAACTGTTGAAATCATTGTTTATTACTAATTTAAATTACAATCTCCTTTAGCTATTCTATAAAATAACAGTCGTGGTGTGCATAAGCTGACCTAGATATCTCGGTTATAAAATTTTTTATAAATTATAAATTAGAAAAAGAAACAGAATGTGCATTAGATTATAGGTGAGAAGGATGGAATCTCAAGGATAACATCTCAAATTTTCCTGATTAGTAAGAAGGCATATTAAAAGAGCCAATAACCTCTGCAAAAGCCTCATCAACCTAGTGACTAGCAACTTAGATATGTATTTGTAGATGGCATTACAATAAAATTTTGGTTTAAATTCATTCATTTTGTATGAGCTTCTACTTTGAGTACACAAACAATTTTCATAACATTTATATATTTAGGCAAGGTGTTATGGGAGAAATAATGCCTAATAGAATTGATGAGGTCTAGTCCCGATAATTCTCTAGATTTTCTTGAAGAAGAAACGTATCCATCAGGTCTTGAAGACTTATCATTTGGGATTGAAAATAAAACCGACTTTATCCTTCATGAGAGATAGGTTGAACTAAGGTAGTATTAGTTGCCTCTGATACGGTGTTAAGGAAAATAATGTGTATATCACTATAAGGTTGAGTGGAAGGAGTTATGTGTAGATCAATAAAGTACTATTGATGTGATCTAAACGTTAAAGGATCTATTTGAGGTTCTAATTGGTTCAAATATGAGGCTTAGAGCTATAAAGTTCAAAGAAGCATTCAATGGACTTCTTCAAAATACAAGGGCTAAGGTGGACTTCAAGAGGATTTTTAGTAATATAGTATGATTCATGTTCAAAAGGGGCTTGTTGGTGCAAACCATGACCATTTCACAAGGATTGAAAGAAGAAAACTAGATTTGGACAATTTAACTTTTCATTACTCTTGTGGTTGTAACTTGAGCTACATATCAAATTTTGTTGTGATTCTAGTTAGGATGAAAAATAGACTTCCATACCTTTTCAACAATATATGTCTCGTCTTCTAATTCTTTAAGATGAGAGAAGTTTTGAGTTAAGTTTTGTTGCTGCTAGATAGAATGTGAAAACGATGAACTTGTTTAATTTCATTAGTTAGGCTATCAAACTTTATTCATTCATTTTGGATGGAGGTTTGACCAAACCTGTCATCTAAAATAAATTTAAAGTTTTAGAAATTTTAGCTTAAGATCTTCTCTTCTTATGTTACATCTTTAGTCAAAAGAATGGACTACTTAATCCTACAATCAAAACCCTATCTCCCTTCTTCATAATCCATCTTTCCAAAACCTTTACAAGTCTCACTTTTATTTTGTTTGAGTCATCTATGATTGGAACTAATGGAGACACCATAACATTATCCTTAATCTTAATTTTCAGTAGGGAAATATGAAAGACTAGGTGTATGTTTATTGTTGATAGTAATTGTAGTTTATAGGCTACCTCACCAATCTTTTATATGATTTTATAAGGATCAAAATATCTAGGATTTAACTGTATATTCTTCCATAAAGATACAATGGTTTAATAGTAAGGTTATAGCCTTAAGTATACCCAATCTTCCACTATGAATGTATTTTTTTTCCTCTTTTTATATGCAAATTGTTTTTTTCTTGTTTGTGGCTATCTATAGTTGCTTCCATAAAACTTGATTGATTTCATTATTTTTATTCAATAATTCCACCTCTATTGATAGAAATGTATAGCCACATAAGGATTGAAAATGACTTATCTTTATGCTAGAATGGTTACTTGAATAGTAGTATCATTGTGCTAAAAGCTAACTAGGAATGCCACTACATAGGATTGTCCATGGATATACATCTCAAGTAGCTTTCTAGATGTTGATTCACCCTTTTTATTTACCCATTTAAATAAAGATGGTATGTTGAACTCATAAACAAGTTGACTCCTACCTATCTGAACAATTATTTCTAAAATAAACTAGTGAATATTTTATCCTCATGAGTTACTATAATTATTGGTTACCCATGAAACTTATAGAAATGGTTTAGAAATGCCTCAACCTCCTCTTTGAAAGTGAATCAATGTGTAAGAGCAATAACATGACTATATTTAGTGAACTTATCTATCATCACCATTATAATGTATTTTTCCTTCATACCCTAAAAGACCTTCCACTAAATTCATTGTAATATCCCTCCACATTCCACTTGGTATAAAAAAGGGTTGAAAGATTCTAAAGTGTTCTACCTTTTCTAATATATATATATATATATATATATATATATATATATATATATATATATATATATATATATATCACAACCCTGCACCTATTATTAGACCATTTTCTTTATTGAAGGCGAATAAAAGACTAGTTTGAGTCTCCTATATGAACTATATACCTCATTATATCCATTAATAGAACAATTATAAGTTGTTATAATCACTATTTCCCTTAGATCACCTTATTTCTCAATCATAATCTTGCTTTTACACCTAAGTATCCTACCAATAAGGATGTATGTAGAATCATTATTATTCCTTACCAATTTATCTATGATAATTTCATTCAATAAAGAATCATATCTTTAAGAGTCCATAAATTTCTTATATTATACTAGTTTAATTATTGTCAAGGTATAGTAGCTTCCTTGACCCTCCAAAGTATCATAACCTTTCTCCTACTCTTTGGTCATTTTCTTTACTAAAGACCAATAAAACACAAATTTAAGTCTCTTATATGAATTGTATACCTCAACATGTCTTCCCATAAGAATTATAGGTTACTATATTCACTATATCCCTTAGATCACCATATATGCCAATCATAATCATGTTTTTATACTTTAGTATCCCATTAGTAAGGTTGTATTTAAAATGATTGTCATTCCTCACCAATTTGTTGACATATAATGTCACACTTATATGCTTTATATATTTTGATAATAACAATAAAAAGAAAATGGACTAATAATATGCTTGGATGAGATTAAACTATAAACAGGTATTATACAAAAAATACATCAACAAGCATAATGGAGTACACGAAGACATCACTCCAGGAAGTCCAAGATGCAAGCAAGTGAAGACTTAGAATAATTGTTCATTTTAGTGCTTTATGTAAATCTCAATTTCTACCTTGATAGCACAAATTAAAATGAACTCACACACCTCACATTGCATGCATTAAAAGGGTTTGATGATTAGAGGTTTAAGTCATAATCAATCGGTTCAAGTCATAATCAATCGGTTCAAGAAATTAAGAAGAGATAATTTGTCAAGATATAGTTTCTGCATGAACCGGTCGACCGCTTGGGTTACCAAGTGAACCGGTCGACCGCTTGGAAGACAAATTGCCTTTTGAGCTGAACCGGTCGACCGCTTGGGTTATCCGTTGTGAACCGGTCGACCGCTTGATATGACAGTTGCATTCAAACGGCTATAAACGGCTAGTTTCTCTTTGAAACTTATAAATAGGCTCTTAATTGCAAAATTAAGAACACACAACTTTCATATCTTATAGTGAGGCAATAAGTAGTGCTTAAACACCTTCATATCATCAATCCTCATTAATACTCATATTTGTGTTTAAATCTTCATATCCTAACACAAAAAGTATTTCTCATTCTCACTACACTTAAACACCTTCAAATATGCTAAGTGCTATTAAGTGAGATAAAGAGATAATAGATCTTCATTTGTAATATCTACACTATTAAGAGTGTATTGTTGTTTTACAAAAACAACCATTGTGAAACTCTTGAGAGTTGAGTATAAAACTCTTGGTATTGGTGAGGGAACATCACCAAGGAAAAATCTTGAAGAGGGTACATCTTCAAGTGGGAAAAAGGAAATCTTGAAGAGGGCATATCTTCAAGTGGTGTAAAAGTCTTGGTGTGGATTCATCAAGTGGAAATTGTAATCTTGTTACTTGGACTAGTAAGAGAATACAATACTCAAGTACGGGTTGGTACTTGAGTCGTGGATGTAGGATTGCCGAACCACATTAAAAACCGAGTTAGCAATTTCTCTCTCTTATCTCTTTACTTTAAAGTAATTGATTTTAGAATTGCTATAATTATTGTATAGTTGCCTTAATCCGTGAACAACACAATTAACTTATGATAATTTTTTCAGCTGAGAATTATGCTTGTAAGAGTCTATAATTTTCTTATACCATACTAGAATCATTGCTATTAAAGCATTGTAGTTTTCATGACCCTCTAAGGTATCAATATTGTCTAATGTCCTATTCACCATTAACTTATTGGATAAGGCAATAAAAACCTTATTTTCTTTGTTATTCTTGTAGAGAATCTTATATCTCAAACAGTTTGGTCAACCATTTTCTTCATTGTAAAGTGAATCTTCTGGTTTAATAAATGTTCAGACTTTCATGAACACTTTTGATAATAAATTGATAATGCTACAAATAGCGTCTCCTCTTATCCATTACTATTTGTATGGGCAAAAATCCTTCTCATATATAGACAACTATAATTTCTTGGACATTAGATTTTGCTTAAGAATGTTAATGCCCTTCCATCTTGTGTGAGTACTGTTTATATTCCTATAACACATGCATCAATTTCAGTGTATTTTTTTAATTAACGTTTGGCGATGCTAGTACAAATGTTTCACACAAAGTTATATTGATATTGTTGAATTCCAGTTATATATGCTAATTCTAGTTGAATCTATATATTCTTAAGTATCTTAGTTAGAGGCTTGCTTAGAATACCAAATCCCTTAATGAACTTTCTTTATTAGTCTATAAGTCACTAAAACCCTCTAAGATTATTAATTATGTCATAACCCAATTTTGGGTCATTCCCCAAAACTACAATATATATATATATATAATAATAATAATAATAATAATAAATAAAGGGACTAGTGTCGGCAGGAAAATCAAGTTCGAATTTTGGATATTTTCGAGAGCTCGATTGTACCTTTTTTGTGCCCAAAAATGAAGAAAATCATAGATTCAAGGCTAAAATGATTTATCATCTGATAAATCTGTGTAAAAATTAAGTCAAAAAATATAATTATACTTTTATGGGCGAGTTCGATTTAATCATTGGCCAATTTAAAAGTGTAACTATGTTTGAAAATTAATTTAGGGTTCAATTGAAGGATATAAAATAAAGCGCAAGGACTTAATTATACTTTAAATTGGTGAAATTAATTTTATTAAGGGATTAGTCAATAAGAAATCAAGTTCTTGAATTTAATTTGGGCTCAATTGAGATAATCAGAATTTTTGGAGACCCATTTGAATTTTTTTCAAGCTAATTGCGCAAGTTAGGGGTTGAATTGAAATCAATTGAAAGTTTAATGATAAATTGAAGATCGAATTGCATAAATCATAAATAAGGGACCAAAATGAAAGAAAGCACCCAAAGTTAAGTCTAATGTTGAAATTCGAACAGGGGTACAATTGCACAAATTCATAAATTTAAGTCCAATTGGGGGGAGGGGTGCAATAAGATCAAATACAAATCAAAGAACCGAATTGTATTTTCACCCCTAAAGCAGCCCCCTTTGCCTATAAACCGCTGCCC
Organism: Salix exigua; assembly: GCA_032356905.1. Classification (NCBI taxonomy): domain Eukaryota; kingdom Viridiplantae; phylum Streptophyta; class Magnoliopsida; order Malpighiales; family Salicaceae; genus Salix; species Salix exigua. Next base: position 11,762,013 of record CM063593.1, on the reverse strand, counting down.
TCGCCGTTGACAAGTTTCTTGCCCCAGCTGCCGACCAACCGCCTGCCCGCCACCAGCAAGCCTGTTGCCGCAGGAGGCAGCCGACCATTTGTTTGCAATGGTAACCCCCTGCAAATGGCTATAATACCAACAAGCAGAGGTGAAACAGGTGAGGAGAAAAAAGAAAGAAAGAAAGAAAAGGTTGAGAGAAGACAAGGAAAATTTCACGTGAATTTTTGAATCTTCTTTTCCCTTGCATATGTTCCCCTTCTTTCTCCATCTCTGCTTCCATTTTTTCTCTTCTCTCTCTCTAAAAACAGACCCGAAGCTCTTTCTCTCTCCCTCTCGTCCAACTAACCCCCATCACCGTCAACCACCCACATCCCCCCCTCAGCACCTCCTAAGCATCACTTTTGTCTCCGCCATTAACTCCAGCACCTTAACCAACTTTTTCCGGCAAAGAAAACAGAGCATCATTGACGATACCCACACAGCTTGTCACTTTCAACGTGCATTCTGGCCACCACAGGCCACTGTTTCCGACACCATCATGACCAGAAGAACCACCTCGACGTCCTCTACACAACGATATTAACAGGTGAGTCATTCATCGAACTTTAAAATTTTGCAAATCATTGTGCATCTTCTTCCTTTTGCATGTGGGGAGTGAATTAATTCACTCCCCGCCGGATGGGGTCGGGCCGGGTTTGGTGCTCGACCCGACCATTAAAGGGATCGGGCTTCAACCCATTTAGACTGGAAGCCCGGTCTAGAAGAGAGGCGGGCTTCTCTTTGTTTGGGTCGTGAGCCCAGCCCATTGAAGGTGGGCCACAAGCCCCGCCTAGTGAAGCGGGGCTGCCAACCCAGGTAGTGAAATCGGGCCTCCAGCCCAGGTAATGAAGTTGGTCCACGAGCCCAGACAGCGAAGCCAGGGGCCGTTAGACCAAACAACGAAGCCGGGGGGCGCTAGCCCAGACCTCAAACTAGCAGTCCTACCTGCCAGTAAATTAATAAAAAAATAAATAAAATAATAGAAAAATATATATATATATATATATATATATAAATAGTTTTTTACGAAAATATCTAGAAAAAAATATGTTGTCTTCTTGCATAAGGCCAATATACTAGCATGTTTTTGAAAAATTCTTTTCTTTCAAAAAACATATATTATCTATGAGTTTGATGAGAAAATGTGTTTTAGCATTGACTTTGCAAAGAAAAAATCATTTCTTGCATCTTGAGATTTTACAACATGTTTGTAAAAATCCAAAGGGTATTGGCCAATATTCCAAAAAATATAAAACTTTTTTTTTGGTGATTCATATTATTCACTGTTGGTATTTGAATAAATAAATCCTAAGGGGTGAATATCCAAAATATTCGGCGGGGATAATATGCTATTATTCATTGTTCGGTGTTTGGATAAATAAATCCTAAGAGGTCAATATCTGAAATATTCGGCGGGGATAGTATGCTATTATTCACTATTTGATGTTTGGATAAATAAATCCTAAGGGGTCAATATTCAAAATATTCAGCGAGGATAGTATACTATTATTCATTATTTGGTGTTTGGATAAATAAATCATAAGGGGTTAATATCCAAAAATATTCGGCAAAGATAAGACACCATCATCATTTCACTAATATATTCTCTGAAAGATCAAAATCATAGCAAATCAAAAGGCAACCAAAACGTCAAGCAACTTACATTAGGTAGGGTGTATTAGGGATGCTAAAACCTTCCCTTTACGCAACTAGTCCTTTACCTTAGAATCTCTGACAGAGTAATTTCAGATTTCCTGGTAACCATAATACTAGGTGGCGATTCCCTTTTCCACATAAATAAAGATAAGATCCCCACATGAATTTCCCCGCTCGAGGGGACGGTTGCCGCGACGCTACGCTCTCGCAAAGGGGTGTGACAAACTATATTTGGAACAAGTCAATCTATTATTGTTGTTAGTTTTCGTACAGTATGTAACAACCCTTTCTCTTGACAAGATATTTCCTAAATACTATACCTAAGACTAAAAAAAAACACCTAAATTTTCTAGAAATAAGTGATGCTCTTGTAAAGTCTTTGATACTAATTGTAGATGTTTAATATGCATTTCAAAGGTAATGTTGTAAGCTAATATATCATCAAAGAAGAACAAGATAAGTTTCCTTAAGTAAGGTGACAATATATTGTTCATTAGTGTCTAAAATTTTACAGAGGAATTTATAAGGCCAATGGATATTACTTTGAATTTATAATGTATTGAATATAGTTTTTTTTTCTTCAATATTTGTAACATACATTCACACTTAATGATAGACTCGAGGTTCAGTTTGGAGAAAAGTTGTGATTCATGCATTTTATACATCAAATAATCTATTAATGTTATTAGAAATTTGCATTTTATTCTAAATTTATTGATTTATCTGTAATCTACACAAAATCCTCAATTGTTATCTTTCTTCTTTATCAGCAACACTAAAGAGGCACGTGGACTACTATTAATTTAGTTATGCTCTTGAGAAACATATTTTTTGATCCGCCTTTCAATTTTTTCTTTATATAAATGAAATATATAGGGTCTTATGTTTATTGGTTTTTCATCTTAAACTAAATGTTTTTATGTTTACCAAAGGTAGTTCATTGAGCTACTGGATACTGACTCAAATTCTATTAGTAATGCAACTTAAAAAAGTTTTTTGCATTTCCTAATACATCCCCTTAGATTCTGTTCATGAAGGTAGCTAAATCTATTTTTGGTAATGCTACATTATACCCTTCTCTATGAATCTAATAATTGCTACTAATTTTATTTTGGACTTGGAATGACTTGTTCCATCCTTCTCAGTTTATTTACTAATTATAAAGGTTTGGATAATAGACATCAAGGTATCTATCTATGCCTTTAATTATTCATTCCATTTAGCTTGTTTTTGTCATTGTCTTCTATTATCAACTATGGAATCCTATAGTTCTTATTCAAGAACTTGTATTTTGTCTTCTAATTGCTTGTGATGCTCTTTCATGACTCTTTTACTTTATTATTTTCTACCATTGTAGATTTTGAATGGTATTGTAGCCCTTATACTAACTTGTCAAGAGATAATTTTGACAAAGAAAGTTAGAAGAATAGAAAGAAGAGATATGTTAAACAACAAGTTGTATTCATTCACTAGATAATTTCCATTTCCATTTCCATTTACAAACAATGTTCTTATTAATACTGACTTCTAACCTACCTGATACCTAACTTTCATTTATTGTACGTGATTTACACAATAAGACTAACTAACTTATAAGTTTCCCCTCCAATTGCTTCAATCCGGTACTCTTTTTACATTTTTTCTTATCCATGTCATGTGCCTTATTATTGCTTTGTCACTATTGTAATAGTTAATGTTGCCATCCATTTTAGCAATTTTAAAAAAAAATTATTGATAAATTAGTAATTCACATTAAAACATATCTCTCTAGTTTGATTAAGCCAAATTAACACTAATTGAGATCCCAGACCACACAAATGGAGTTTAATTTAGTTGGCATATGTGGGAAATCGTAATCTTTTAAGTCCTTAAAATCCAAAAATATTTCACGAACATCCTTACAACACCTGTAAAAAACAAGAAATTCAAATAGGCTTTTTGTTCTTACCAGACTCCGTATGATATTCAATTTTGAGTCATTTCAATCCAAAAACACTTGATCAACACCCTTACACTACTCATGTTTGACATTGTATTTATTTATTTCAATCTCTCTTCTTTAAATCTCTCCATTGACCAAGAAATTAGAAGTAATTGACCTTTGATTAGAATCAATTGTATAAAATAAAGTCTTGAGAACCACAATGAATTATTATCATGTCGTGTTTTATGTATGTATGTGAGCAGTGCACAGTAAAATAAAAGACTCATGCAATTAGCAATCAAGTTAGCCAGCCGTCCTAATAGAAAAAAATAAAAATGAGAAACCCAACTAGGAAATAAAAAACTAAGCATTCAAACAGACTAATAAAAGCATACTCAGAACAGATATTCAAGAACTAAAGTTATATAGGAAACAATTATCTAAATTTTAGCAAAAGAATGTTATTTGACCAACGAAGAGGCAAGTAGAGTTCTTGTTTACAAATAGTTTCTGATGCAAAATTTTAATATACATGCATGAAAGAAATGGTATATGCAAGTAACTGAAGCACATAGATTTTTACACAATTAAATTGATTCTCTAAATATTAAGGAAATTTTAAGAGGTAGAGGAAAGGATTCGGAAAAAAAAAATTATTCGAAAAGACAAAAAAAGAAAAGGCAGTCTAAGTTCTTAATTAGAGGGAGGCGAATACCTTGACCAAGAAAACAAAAAGGTAAGATAACATAAAGCGACATAGATAATAATTTACAATAAGATAGAAACAAAAATCATCTTCCAAGCTGTTGTCTGTATGTTTTTTTTGGGGGGATGTGTCACTTTCCAAACTCGAAAAAAGCAAAGAGAAAATAGGAGTAGATTCAATTTAAAAATCTGTCCCTTGGTGTCTCTTACATTCGCTCATGGATGATGCTGTCCTTCTGTCCTTTCGGCGAGCTGAACACCCTCCCCACCACAGCGCCTCTTTGACCACTGTTTTGACTCTGTTATTTTTGGCTACAGGATTCTCATCCACTAGGGAGGAAGCCCTTCATATGGATAACACTTTATGGGTTTTGCTTGATCTTACCAAAAAAATGTGGAAGGAATCATGTTTCTTATGATTTTGATTTCAAAAACAGGGGTGAGTTTTCATATATGATTAACCTTTTGCTCTTCCTGTGAGGTATAAACTATTATGTGCTCATACGTTCCTCTATGGAAAATGACATGATTATTTCATTTAACCTGCGTTGTTAAATGAAATAACCATTGCAACTAAGTATACTTAGGCACGATGATTCAGCTTTAACCCCAATGGAATTGGACTGATTTGATTTTAAAGAGTCAATCTACGTTATTATTGAAAGATATTTTCAATTAGGTGAGGATCGATCGGTATTTACTGTCTTATGTTCGTTCGTGCTGGATTGTTTTTTACAAGTATGGACAAAAAAGGATGAAGCGTTGAAGCTAGATGTTGAAGGGTTTGGCATGCTGCAAGACTTATAGCAAGTGCTACTTCAAGATGTGTATGCCCCACAACATTTCATCACTCTCTTTAAATCTAGCAATTTACTAGTCTCATCCATACTAAACATACTACTCTAACCAGCCTAACAAAACAAAGATATCTTATCCAGAGATTTTTTTATCTTGTATCTTTTGTTAATTCGTCAACATTTCCTTGTTAAATGTTAAAAAATGTATACTTGATCTCTCTCTAAAACAGAGTAATTTAATCATCAAAAGGTTTTTAAGTACATAAAGAAAACCTTTTGAAGGAAACAAACATATATTATGTACGAGTAGAATGTTGGTTCAAACCATATAACTTCAGGAGTTATTGTAAATCAGAGGCTTTATTGCCCTTATCATCCCTAATTATCATCAAAGTTGGAACAACGAGGTTTTGGAAAGTTTTCAATGGTTACTAAAATAATGCTGGTTCAATATTTGCAACTTCAAAAGTTATCGTTAACCAAGATATTCTATTAAGTTTTAAAACCTGATAGAGTAGTTGATCTCTACGTATATGGGTTAGCTTCTTTTTTACCAATCATATTTTCACAATAACCGAAAAATTTTGTTCATCTAGGAAGAGTTTTCTTAACAATTACCATGAAAATCTTGATTGAAAACGCATTCCCTTTGCTCTTTAAGATCACAAGTAAAATCATAATAAAAATAAATTTTTATAGACAGACATGGAAAAACATATGTGATCACACTTTTCTTTATAGATGGAATAGACATTATATGACCAATGATTGAATACAGACTTCCTAGGGTGCAAGCCTCTTAAATTTTCCAAAGATTGAATAGATATACTCTACTTAGTGCTACAACATGTTTTACCTTATAATTGACATGCTATTCATAATGCTACAACAAATTTTAAATTTCTCTAAGGATGGGATATGCACTATATTAGTAATAACTCAAAGCTTGCAAATGACATTCCTTCTTGAATCCCAAAATGCAAAATTATTATAAACTTTGATAAGGTTAGATGATTTGTTGCTCATCACCAAAAATAATTTTTGTATGTATGGGTGTTGGATCCAAAATATAATTTGTAAGTATGAGCTTTGGATCCAAAAATGATTTTCTAAGTATGGATATTGCACCCCGAAATGATTTGCCTATGTATGGGCATTAGACCTCTAAATAATACGTGTTAGACCTATAAATGCTTATCTAAATATAGGCATCAAACTTAGATAAAAACTTTACATAAGCACTATAAACTCGTGAAAAATAACTTAAAGATATAAACAATCATATTATAAAAGAAATATGATGTATATGAAAAAAACATACATATATACATGTAGAGGAATCTAAAAAACCAACCATAAAATTAGGGTCTAGGATTGGATAGAAGGTTTTGATGAAATCCATTTTCATTCGCCTTAAGAGATTCAAGAGACAAAAGTTAGACATGACAACTTTTGAAAGTATATTTCTTATGTTTTTGTAATGTTTACAACGGTTGCTAGTCTATTAATACACAAAGATCTCTCTATTACAGGCAATAATCATGCAATAATATTTGACCCTTTAAACAGGAGGATTCCTAGAATCTCTCTATTGCTCTTATAATCTCTCCATGACATCTCACGCCAACACTCCTCCTCAAGTTGGTGTATACAAATTTTGTATGTTCAACTTGTCGAGTGGGTCATAGAAATTCTTGCTACAGACCGCCTTGGTGAGTATATTTGCTAGTTGGTCTTCAAATTTGACAAACAGGAACCGAATGATTTTTGTATCTAGATTTTGCTTAATAAAGTGTCGTTTCACCTCTACATGTTTTGTTCGGTCATGTTGAATTGGATTCTGTGAAATACTTATAGCAGCCTTGTTATCGCAAAATAGATTCATCTCGCAGTTGGGCGCAAAACCAATTTCTGTTAACAATCTCCTCAGCCATAGGAGTTCACAAAGACCCTTAGCCATCCCACGGAACTCAGCCTCAACACTAGACAATGCCACCACCTTTTGCTTCGTAACCAGATTCCCTCCAACAAATGTGAAATACCCTGACGTTGACTTTCTATCAGCGATATTTCCTGCCCAGTCTGCATCTGTGTATCCCTTTATCCTTAGATGGTTATTATTTGTAAACATAATTCCTTTTCCAGGAGAGGACTTCAAGTATCGAAGAATTCTGGTTACAGCTTCCATGTGATCTTCACTTGGGCAATGCATGAATTGACTCACTACGCTCAAGGCATAGGCAATATTCGGTCGCGTGTGAGAGAGATAGATAAGTTTCCCTACTAGTCTTTGGTACCTTGCTTTATCTGTGGGTACTTGGTTAGCGTATTCTCCGAGTTTGTGATTCTAAATAATTGGCGTGTCTGCTAGTTTGCATTCCAGTAATCCAACTTCTGATAGCAAGTCTAGAATATATTTCCGCTGGAAAAGGAATATGCCTTGCTTTGATCTAGCGATCTCAATTCCCAGAAAGTATTTAAGTCCTCCTAGATTCTTCATCTCGAATTCAGTAGCAAGTTGTTCTTAGAGCCTTGATATTTCTCCAGGATCATTTTCTGTGATGGTCATGTCATCCACGTAGACTATTAGAGCCGTCACTTTGCCTTGTTGATGCTTCAGGAATAGCGTATGATCTGAGTTACTTTGCTGAAACCCGTATTTCTTCATTGCAAAGCTAAACCTTCCAAACCATGCTCGGGGTGATTGTTTCAACCCATACAATGCTTGTTGTAATTTGCACACCACCTTGGATTCCGAGGTTGTTTGTATCCTGGTGGAATATCCATCTAGACTTTTTCTTCGAGATCACCGTGGAGGAAGGCATTTTTTACATCAAATTGGTGTAGTGGCCAATCAAGATTAGCTGTTAGGGATAACAGTACTCTCACTGTGCTCAATTTTGCTACTGGTGAGAATGTCTCTAGATAATTCACCCCGTATGTCTGCATATAGCCTTTTGCCACTAGTCGCGCTTTGTATCTCTCAATTGATTCCTCTGCTTTGTGTTTGATCGAAAATACCCATCTGCACCCTATTGATTTTTTTTCCTTCAGGTAAGAGTGCCAAAGTCCAGGTTTCATTTTTCAGTAGAGCATCCATTTCTTCTTTTATGGCTTGAGTCCATTTGGGATAGGCCAATGCTTCATGAACACTTGTGGGTACATGACATGAGGACAATGCATGTGCAAAGTTTTTGAGGGGTTCAGAAAGCCTTGCTGTAGATACAAAGTTTGCAATTGGATATTTTGATCTTTGGTCTTCAATTTTTGGCGAATATCTATTGGGTGGCTTGTTTGTGTTACACCTGATAGGTAAAGTATAACTAACAATGGTATTTATATCATGTGAGTCTGTAGTAGGGATTCTTACCTCAGTGGTATTCTCAGAAGAAGGATTGTTGGGTACTGAAGGGAGAGGGACTTCTGTGTTTGCTACAATTGCATCCTCTGTAGTTGGCATATTAGCTGTTGTGTCTGCTTCAATTACATCTTCTGGGGATGTAGTTGGCATATCAGTTGTATCTTCTATAGTTGGAATATCTATATTGGCATCATTAAACCAACCAAATTGTAACCAATTCTGCACTTCATCTAAGTACTCCCCCTGAAGGGAAGAATTGGATTCTTTGGAAAAAAAGGTTTCGGATTCCAAGAATGTAACATCCATTGTCACATAAGTGCGTTTGCTAACTGGGTCATAGCACCTGTATCCCTTTTGATGAGAACCATATCCCATAAAAATGCAACAGACCGTACAAGGATCTAGTTTAGTGCGTTGGTTCTTATGAAGGTGAACAAAAACGACACATCCAAAGACTTTTGGTGAAATCATCAACACAGAAGGTAATGAGACATGCGTTGCGAGTACCTGAAGTGGGGTTTCAAAGTTTAATACTTTAGAAGGCATTCTGTTAAGAAGGTGTACTGTTGTGGCAACAGCATCCGACCAAAAACTTCTGGGCATGTTCACACTGAGTAATAATGCCCGAGTAGTTTCCAGAATATGTCGATTTTTTCGTTTAGCCACTCCATTTTGTTGGGGAGTTTGAGGGCATGAGGTTTCATGCATGATTCCATGTTGTTGGCAATACTCTTTAAACTGATGAGTAATGTATTCTCCGTCATTATCCGAACGGAGGATCTGGATCTTAGCTGAGAATTGAGTGTGCACCATAGCGTGGAAAGATTGAAACACCTTTAGGACTTCATGTTTATGTTTCAATAGGTACAACCATGTCATGCGAGTGCAATCATCTACAAAGATTACAAACCACCGAATGCTAGTAATCGTAGAGGATGGAGAAGGACCCCACACATCTGAGTGGATTAAAGCAAAGGGAACATCACTTTTATTCATACTCAAAGGATAGTGTGCTCAGTGACTCTTAGCTAAAATGCAAGTATCACATTTAAGTTTAGAATCTGATATGTTTAAAAATAACCCCAGGAACAAACGTTTCATATAGCCAAATGATGGATGCCCTAACCGTTGATGCCAAAGCCAAATTTGGTGACCGTTGCTTCCTACCGGGTGATGCATATGATTTGCTCTGCCTATACTGAAATCATCTATGTAGTTGATCCCCCTCCTCTTAGTACCATGCCCAATGATCTTCTTGGTGAGAATATCCTGAAGTAAACAAAAAGTGGAGTAAATGAGTACAACAAAATTTAAATCAGTTGTAACCTGACTGACTGATAGTAATTTATGCGAGAGAGAAGGAACAAGCAAAGTGTTATATAAAGGTAATTCAGGAGATAGTGTGACTATGCCAACCCCTATAACTGGGGATACAACTCCATTAGCATTCGTAATGCTGGTTCGCTTTGGTGGGGAATGTTCCGTGAAGTCAGTGGCATGAAAGGTCATATGTCAGTGGCTCCAGAGTCAAGAATCTAGTCTTTGTTCTTGGCATCTAGAGAAGAATTGAATAATACAATACCTTGGTCATTGACAGACCCTGTTCCGTGAGGAGTTCCAGCAGGGATGAGTGACAGATGGGGTATGGCTTCAACAACTGCAGCCTTTCCTATTGTTCTATCTACTCCGATAGTATCCCCTTTTTTCTTTTCTTGAAAATCAGCCCACCAATCAAGATATCCATGTAGTTTAAAGCAGTTGTCACGAGTGTGTTTCTGGTTTCCACAATGAGAGCACCTGTTTGCATCAGAAGACCTGTTTGCATCAGAGGAGATTCGTGTTTTACCTGTTCCAGCAAATTTCTCGTTCCCAAGTGAGAGTGTCTTAAGGTGTCCTAGTTTAAAGGCTTTTGAGGCTAGCACCACTACTGGAGTATCTCTGGTCCCTTCTTTGTTCATGACAGCTTGGCGAACAGCTTCCCTACGAACATGAGCATAGGCTTGTTCGACTGTGGGAAATTGTTTTATCTGCAAGATATCACCTTGTATTGCATCCAATTGGTCATCAAGACCATCTAAAAATACATAGACCCGCTCTTCCTGAACAAGTGCATTGTACTTTTGTATATCAGCACTGCATTCCATTGGGTTTGGGCGACGAAAATCTAGTTCACGCCAAAGACCTTGAAGATCATTATAGTATTTTTCTAGGGAACCACCAGCCTGTTTTAGGCGAGTTACGCATCTCCGGAGAGCATAAACTTGAGAGGTATCACTGCCATCAAAAAAGGTTGTGGCAATAGCTTCCCACACTGATTTTGCGGTTGGAAATTGAATGAAATTTCCAATCAGAGAGGGATCCATGGAATTTATTATCCATCCTTTGACAATCGCATTGTATGTGCACCATTTTCTGAAAGAGGTATTTGAGGGGCTGAGGAAACTCACCATTCATGTATCCCAACTTATCTTTGCCAGCAATATACATCTCAATAACTTGAGACCATAGTCCATAGTTGTTGTGATTTAGTTTGATTCCAATGTGAATAGCGGAAGATTCATTCGTTTGGGCTGAAATTTTGGTCAGAACATCAGCCATCTTTGTAGTTAAATCATTGATGAAAGAGCTGGGTGGCAGATCACTAGAGTTTTTTGTGTCTCTGGTGATCTCCATGAAGACTGGTGGAGAAGTATGAAAACTATGAAAGAATTAATAGAGAAGAAAACAATCCCAGAACCGGCCTGACTCTGATACCATGACAACTTTTGAAAGTATATTTCTTATTTTTTTTGTAATGTTTACAACGTTTACTGGTCTATTAATACACAAAGATCTCTCTATTACAGACAATAATCATTCAATAATATTTGACCCTTTAAACAGGGGATTCCTAGAATCTCTCTATTGCTCCTATAATCTTTCCATGACAGCTCACGCCAACAAGACATGGCCAGGAAAGTCTTGTCTTCCATCATCTCTATAAAACCTTCTGAATCCATAAAAAAATTCTTATGAGAGTTTTTTGTCCTTAAGAAGGTTCCCAATATTAGTTGGTTGACGCGCTTATCAAGGTAAGATACTTAAGCCACATACTTATCAGGTTGATGACAAACTACATAATTCACATCCATAACATATATGCTACTAGGACTTCATCCTCAGGAGTCTAAAGCCACCTCCATATCTTTTGAAAGTCTCTGGTAGGGGTAAAGTTAGACTTCTACACGGAGATGTCCTCCCCTCACAAGAAAATGTCTAATATGGCACCATTTCTCACTCTGGAACCCAATTTGAAGGACCAATATCCCTATTACTTCTTTCAGGCTTCTATTTTAGAGATAAGTGTAGTGTTTCTATGTTCCATTAGTTTTGATTCAAAAAGAAAGATTTGGAAAGTATTACTGGAGATGTCTAATGAGTTTTTTCTTGGTTTAAAAAAAGGTGACTTGGGGTATTTTTTTGCGAGAATAGTGTTTTCTTTTAGAAATCACCATAAGTAAAGGTGAAAGAAAGGTAAAATAAATAACACTTATGATTATAAAGAAAACATCTCATCATATCTTCCGTCGGATGAAAAACCTTTCATATTATCACATATCTCGAGAAGACTACTCAAATACTATATTGAAAGTTATTCATCTTTTCATTCCCTAGATAAATCTTCTCCTTTTAAAAAGAAGACATATAAACTTTGGGTATCAAAATAACATTGTGAAGGGAGAATAAAATCTAATAGAGAAGTAAGAAAAAAGATATTAAATGTTATTGATAAAGGCTTTTCAAAATCTATATGTATAATACCTAAAGTTTTGAGGGGCTACTAATTGATCGATTTTTTATTTATTTTTGTTTGTGTGGAACTATTTTTCAAAAGTATAGACAAAAAACAATTATATCTCAACGTATTTGAGCTCAACCAAGCACTAAGCTTAGGCACACGTGAGCTATTAAACCTATTATTTTAGTCTTAGCCAATCATTGAGTTTAGATGTGTAGGGGTTTGTATAGTGTTAGACCCACCATTTCCAGGCTTGGCCGAACATCGAGCTTAAACTTGTATAGGTTTGGTGAGTAGCTAGAACAATCATCTCTAAGTTCATTCAATCATTGAGCCATAACATGTAGGGATCCAACAATCTTTTAGACCCACCATTTTTAGACTAGGACAAATGCCAAGTCTAAACATATGTAAGGCTAACGAGATGTCAAACTTATCATCTTTAAGTCCAGTCAAATGCTAAGCCCAAACATGTATGGGTTCGATAAACTTGCCAAACATGTACGGGTTTGATAAGCTTGCAAACCCATCGCCTTCCTATACATTTAAGTTGAGCAATCTACTAGACTCATTAACACTAGGTGTATGCTCTTTTAACTCCAAAGAAATCTCATACTCTCAAAATGAACCATGGGTCAAAGATATTTTATCTTGACAAGTCAAGGATATTTTATCCTTACGAGTTAGAGATATTTCCACCCTAACAAGACAAGGATATCTTATTATGATATATAAGAAATTTTTATCTTGATAAGAAAAAATATTTTGTTATTACATCAATCCTATCTTCTTAAATGTAAAAAGTGATCTCATGGGCTATAAAAAGGAGGAAAAAAGAAGAAGATAACCTTCAAGTATGTATAGTTTTTTCTCTTTAGCTACAATGATAGATCTATCTTAAAAGTCTTTTGTTTAATATAATTGAGCTATCTTTGAAATGATAAAAAAGAACTATTTGTGAGGGATTGGTTCTAACGTACACTTAATTAGAGTAGTATGATTAATCATGTTTACTTTTAATCCTCTGATATTCTAGTATCTAATTATCATATAAAAACAGAACGTATAAGATCAGAGTCCACACACAAACATCGAGCAGCCTTCCCTATACGTAGAAACCTGCTTTCTCTTAAGCTTATCTATTAATTTTTTTTTAAAGAATTAACATCTAAATATTTTCACTATTTTTTTTAGAGAGAAGAAATGTTTTCGTCAGACTTTTTTTTAGATGAAAACAAGAAATATGCTAACCTTTAAAGTCAATGCTTATGTGATTTGGATCACAGGATGTACGTAAACAGCAAAATTATCGGTCTTTCACCAATGATAACAAAGAAAAAGGCTCTTCACCATTCTATTTGCCCACATTGTTGGAAGAAAGATGTCATTATAAAGAAAAGAGTGCTCTTGTGATTTATGTTAACCTCTTTTATTGTAGACAAAAACAATGAATTATTTATATATTTTGTTGAGAAAAACCAATCTTCTGCATCATTTGCATACGTAGCAGAGGGATTAACGCATGGCCCTCGACAAATTGCAATCCAAACAAAGTATCAAATGCACTACATTTCGTACTTAACTAGGTCTAGCTAGCTACTTGAGTTTGTCTTCGAAGGCTAGGGTTTCTAAAATGTAGCAATTGTTGGTCAAATCCGACACTGCAAAAGTTCCTTCCATCACCTTTTCTTTATAAAACCGGTGGGGAACCCTTTCTTTTATTTTTTATTATGAATTTGGTTTCAGCTCTCTCTCAATCCTTGGTTCCCTTTTGTTTCCCTGCAAACTAGAGATGTCGGCCACACCACCATGCACCTACTACTATTATACCAACTTTTTTCTTTGATGTGTTGTTTGCTTTGACTGGGGACCTTTTTTTAATGCACAAAAGTGTATCTTAGCAAGCAGAATCACTTTTTTTTGGTTTGTTATTTAATTATTGTGGGATTAGGGTTCTGCTCTCTTGGATGTGAACAAGAAATCGTGATTCAAGGACACTCATTATGGCTTATTCCAAGCTTTTGATTTCTTTATTCACATAGCTGTAATTATTAAAATCATTAGTGAAATAGTTGTATTTTCTATTAATCATATAGTAATGACGCCTCACGTTCACGTTGACTAGACTGGCTAGGAAGGCGTGCGGTTAAATGTCTAGAGTTTGATTCTCTCACATCTTCATTCCGAACAACTCTTTTTTGATGGTCGTCTAAAAATCTTTGTTGTTATTCCATAGTCAAGATGCTAACCATGTTTACAATTTCCATGGAAGCAAGATGGAGATGCTCTTTATAGTGCATATGAGAGCATAGTGGGCTGAAGGTCAGGCTCAAATACTTGTCTCTCAATCTTGTAAATGAGCTTAAGGCCTATTGATCATAAATCGGTACGTCATGAAATAAAACTTTAAATATAATTTTAACTCTCTTATTAACAAATAATTTTAATTAAAATCTAAAGAAATAGAATATATATATATATATAACTTCTCTGTGCCTTACTTCTTGTTTTATATATATATATATAACAAGAAGTAAGGCACAGAGAAGCAAATAGATACCAATAAATATTATTGGTTATGTGCAATCTCTTCTTATAAAGTAGAGTTACAAATATACCATCCAGTGTAATCATAGATAGTATTACCTTTATTGTATTGTTGACTTGTAAAAAAAGTAATTGATGTAAATTGATTACTATCAATTTATAAAATAAGGTCTTACGTAGGCATCCTACTAACAATTTGTGTTCTTATTGCTAGCTTGTGAAATGGAGAATCCAGTGGGTGTTGTGAATTCTAAAAGGTGGTTATGGTAGCATGAGCATGGGTGTGAAAATCATTTTCTTTATTTTGCTCCTTGTTGGGTTTGGTTGGGCTATGCCTGTTGGGTCCTATTGGGATATTTTTTTCTCTTTTTTGCTTCTTAGTTAGGCTTTCATCAAGCTCGATGAGGTTGAATTTTGAAATTACAAATTCTTTGACAATGATCTAACCATCGTAGAAGATACAGGGGAACACAATATAGAGTAAGCATGACTTGTCAAATATAATAATAATAATAATAATGATAATAATAATAATAATCATAAGAATGATGATGATGATGATGAAGAAGAAGAAGAAGAAGAAGAAGAAGAAGAAGAATTGAAATCTCGTAATAATGATGGTTTTTTGCTGTCAAGAGACATATCAATTTATGATGCATGGTTTTAAAAATATTTATATAAATATTCATTATATTTTGTTATAAAAAAACAAAATTGGCTATATTTACAAATATCAATATTGGTGATTTAGTTTTTAAATAATCAATATGAATATTTGAAATTTATTTTCCTCTCATTGAGAATTACATGTGACAATTCAAAATAACTATTTTTAATGTACAATACATTTACTTTATTTACAAATAGAAGTACTGGTGAGAAATAATTCAGATTTTCTTAATTTAACTAGATTTTAAAAAAAAAATCAGACTTTTTTATGTTCCATAACAGCACTTGTATCCTTAACCTAGTAAGAACCTGCCCGATGGGTAGGCATTAAATCAAAGGGTCTGAATATCTGTTTTTTTTTTCTTAATTGAAAAGAAGTGTATAATATAATTAAATAAATAAATAAAGTAGAAATATCAAGAACCTCCACTGTGGTTAAGTGAGTTTTGGTTGAGGGGCAACAAATGAATGGTGGAAAACCAGAAAAACGAAAGATATTGTGCTTAGATTATAATTTCGGCTGAGGCAGCAAATGAATGTGCAGGTCCAGTATCCTAAAGATCTCCGTATGGTTAGCCCAGGTCACTGCTTTTCTTTGCATTCGGAAGGGCCGGCTAGAATAAACGATTAACAATTTTGATCGAAATGGTCACTTCCATGTTTTTCTTTTGTTCATAAATATTATCAGCTTATTTAATTTAATTTAATTTATGATAAACAAGCCATGAAAGTCGTTTTGGGTCTCCAATGGCCTAAATTAATTAAAGCATTTGTTTATCGTCTTACATTTACAACTTGTAGGTTACTTGCCATTTATTTATCATCCTTGATCTATATATTCACTTAGGAAATGCTTTTTTTTTCATAAATTATATCTCATAAAATACTCTTCACACAAAAAATCTTCAAATATCAAGGAAATAAAATGATGATCGGTGGTGATGGTAATTAAAACAATGAAAATAATAATGGTAGGAATACAAAGGGAGGGATAGGTGATGGACTGATGAGGGCAATGCTTGCAATGGAAAAGTTAACGGGTTTAATTGTTTAAGATGGGGAGGTTATAGATTCATGGTAAAGTGGGGTGATGGTGAAGCAATTGGAGTCACGAACTTGAGATAGATGTACTAAAAAGTTGAAAAATTCTATTTTAGTTTAATTTAAGTGAAAAAATATGACTTGAAAATTGTAGAATTTTTGAAGCTCAGAATTGTTTTTTTAAAAGAAGAAAAGGAAGCTAATTTAAATTTTTAATGATGAAAAAGTTTCATTCAACGAAACAAATGCCACCCTAATCTCTTCTATTTCATCCAAATAGTGAGCATGGCATCGATGAACAAAAGAGCATTTCAAGGGGCTGCGGTAATCCTTCCTCGACATGTAGAAGACAAAAATCCAGAATACAATCAACTTAATGTTAGACTCAATTATAGGCTATATCATAGGATCTAGATACACTTTATTTGTGTGTGTATATATATATATCAATATAATGTACAAAAGTTACACACAATAATATACAATACATATTCAATCCTTCATATTTGCTCTTCATCCTCTGTAATCATCATCTTCTTCATGGTATCAGAGATGTAGTTTTGATATCAATTACAAAGCATAAATCAAACCCAATCGACTCCTATGGCAAACACAAACCAAGGAAGCACGGCCAGAGGTACAAAATGGGATTACCCTAATCACCAATTATATCTCCACTATTCAGATCAGCCTGGTGCCATCCTCGTACCATAACTACTGGTGGAAGACAACTGCAACACATGGAGTCAATCCATGATTATGGTTTTAATAGGCAAGAATAAGATTGAGTTTATCAATGGCTCAATTTGTGATCATGGGAAAGACAAATTAGATGAACAACAACAATGGAATAGATGCAATAACCTAGTTAAGACATTGCTGCTAGGATTCATGTCCAAAGAAATTGCTAGTAATGTCATCAACTGCAAGGATGTAAGGCAGATGTGGCTTGACCTGTAAGAGAGATTTTCATATGTAAATGTGGTTCAATTATTCAACATCGAGAATGAAATTCATAATTACGTACAAGGCAACATGTCTGTGGGATCCTATTTCACAAAATTTAAAAGTCTGTGGGATGAACGTGATGCCCTTTGCAGCCTCCTGACCTGCACATGTGGGCCAGTCAAAGAAATAAATTCATATCTAGACATATAAAAAACCATGAAATTCCTCATGAGACTCAATGATACGTATGTGGGTGTTCGCAACAACACCTTGCTACAAGACCCACTACCCCTAGTGAACAAGGCATACTTATTGGTTCTTCTCCATGAGAAACAAATGGGGTGGTTGCAGGGAGAAGCCATGGACAACCAGACGCCATTGCCTTCGCCGTGAGAGAACCCAATAGTTGTGAATTTGAAAAGGGGCCAAAATGCAACAAATGCAACAGAACCAATCATGCTACCAAGGACTATCGTGCACACCTCAGATGTACTTTTTTCAGGTGGAAGGGACACATAGTCGAATATTGCCGCAAGAAGAAGGTAGCGATGGAGGGAGAAATCAATGGGTCAATGCCTAGAGAAAATCAAGCAACATCATAGCTGATTGAGAGAAAAGAGATGAATATGAACTTTCCTAGAGAGAAGGGAATTGAATTTCCCTTTTTCTGCAGACGAATGCAGACATATATTAAACATGATGATAACAAAGAATTCATTTACCAATCACGTTGGTAATTGCACAACCCATGAAGAACTCTCGGGTAAGGTTTTTTCACTCATTTCTAATGGGAATAAACATACATGGATATTAGAAAGTGGATGCACTGATCATATGGTTTATGATCGAAATCTACTCATATATTTAAAAACTATCATTGGCTGCACTGTGGAATTACCGAATGGCTCAATTACTCAAGTAACTCGTATTGGCAAATTTTATTTATCCCCTGATTTGATTCTTGATAATGTTTTATGTGTCCCATATTTTTGTTCAAATTTAATTTCAATTAGTAAATTAGCTTATGATTCATTTTGCATAACCATTTTTCTCCGCAAATTTTGTATAATTCAGGACTTACGTTCAGGGAAGATGATTGGGACGGGAATTGAACGGAATGGTCTTTATCATCTCCAACAAAAGAAGAAAAGAATGTGTAACCATGTTAAAAAAACCAATCAAGCCTTTGGCATCAACATCTTGGGCACCCTTCTACTAAAGTTTCCTAGTTATTTCCCTTTCTGCAATTTAAAATAAATCTAGTTATAATGATGCATGCTTAATTTGTCCGTTAGCTAAACAAACAAGACTGCCATTTTCTTTAAGTTCAATTACTACAACATCTCCATTTGATTTAATTCATGTTGATATTTGGGGAGGATATAAGGTCCCTTCCATTTCAAGTGAAAATTACTTTTTCACCATTATTGATGACCACACTAGATGCACATGGATTTACCTTATGAAACACAAATCACAGACTAGGGAACTTCTAGTCAATTTCATCAACATGGTCGAAACTCAATTTAATTCCAAGGTAAGAATAATTCGTAGTGATAATGGATTAGAGTTTAAAATACAAGATTTATTTGCCAATAAAAGAATTTTTCATCAACCTAGTTGTGTAGAAGACAAAAATCCAGAATAGACAGTCAACTTAATTCATTATTGTAAATTATTTATTTTTTTTATTCATGTAATGTTAGACTCTATTACGGGCTATAGAATAGAATCTAGATACACTTTATTTGTGTGTGTATCTATATAATATATTGAAGATACACACAATAATATACAATACATATTCAATCCTTCATACTTGTTCTTCATCCTCTGTAACCTGTCATCTTCTTCACACCAAGCATAGATTGATGAGTTTGCAAAACTTGAAAGCTTTTTCTGGGAAAAACGTACTTGTTCTCAAGTACGTGTTATGATGTGAGAGTAATTTTAATCTACAAAAACAAATTTCAAATATATATATATATATATATATATAAAATAAAAACGTGAAAACAATCGAGATTTTATTTATTTTATTCATATAATAACCCAGATTTTATTTATGGATCTAAACTCGTAGAACATACTTAGTGTGTTTGGATAGTAGACTTGTTTTGTACTCAAAGAATCATAATTGCTGGCTTCATGCATGCCCTCTGATAGCTAACTTTCAGTTAAAAGCAAATAGAGCAGTCACGACTTTTCATGCTTTCCACAGGAGTGAACGAAAAGATTCTAAGTTCAGCTGATGTGTTGCAGTGGGACGGTGCGAATTCCGGCTTTGACGCCCTAAACCTAATTAAAACATTTTGTGAAATGGCTAAGCTGGAGGCATATCCTCTCGTCTCAAGTGCTTCTTTACATGGATTATAAACCAGCATTGAAGAGAACGAAAGGACAATAATTTCTCACGTCATGATCCATCAACATAAGGAGGACCACAAAGAAGATAAACCTTTTTTTTGCCCCTCTTCTCTGGTTGCGCAACCAACAAGAAACGGAGTGCCAATGGTGGGCGACACACGTGTCCAGATCATTGTTTCTTTTACTTGTTTTTCTTCATCGATACTTGATGGCTCAAAAATCTGAAGATATTTAAAGATGGTGGATACCCACTTGGATCTGCTATATGGAAAAAAATGGACATCTTGCTCGATATATTGTTGTTTGTCTCATTATACACAGGGAAAGATGCTTTAATTAAAGCAGTTTTCATGCAAGCTTTTTGTTTATTATTATATTTTAAAAGCTTGAGTGGCAGAAAAAATGAATGGATAGTTATATACACACAAGAAATTAACGTGATTTGGACATGGTGGCCTACTTCACGGATACAAAAACTACATCAAGCTGCTTATTGTGTTGATGTTCTGCTATAATATTGATTATATATGTTCTATAAGATACGTAAAATCAAAGAAATAAATCAATTGATCTCCTAAATTTCTCAAGCAATTCACACAATTTATTCTTTTGGATGCTTATATGGAAAGCGAAGACACTTTTCTATAAATATACCATAAGAAATAGTTTTTTTAATCCCTATATTTACTAAAAAAAATTAAGCCATCTAACTATTTATGTTTATTTTAGCAATGAGTGGTTGTGTTAGAATGGGTTGCTTGTGAGACACCAACATTGTGTGAATGCATTTATGATAATTTGGTGGTCTACTCGCATGGGACGGGGTTACATGGAGAGTATCCAATGCATCAAATAATCTCCAACGACAACACTTAATGGTAGATTCTACTGTATGATCCTTCCTTGATTTCCTTTGTCTCATCTTTAGTTATCACTCCAGTTGTGTTTGAGTTTTTTTTATCTATGTAGAAAATTAATTATTTTTATATGTATTGTATTTTGCTATTTTAATATTTAATTAGTAAAATTATAATTGATAACATCTGTATAATCGAAATACAAAGTGGGTCGTATATTTTTTAATCGTAGATAATGTACATAATTTTTTTTTAATTAGTTGTATTTTTCCCCCAGTAATATTATATCTAACACATTATAAATAAAAATATTGTAATTTTTTCCAAAAATAAACTTATATTTTCTGTGTGCTATAATTAGTTATTTCAATGTTTAATTACTAAAATTGCAACAGATAAAAATATATTAGAAATGAGTTTTTTGCATGGTATAATTAGTATGCTTGTCCGTGCATTGTGCTAGGGTTTTTTTCATATAGAAAACTAATTGATTTTTTACATGTTGTTAATTAGTTGTTTAAATATTTAATTAGTAACATTATAATAGATAAAATATGTAACAAATAATTTTTTCCCAGCATAGAAGGAATAGTGTAATCGAAAAGGGAAGTGGTTCGTATATTTTTTAATTGGAGATAACTTAGGTAAATTTAAAAAAATATATATTTTAGTTGTCTTTTTTTCCTAGTAATATTAGATTTGACATATTATAAATAAAACAGAGAGTGACTCACATATTTTTTAAATATAGATAATCGAGGTAATTTTGTCAAAAGAAAAAAATTTGAGTTGATAATGTACGTCAATCTGTGTACCTTTCTTTTTAGCTGTATTTTTTCTCTAGTAATATCATATTTGAAATATTAAAAATCAGAAAATTGGAAAAAAAAATCAAAAATAAACCTAAAGAAAAGAGTATAAAATTAAAATTCAAAGCAATTTTTTATAAGATTTATTAATCATATTATTATATTAAATGTATTTAAGCATATTGATATAAAAAATTTTGTTTTAAAATCCAAGGTCAAATTTCTCTCTCTCTCTCTCTCTCTCTATATATATATATATATATATATATATATATTTAGGCGATAATATTCAATAAATATTAAAACATATAATTAGTCTCACATACTTTATAGAGTAATAAAAATGGGAAACGGTTCATATATGTTTAAATTCTAGATAACGTAGGTAAATTTGTAATTTTATTCTTTGTTTGAGTTCAATTTTATTCCCAGTAATAT
Organism: Salix exigua; assembly: GCA_032356905.1. Taxonomy (NCBI): domain Eukaryota; kingdom Viridiplantae; phylum Streptophyta; class Magnoliopsida; order Malpighiales; family Salicaceae; genus Salix; species Salix exigua. The sequence continues at coordinate 11,740,086 of CM063593.1, read as the reverse complement.
TAGATCCCACACATTACAAATCAAAATATTTTAATTTATTTTTAAAAATAAACTGAGTTTTTTTTCATGCTATAATTACTTAATTGTCGTCTTAAAAGAACAGTGTAATCGAGACGGGAAGTGGTTCGTATATTTTTTAATTTCAGATAATGGAGGTAAATTTGTCTCAATAATATGAGATCTGCAATATTCAAAATCAAAATACTGTAAATGTTTTTTAAAAAATAAACTTGAACAAAAGAGCAAAAAATTAAAAATTTGGAGCCGCGGTATTTTAATTTTATAAGATTTATTCATCATATTATTATACTAAATGTATTTAAGAATATTGATATAAATTGTTTTCCTTGAAAAAAGCAGCGGTATTTTTTTTCCTCTCTGTATATATTTTTAGATGATAATATTAAATAAAAATTCAAACATATAAGCAGTTTAACATACTTTAATTTGACATAAATATATAAATATATAATTAATTTCACACACTTTCAATAAAAATTTTTTGATTATTATTAGACGATAATATTCAATAAATATTCAATAAAAAATTATTCTTATTATTCTTATTCTTATTATTTTTATTATTAGTATTCTTATTATTATTATTAACATTGTTAGCATTTAAAAAATATTTGTGATTTAAAAAATAAATAAATGAATGTTCACATGATTACTACCAGGAATAAAATTTGAAGACTAAATAAAAACAAACTCCAACAAAAGAAAAGATAAAAGAAATATTAAGAACTGAATTAAAGAAAAATATATACATAAACTTGTACAATAATAGGGAATAATGCATAAATATAAACATAATAATAAAGGAAATCAATTTCAATAGAACAATTAAAAACATAAGGCCCTAAATAAAAATAAAATGTATGATTGATTTAAAGTGAAGGATTAATTTGACAACCGTTTATACTTTTGCACCAAAAATATTAAAAGATTTAAGAGAAAAAAATTAAAAGAAGAGGGACTGAAATTAGAGTGCAATATATAATATTGTTGGTGCAAAAGTATAACCTGCTGCACTAAATCAATTAAAGGATCTAATAGAAAACCGAAAAATTCAAAGAAGGAGTGACATGCAAACTACATATATATCAATTTGAATTGAAAGATGAAATTGACAGAATTTGAAACTTTTATTACAGAAATCAAACAAAAGCCAAGGGACTGAAATGCATCAACAATAAATCAGGGGACTGAAGTTGAATCCGACGTTGAGGAGAGAGAAAAGAGCACATAAACGTTCAACCGACTATATGAGCCTCTACGTCGATCATCTCACCACACGCGCCACTCCATGAGATTCAGGGAAGGGTTGCGAATCGTTCTACCCGGCGGAGGAAAAATTTTCACAGCCGTATGACGCCGCACACGCCGCCTGAATCGATGGAGGGGAGAAAACGCTCCGACTCGCCTGTACGGATACCTAACAGTGCTGACGCAAGCACACAGTGACGTATGCGGCAATGACGAAACAACTCATGAGGCTAATTCATGTATTTTGTCTTATCGGGGACTACAGACATAATAACACATTTTCAAAAATATTACAAAAAGGTTCTGGCGGACCGGACGAGACGGGACCTGTCCGTACACGTACAATTACAACCGTAGCCCTCAGCTGAAAACATGTTTTTGTCTTATTGTCGGGGGTTGTTTCGCCATTACAATGTTTACATTTGGAAAAAAAAAGGGGGACGAACAGTAGCAACCCCGAGCTCTTTTAGCTCTTTTGTTAATATTCTATTTTGTGTTCTTTTATTTTTATCAAAATTTATTAGTGGTCCAAAATATTTTTGGACAATTCTTGATATAAATAGGTAATCAAGCCCATATATTAATTTAATTACTACCCGACACCTCTTGTATATATTGAATTCTTTTTTTGCTCTAGTTCTAAGAAATGACAATAAAGAAATCTAGATGTTTTGAAATGTGGTAAATTTGTATTTAGTCTTAATTATTCAAAACTAGTTAATGAAAGTGACGACTATGCTCAAGTTTTAGTATGCACGAGCAAATTGCCCACGTGATGCGCTGAGTTTTTTTATCTATATAGAAAATTAATTGATTTTATGCGTGTTTTATTTTGTTATTTTAATATTCAATGAGTAAAATTATAATTGATAAATCTGTTAGAAATAGGTGTTTTTTCCACTAAAACTCTTTTTGATATTGCTACTACTAAAACTCTTTTTGATAAAATCCGTTAGAAATGAATTTTTTTACATGGAGGAAATTGATTGTATAATTTATTGCTCATATTATTATATTAAAAATATTTTAGAATAATAATAAATATGTCTCACATATTTATAAGAAAAAAAATAATCATTATCATTATTTTGAATGTCTTATCTATAATAATAAAAACATTTAACACCTAACAGTATTAAAAAAAATTAAAAAAACTAAATAACTGGAAAAAAACAAAAATAAATATTATTAGATTAAAAAAATTGAAATTAATAATAAAAAAAGAGAAAATAGAAAATATCATTTTTGAAATGACTACCAACAAAAATTAAAATGTAAACATAAAAGAAAATAACCTTAGTAATAGTAGAAATAATAAAAATTGTTGAGACCATAATTATTGTTAGAGAAAAAGTTTGCATATTTTTTTTTATTTTTTATAATATTATATTAAAATTATTTAAGAACAATGATATTAATGTTTTTCCAAAAAAGCTTAGGTGACACGCACGCGCACACACAATATATATAATTAGTCTAACATATTTAAAAGAAAATAAAACTTATAAATAATCATTATTATTATTTTGAATGTTTTATCTATAATAATTAGAAAATTCAATACTTAACAATATTAACAAAAAATAAATATGATTATATTTGAAGAAATTATTTAATTTGAAGAATAAAAAAAGAGAAATAATAATAAATATTGTTTTTGAAATGATTACCAACACATATTAAAATTTAAAAATTAAAAAAATATTAATAAGAGAGGATTACAAAAATGGAAACAAAAACTAAGAGTATGTATATATATGGACAAAAATAAGAATTATGTTAGAAATATAAAAAAAGGAATTTGTTTTTAAATGGTAATGAACAACGAAAACCACAATTGAAATAATTGCAATCTCCTTCAGTTATTTTATAAAATAATAGTAGTAGTTCTCGTAAGCTGACCTAGACACCCTATCTAGAAAAGAAAAAATTATAAGTGGGAATAAAATACAAAACAATTCATAAAGAAGGGTCTAGGGATTATTCATGGTGCGTGTAAGATGTCTCAAACATTACAATTATAAAAAAACGTATGCATAGGGGAAAAATTAGTGAAAAAATGTAAAACAAAAATGAATTCAAAAATTAGTTGTAGTGCATGTAAGTTGTCAAAGATACTTTGGTTAAAAAATAAAATAAAAACGAAACCCAAAAATGTTTTTTTTTTAAAAGCTAACGAGGACACCCCTAGTACAAAAAAATGAAAAAAAGAAGTGTAATTTCAAAAAAAAAAAGAAACAAATGTTAAAAAAAGATGGGTACGAAGATTAGCCATGGAGCGTGTATGTTGTCCCGGCCAACTCGTTTATGTACAAAAAGGAAGTCTATTTATAGAAAAAAATGCAAGGGCAAAGCAAATTTTTAAACAGTAATGAGAGAAAAAATTGTGGCACGTATAAACTAACCCGAACATCCCGGTCATGGAAAAAAAATGTATAAGTAGGAAAAAAAGCAGGGAAAAATACAAAAAAAAAGTGGATGTGGAGATTAGCCATGGTATGCGTAACTTGACATGGATACTCCGACTTTTTTTTAAAAAAAAGAAGCCTATTGAAAAAAATTCAAACAATAATGAACAGTGAAATCAGTGTTCATAAGTGTTTAAAAACATAAGCGGCCAGAGAGATTTGAACTCTCGCTCTTGTGGTGCGGCAGTAAACACGTTAACCACTCGCCTTAATTGTTTATCCTAGTATACATATAATACTTATCTTATATTTTTGTGTTTTTTGCATTTATTTTATATATATATATATATAACATGATATACTTTTAGTTTAAAATGATTTTTATTTTTTAATATTTATTCTTTATATTATTATTTTAAAAATATTTCAGAACACCTAGATTAAATTAATCTGAGATTTAAAAAAAACTTAGTTTGTTTTTTTATATATATTTTTGGGCGTTGATACCTAACAACTATCAGAATATAGTCGCGCATTGCGCTAGGCTTTTTTGATATCGTAAACTGATTAATTATTTAGATTGCAAAGAATTATTTAGTTGGTAGATAGCAAATTGTAATCGTTAAATTCTGTTGTATCTTTTTTGTCTGGATTGAATTAGTTGGTTGTTGTTATCAGTTTAACTACCAAGATAATAATTTCGGTTACAACTCTCAAAACTATAATCGATAAAATCTATTAAAGATGAGTGAATTGTATTTTATAGCCAATTCATTAATGGTTGAACTTGCTTAAATATTTTATCGATTTATGTAATTTGCATATTGAAAAACTATAATTAATTAATTGGTAGGCGTGTTTTAATTGTTCTGACAGTTATTTAATTGGTGAACGTAAATTTGCAACAATGATTTTACTAGTAGATAGCAAAATTGCAACCGCTAAAATCTATTAGAGATGGATTATTTATGGTTGAATGCTATGTTGTGTCGATTTATTTAATTTATAGATTGCAAAACTGCAATTGATTAATTATTTGGTGTGTCTTAATTGTTTGACAGTTATATAATTGGTTGATGAAAAAAATACAATCGATGAAATCAATTAGAGATGAACAATTTTATTTTTTGTAGTCAATTGGGCATTCATTGGAGGGTGGGTGTTACGTAATGGTTCAACATTCATCTAATAAATATTATTAGATGAATAATTCATTGTTTTGACAGTTATTATTCTTTTTTTTACAAGTCAAATAATTTTTTAAAATCTAATAATATTTATTGTTGTTTTTTCATTTATTTGATTTTTTATTTTTTTAGAAAAAATATTATTAGGTGTTGGAATTTCTAATTATTGTAGATAAGGCATCGAAAATAATATTAATAATTATTCGTCAATTTTTTTCTTATAAATATGGTAGACCAATTATAGATTTTGCTATATATTTCATATTAGCGCCTTAAAAATAATGATAATAAATATTTTAATTTTTTATTTGATAAATATGTGAGACTAATTATATATTTTATTATTTATTTCATATTAGAGTCTTAATATATATAACCTTGTGGAATTGCAATCTCCTTTAGGTATTCTTTAAATAATAATAGTTGTAGTGTGTGTAAACTAATCCGGACATGTTGCGATGTAGCGGTCGCATAAATTAATTACCCTAGCTTAAAACACACAAGATAATATAGAGTAAGCAAGGGGTCGATCCCACGAGGAAGTTTCAAGTCAGATTTTTATGTTGTACGTTATGTGATTGAGGGGATTTGGTTTGTGATTATCTAAACTATGACAGCAATTAAACTAGCAAACAAAATCAATTAAAACCGAAACTTATCAAGAAAACAAACCTTGATCACAAGCATACATCCACCTACAGAAATTAGAACTGATCATTGAAACAAAAAATACAATTTATGTTATGAAATTTTATCTTTTCTTAACGTGATTAATTAACGGATGCGCCGTATAACTAACAAGTTGCGATGTCGCGATCACACAAATTAATTACCCTAGCTTAAAACACACAAGATAGTATAGAGCAAGCAAGGGGTCGATCCCACGAGGAAGTTTCAAGTCAGATTTTTATGTTGTACGTTATGTGATTGGGGGGATTTGATTTGTCATTAACTAAACTATGGCAGCAATTAAACTAGCAAAAAAATCAATTAAAACCGAAACTTTTCAAGAAAGCAAACCTTGGTCACAAGCATACATCCACCTACGGAAATTAGAACCGATCCTTGAAACAAAAAATGCAGTTTATGTTATGAAATTTTATCTTTTCTTAATGTGATTAATTAACGGATCCGCCGTATAACTAATCCTAAGCAACAAACAATCAAAGTGTCTGCACTAATGATTCAATTTAATGGTAGCTTTAAGAACTAGATAATTTCATCAAGATCAACATACAAGTTATCCACAACTAATGTCAATTTATTCAAATGTTCTCCCTAAGTTCAATAATGTAGTTCTGCCACAATTATCAAGCTTAGTTGCTTCACAAGTTCATATATCACAAATCCGGTTTTGATATTAAACTTAGAGTCCGCTCTAGCAATTATCAACAACAATCATAGAAAATATGCATAGGAAAACAAATATATTCATTCATAACATAAACTGAAAATAGAAGGAAGAATAAATCTCACGGTTCTTGAAATCCGAAGGTGTTTGTGTCCTTGCACTTCTGTAGCTCGAGATATTGAATTTTTAATGGACAAAGGTCAACAGTGGCAGAATGCGAGATTTGACTTTGCAGGATGCGATTTCCATGATCTTTCTCCTTTTATTTTTCTTGCATTACATTTCCAGAAAGGTATGGATGCTAGCTCTTGAATGTCACTGGAATCACTTCATTTTGATCTCTAGAACTCACGCTCTGCACAAAACATCGACTGAACGTCAAATCTGCCAATTATCTCCAATATACTCCTTTTTGCATCTTTCATCCAAAAATGCCTTCAAAATATAAAATAAAGAATATCAAAGCATTTTATACACAAAACATATGCAAAACACTACGTAAATATGGATGAAATTATCAAATAATATGGTCGCATCAAATACCCCCACACTTAGCTCTTGCTCGTCCTCGAGAAAGGATAGGTAAAAACAAAAAACAAATTTTAATAAAAACAAATAACCATGACCAATCTCTTAATCTCCCCTCAATATCCAAGAATTCAAGCATTATAAATAAGAATACAATTGAGAAGGATAAAGAATATAAATCTTTATGAATTTGTTTACATGCAAACTTCAAAACTCAATTACTCTTCGGGATTTAAAAGAAATCTATGCCATGCCAAAGTGATAGGTCCTCTCATTGATATACACTCCAACACTCATGTGTTTAGGGCTTATGTGTTTAAATCTCTCAAATTCAATCAATGAAGATGTTCTACCATAAGCTTGCTCTTCAATCTCATCTCCATTACTAAAATATTACAAACAATGCATGAATCAAAAGGTCTTATTTTCCGGTTGTAATGGGGCTAAGGTTAAGGTGAGGTAAAAGAGAGTACAAGAAAAGGTTTAAACCAAAGAAAGTGGAGCATTATGAAGAAAAAAAAATTAATATTTGAACCAAGATATTCCATCAAAACACATCAATTTTCAATCTTCAAGCACCAATTCTAAGCTTCTTTTGATTTCAAGCTCTTTTCTATTTCTTTCGTTTTCTTTTCTTCTTTTCTTTCTTTTTTCTTGTTTTTTTTTTGTTCTTCACCTTTGGCAACTTTGCCCATCTTTTCATCAAGCATCACTTCTTCTTTCTTTTCACATAATTTCCAACCATAATTCCATGAGATATCAAAAGTATATGCTCTACTAATCCTTGGCCAGGAGAAAAGAGGAAAACATATAAAAAGTTTAAGGCTTATATATGGATAAAGCAAAGAAAAGATAAACAAGCTCAAAAGGGGCTCACTAAAGATAATATGCTTTAGGTTGGCTTTTTGGCTCAAGTGGTTAAAATTCCTAATGCATTTATCATCTTCATGCATCTATGCAATGTGAATGTAATCTCAATAAGATATGAAGCAAGTTCTAGAGATACATATCATTGAAAGAACGAACAATCAAAGAATATAATGTTGAAGGCTCAAAATCTTACATTGGTATAACACTATAAAGTCAACATGGTATATTTTCAGAGTCAATCCCTAAACCAATTAAACATTAAAACTTGCATGCACACTCATTCATTTGATTTATATATTCATCTATCTCACTTAATTCTCATACATAATACTCATATTCTCAAAAACCAATGGGAGTTCAAAAGGATCAATCATAGATTTTTCTTTTCTTTCTTTTCTTTTTTTGGGAAAAATAAATAAAACAAAAATAAAAAAAACTAACATTTTCCCAATACCCCCACACTTAAAACACAACATTGTCCTCAATGTTGAAAATAAAAGAAAAGGAATATAGGAGAATGACAAAAATGAAATAAAATGCAAAAATATAAAAGATAAGGAAAAAGAAAGCAAATCTGTTTTTTTTTTGTGCTGGGTTGCCTCCCAGTAAGCGCTTTTGTTTTATGTCATTGGCTTGACATGTGGCATGCTCATCCTTCATAGATTGGTTCAGCTAACTCTATAAAAGCGGTGATTTCTGTTGTCCAACCTTCATAGAAAGGTTTCAAACGATGCCCATTGACCTTGAGTACTTTGTTGGTTTCTAAACTTGTAATTTCAACTGCACCATAAGGAAAAACATTAGAAACAACAAAGGGTCCAATCCAACGAGAGCGCAATTTTCCAGGAAAAAGTTTCAAACGCGAATGATAAAGAAGGACTTTGTCTCCAACATGAAACTCCTTTCTTGTAAGCATTCGGTCATGAAGATTCTTAGTCTTTTCTTTGTAAATCCTTGCATTCTCGTAAGCATCATTTCGAATCTCTTCCAACTCTTGTAGTTGTAGTTTTCTTGCAATCCCAGCAGCATCATAATCCATGTTACATTGTTTAATGGCCCAAAAAGCTTTGTGTTCAAGCTCCACCGGTAGATGATATGCTTTCCCATAAATCATTCTATAAGGTGACATTCCTATAGGTGATTTATAAGCAGTTCGATAAGCCCAAAGTGCATCTCCAAGACGTAGACTCCAATCTCGCCTAAACAAGGTCAAGTATTCACAACCTGGAGAAGCAAATGGGGCAAGTAGCTTCAAGTGTAGGGAAATTGGAAGCACAAATAAATGGAAAATTGCCCTCCCAAGCATTGAATCCAAAAGAGAATGTTAGTGCTATCATGCTGCGAAGTGGGAAAGAACTTGAAGAGAAAAAGTTGAAACAAATTGAGATGGAGGAGGAAGAAGAGATAGAAACTAAATTGAGTACAAAGAAAGAACATCATCCTCCTCCACAAACTGAAACAAAGACAAACACTCCAAAGGTAACTTTTCACTCAATTAATTCCAATTTTAAAACAAATCCACCCTTTCCTGTGAGTTCTTCTAGATCAAAGAAAGAAGACAAAGAAAAAGAGATCTTAAAGGTTTTCAAGAAAGTGGAACTGAACATTCCTTTGCTTGATGCTATTAAGCAAATTCCCAAGTATGCAAAATTCTTGAAGGAGTTGTGTACTACCAAGAGTGCTTTCAAATTGAAAGGTCATGAAACGGTAAGTATGGGTGAAGTTGTATCTGCCGTTGTTCAAAAGAATCTGCCTCTGAAACAAAAAGACCCAGGTGCGTTTACTATCCCATGTGTTATTGGTAATGCTGGTTTTAAAAGAGCTTTATGCGATTTAGGTGCATCCATTAGTGTTATGCCCAAACATGTTTATGATTCTCTTAGTCTTGAGCCTTTGAATAAAACTAGCATTGTAATACAACTTGTGGATCGTAGTTTTGTTTACCCAGTTGGTGTGATAGAAGATGTCCTGGTCAAGATTGATAGTTTGGTTATTCCATGTGATTTTTATATTCTTGATATGGAACATGATTCTTGTGATTTATCAACCAACACTCCTATATTGTTTGGGAGACCATTCTTGAAAACCGCCAACACAAAGATTGATTATGGTAAGGATACCTTGTCTATAGAGGTAGGAGATGAAAAAATTGAATTCAATTTTCATGAAGCAATGAAATATCCTTACAACAATGTTTATTCTATCACATGCTATGATCAAATTGATAAGTGTGTGCAGCGAGTTTGTGATTTTGATTGCGAAGACGGATTAAGCATAGTTTTGAGCTATGGCTATGATTTCACCAAGATAGAAGAGATGGAGAGGCACATGTGTGTTCCCCAAAACGTGCACGAATCAGTATTGGCCTTACAAGCTTTGCAAACCGTTCCCCAAGGTAATGTCTTTGTTGATTTGGTACTCTCACATAAAAAGCTTTTGCCATCTATTTTATAGGCCCCCGAGTTAGAATTAAAACCTTTGCCTGATAATTTGAAGTATGTATTCATTGGCGACAACAATACACTTCCTGTTATCATAGCAAAAGGTTTAACAAGTATGCAAGAGGAAAAACTTGTGAAGTTGTTGTGTGATCACAAGACGGCCATTGGATGGACTTTAGCCGACATCAAGGGCATTAGTCCCTCAATATGTATGCATCACATACTATTGGAGGACAACACAAAACCAACAAGGGAAATGCAAAGGAGGTTGAACCCGCCTATGATGGAGGTAGTGAAAGCTGAAATTTTAAAACTGTTAGATGCAGGAGTCATTTACCCCATCACTGACAGTAAATGGGTCGCGCCAATCCATGTGGTGCCCAACAAGACCGGAATCACGTTGGTGAAAAACAAAAATGATGAGCTCATTCCTACCCGCATCTCGAGTGGATGGAGAATGTGTGTTGATTACAGAAAGCTCAATCTTTCTACACGCAAAGATCATTTCCCATTACCATTCATGGATCAAATGTTTGAACGCCTAGCAGGTAAGTCTTTTTATTGCTTTCTTGATGGATATAGTGGATACAATCAGATTGTTATTAATCCTGAGGATCAAGAAAAGACTACATTTACATGTCCATTTGGTACATATGCGTATAGGAGAATGCCTTTTGGTCTCTGTAATGCTCCTGCAACTTTTCAAAGATGTATGATGAGTATATTTTCTGACTATGTTGAAAGAATAATTGAGGTTTTTATGGATGATTTCACAGTGCATGGTGATTCTTTTGATAGATGTCTAGAAAATTTCTCGAAGATTACAGCACCCTTGTGCAAACTATTAGCCAAAGAAGTGGATTTTGTGTTTGATCAAGCATGTAAAGATGCCCATGATGAGCTTAAGAGACGTGTCACATCTTCCCTTATCATCCAACCACCAAATTAGGATAAACCTTTTGAGATAATGTGTGATGCGAGTGACTATGCGGTAGGAGCTGTGCTTGGGCAAAGAATTGGGAAGAATTTGCATGTTATCGCCTATGCTTCTCGTATGTTGGATGGAGCACAATGCAATTACCATACAACTGAAAAGGAACTTTTTGCAGTGGTGTTTGCTCTTGAAAAATCCAGGTCATATCTACTTGGTACAAAAGTCATTGTTTTTACTGACCATGCAGCTCTCAAGTATCTTTTGAAGAAGGAGTCCAAACCAAGACTGAAAATGTGGTATCAGAGCTTGTTATAGATTCTGCTTGTAATAGAGTGAAAGAGTGAGAGAAGAGAAACTGCAGTTTCTCAAAGAGTTTAAACACGAGAGTTCTAGAGAGTTTAAACACAGAGAGTTTACAGAGAGTTACAATCAAACACAGAGAGTTTTAGAGAGTTAAAACACAGAGAGTTTACAGCCAAACACAGAGAGTTCAACACATCACTGAAAGCAATCAGATGGCAGCCGAGAATAGCTTTGTTCAACCTGCAATTCCCAGGTTTGATGGTCATTACGATCATTGGTCCATGCTTATGGAAAATTTTCTGCGTTCAAAAGAATACTGGAGCTTGGTGGAGAAGGGCATCTCTGTTGCAGCAAAAGGAACCGAGATCACTGAAGCACAACGTCAATCCATTGCAGACCAGAAGCTGAAAGACCTGAAAGTTAAGAATTATTTGTTTCAGGCAATAGATCGAACTATTATGGAAACAATTCTCAACAGAGAAACATCAAAACACATCTGGGACTCCATGAAGCAGAAATATCAGGGATCTACAAGAGTTAAGCGAGCACAACTTCAAGCTCTTCGCAAAGAGTTTGAAATTTTATAGATGAAAGAAGGGGAGAGTGTTGATGCATATTTTGCTCGAACACTCATCATAGCCAATAACATGAAGATTCATGGTGAAAATATCAAACAAGTCATGATTATTGAGAAAATATTGCGATCAATGACTACAAGGTTTGATTATGTAGTGTGTTCTGTTGAGGAATCCAACAACTTGGACACTCTAACAATTGATGAACTACAAAGCAGCCTACCGGTGCATGAGCAGAGGATGAATGGGCATGTAAGAGATGAACAGGCTCTAAAGGTAACCTATGATAACAGATATGGTGGTGGCAGACGAGGCAGTCAAGGGCGTGGAGCATTTCGGGGAAGAGGCAGGGGAAGAACTAATTCAGGATTCAACAAATCATTTATAGAATGCTATAAATGTCATCAATTAGGGCACTTTCAATATGAGTGTCCAAAGTGGGAGAAAGAAGCAAATTATGCTGAGCTTGAGGAGAAAGAAGAATTATTGCTAATGTCATATGTGGAGCTTAATCAATTCAGTCTAGAAGATACCTGGTTTCTTGACTCAGGGTGCAGCAATCACATGTGTGCACACAAACACTAGTTTTCAGACCTTGATGAAGACTTTCAACAGTTTGTAAAACTGGGAAATGATTCTAGAATGATGGTGCTGGGAAAGGGGACAATACGAATGCAGCTTGCTGGATTTACTCAGGTAATCACAGATGTTTTCTACATACCTGAGTTAAGAAATAATTTATTAAGCACTGGACAAATGCAAGAAAAAGGAGTGGCTATTCTAATTCAGCATGGGGTTTGCAAAATTTATCATCCTTCAAGAGGGCTTATTTTACAGACAACAATGTCTGCAAATAGAATGTTTAAGGTGCATGCAAAGGTAGAACCAAAAACTGAGAATTGTTTTCAAGCAATCATTGAAGACAATACTCAGCTTTGGCATTGCAGATATGGTCATCTTAGTTTTAATGGACTAAGAATACTACAGAATAAACAAATGGTGAGAGGCTTACCACAGCTGAAAGACTCATCCAAAGTTTGCACCGATTGCTTGGTGGGAAAGCAACACAGGGAGGCAATTCCAAAGAGAAGCTTCTGGAGAGCATCTCGAAGACTCCAATTAGTCCATGCTGATATTTGTGGTCCTATCACACCTGTTTCAAACAGTAAGAAGAGGTATTTCATAAGCTTTATTGATGACTATAGTCGCAAAATATGGATATATTTACTTGCTGAAAAATCTCAAGCATTTATTCTATTCAAAAATTATAAGAACCTGGTTGAAAATGAAGCGGGAACTTTCATCTGCTGTCTACGCACAGACAGAGGTGGCGAGTTCACTTCTATTGAGTTCAATAATTTTTGCACAAATCATGGCATCAGCAGGCAACTCACTGCAGCTTACACTCCCCAACAGAATAGGGGTGGCAGAGCGCAAGAACAGAACAATTATGAATATGGTTAGAAGCATGCTATCGGAAAAACAGGTTCCAAAGAAATTTTGGCCAAAAGCAGTGAACTGGACAACACATGTTCTTAATAGAAGTCCTACATTGGCAGTGAAGGACATGACACCCGAAGAGGCTTGAAGTGGTGTTAAACCTAATGTCAACTATTTTCGGGTCTTTGGATGCATTGGACATGTTCATGTGTCAGACAAATTAAGATAGAAGCTTGATGACAAGAGCTTCCCGTGTGTGCTGCTAGGTATGAGTGATGAGTCTAAAGCCTAGCTTATATGATCCACAGTCCAGGAAGATTGTAATAAGCAGAGACGTAATATTTGAAGAAACTAAGTGTTGGGATTGGTCTGTGATAGACCCATCTACACCCGACATACTTGAATGAGAAGAATGCCATAAAAATAATGAAGAAGGAGGAGCAGAAGCTGGCTTACCCGTGAGTTGCAGTAGCTCTCGACGAAACCCATCTATGGGTAACCCCTCTTGGTGCTGCGACAGACGAAGAAGGACGCAGATCGGAGGACTTAGGTGCTGAAATAGAGGAAGAAAGAGAAAGATCAGACGACCCACTTGATGAAATTGAAAGAAACAGATCCACTTTTATACACTCACCTGAGACCCGACGGCAGTATGCCGTACACTCATCGGAAGGACCATCAGAAGGGAGGCGTGGATCTTCCACCGAAACTTCATCGGGAAAGAGAAGAGTGGTGGCTGGTGGAGCATCAGATGAGAGACTTTGGCTCTCGGCAGAAGGAGAGAGGCGTGACCTCTCTAGCAATCGCTTCCCCTCAGAGGAGAGACATGGGTTCTCCGGAGACGGAGAGAGGCGTGGACTCTCCATGGAGCATCCATTGGAGAGACGAAGAAGAGGGGCGCCGTTCTGGATGGAGAGTTATGTGAGTTGAGGGGAATACTCTGGCTCGGGAAATCAAAATGCTTTCTCGGGTAGTGAAGGAGATGAGGTGGATGGTGGAGATTTGCGTGAATGAGATGAGGTGGATGGTGGAGATTTGCGTGAAGGAGATGAGGTGGCTGGTGGAGATTTACTTTTATTTTCTTCTTTTGCAGATCCCCTCACTTTTGAAGATGCTGCACGAAGCCAAAAATGGAGAGATGCGATGGACACGGAGATCGCGGCAATTGAAAAAAATGAAACTTGGGAGCTGACAGATTTACCTGCTGGAAATAAAAGGATCGGAGTGAAATGGATTTATAAAACTAAATTCAATGAAAATAGGGTTGTCGACAAGTGTAAAGCCAGACTGGTAGCAAAGGGGTATGCACAACAACATGACATTGACTATACTAAGGTCTTTGCACCGGTGGCTCGATGGGATACAATACGCATGGTGATTACGTTAGTTGCTCGAAATGGTTGGACTATATACCAGCTTTATGTCAAAAGCGCTTTTCTGCACGACGAATTAAATGAAGTTGTATTCATTGAAAAACCACGGGGTTATGAGAAGAAAGGAGAAGAGCACAAGGTGTACAGGTTAAAAAAGGCCTTATACGGGCTTAAACAAGCTCCACGTGCATGGTATAGTCGGATTGAGACGTACTTTGTCAAAGAAGGATTTGAAAGGCGTAGCTGCGAACACACTCTGTTCATAAAAACAGGAGATGGAGGTACAATTCTGATCGTTAGCCTATACGTGGATGATTTGATTTTTACTGGCAATAATGAAAGCTTGTTTGATAAATTCAAGACTTCTATGCAACATGAATTTGATATGACTGATTTGGGCAAGATGAAATATTTTTTGGGTGTGGAGGTTCTTCAAAATTCTAATGGCATTTATATTTGTCAAAAGAAATATGCAAAAGAAATTCTGGAGAAATTTGGAATGGCAAACAGTAATAGTGTGAAGAATCCTATTGTTCCTGGTGTTAAATTAATGAAGGATGTGGACGAAACAAAAGTTGATGATACTATGTATAAACAATTGGTCGGGAGTCTTATGTATCTAACTGCAACAAGGCCAGATTTGATGTATGTTGTGTGTCTCATTAGTAGGTTCATGGCTAATCCAACTGAAATACATTTGCAAGCTGCAAAAAGGGTGTTAAGGTACCTGAAGGGCACTGTGGATTTGGGTATTTTTTTATCAGAAGGAGGGTAATAAAGAGTTGGTGGCTTATACTGATAGTGACTATGCAGGAGATGTGGATGACAGAAAAGTACATCTGGTTATGTGTTTTTACTCAGCGAAGGAGCAGTGTCGTGGTCTTCCAAGAAACAGCCAGTTGTAACTTTATCCACTACCGAAGCAGAATTTGTAGCAGCTACATCATGCGCATGTCAAGGAGTATGGATGAGAAGAGTATTAGAAAAACTTGGCAATTCTCAAAACAAGTGCACTACTGTATTATGCGACAACAACTCTACAATTAAGTTGTCAAAAAATCCGGTTATGCATGGGCGCAACAAACATATTGATGTCAGGTTCCACTTCTTGCGTGATTTGACCGAAGATGGAATTGTTGAGTTGAAGCATTGTGGCACACAAGATCAAGTTGCAGATATTATGACAAAACCACTCAAGCTGGAAGCATTTTTGAAGTTGCGTAAAGCACTGGGAGTATGTGAGGTACCAGGACTAAACTGAAAGTATACATTCAGTTTAGGGGAGGCATTGTTGAATATGTCAAGTGTTGACACTGTCAAATTGCATTATTAATAAGTCCTATTTTCCAGGACACTAGACTAAGTCTTTAACTAATTCCCTATTAATAAGTCCTATCAATCAAAGTGTCCGCACTAATGATACAATTTAATGGTAGCTTTAAGAACTAGATAATTTCATCACGATTAACATACAAGTTGTCCGCAACTTGTGTCAATTTATTCATATGTTCTCCCTAAGTTCAATAATGTAGTTCCGCCACAATTATCAAGCTTAGTTGCTTCACAAGTTCATATATCACAACTCCGGTTTTGATATTAAACTTAGCAATAGATTGTTCACAACAATAACTTAGAGTCCGCTAGCAATCATCAACAACAATCATAGGAAATATGCATAGGAAAACTATCATACTCATTCATAACATAAACTGAAAATAGAAGGAAGAATAAATCTCACGATTCTTGAAATCCGAAGGTTTTTGTGTCCTTGCAACCAAGCAAAAGAGTCTAGCCTTGCATGTTTATTGAACAACTAAATAAAAAGATGGAAGAACACATTATTTAGGGATTGGAGGAGGAAGATTTTGTGTTTTCTTTTGTGTTGGCTACCACTTCCTTGCTCTTCTTCTCCTTTATATATGCTTAGAAACCCTAATGTCTATTTTACAAAATAGTCTTTTCTTAAGTTGGCAGAATTTAGTTGTCCCTTGTAAACTTTATATCTCTTTCATATGACATCTTTTTGAGCTTAATTTTTTTAGCTTTTATAGGTCTTCGAGTCTTGAATCCATGCCAATTGAGTTTGCATCAATCGGACTTCTATAGCTCGAGATATTGAAATTGGAATGGGAAAAGGTCGATATCGGCAGATTGCAAGATTTGACTTTGAAGGCTGCGATTTCCATGATTTTCCTTATTTTATTTATTTTTCCTTAGCTTTCCATAATTTTATGGATGTTAGATTTTGAATGTCACTGGAATCACTTCATTTCAATCTCTAGAGCTTCCACTCTTCACAAAACACCGACTAAATGTCAAATTTGTCAATTACCTCTAATTACCTCCTTTTTGCATCTTTCATCCAAAAATGTCTTCAAAATATAAAACAAAGAATATCAAGGTATTTTATACATAAAACATATGCAAAAACACTACGTAAATATGGATGAAATTATCAAATAATATGGTCGCATCAGGACACCTTGATTATATAAAAAATATATAAGTAGGAAAAACAAATAGGAAAACATGTTAAGAAAAATGAGCCAGGGATTATTCACGACGCGCTCATTTGGGTAGGAAAAAATATACTTGGGAAGAAAAAGCGTAGTGCGCGTAGGTCGACTAGCACATCAAAGTTGAAAAAATACATTTGCACCATTTTTTAAAATAAGCGGATTCAAAAAAAGAGAAAAAAAATGGATCTGAAGATTAGTCATGGTACGTGTAAACTGTCATTGATACCCTAGTTTTAAAAAAATAAAAATAATAAGAATAATAATTAAAAAAGGAAAGCAACTTTTCCATACAGTCATTTTCAAAATCAGGATTGTAGAAGGAAAAAACAAAAACACGGCAGTTTAAAAAAAAATAATAATAAGAATAATAAAAAAAAGGAAAGCAACTTGAAAAAAAAAATGGCAATTTAAAAAATAATAATAAATTAAAAAAAGAAAGCAACTTTTGCAGATAGTTTCTTTCCAAATAACAAAAACACGAAGAAAAAAACGGCAATTTAAAAATAAATAATAATAAATTAAAAAAAGGAAAGCAACTTTTGCAGACAGTTGCTTTCCAAATAAAAAAAGCACGGATTAAAAAAAACCAACTAATATCAAATTTGTTGGTTGAGGATTTGAACCTCATGCACTGCATTTACCAGTACGCAATGAACCCTAAGAATAATATGTAACTATAATATTGATATGGAAAATGATAATATTGATGTGGATGGTCAATGTCATGGTGTGCACAGTGTTAAATGACAAAGCTATCTTCTAGGTTTTAGGGAAAAAAAGTTTAGGGTGTATCATAAAATTATGATTAGACTAAATCATTATCTAGTATTATGGTCACTAGAAAAAATATTATATGTAAAAATTTGTGTACGAGGAATGATTGTACAAGATATGATATGAAAAGTGATAAGTTGTATTGTTGTTTAATTCTTATTTTAAGTCATTTTTCTATTCATTGATTTCACATGAGGTTTAAGGCATATTTCCCTTCATGATGAAAGCTTTAAGACCCACATTTTGGCATTGTATCTGTATCTTCAATACCTGAGAGTATACTTTATAACATATTTTTATACCTCCAAAGTTTAGATTCTATAGTTAAATTTTAACACTCTAAATATTAATTAAACAAAATATTTTTTGAATGGTTTTTCATATTTTGTTCGAACCGTAATGGATAATCATAACTTGGTTATGATATCCATTTTACATTTTAAAACAAGATAAAGATGTGATTTTGTCTTTATATAAAAATATATTTGGAAAACCTTTAGAATTTGCTCGTATGTACGGAATTTTAATTTCTTATGTCTTCTAAAATAAGGACATTTTCTTTTACTTCTTTTAAAAGAATTTCAGACAAAATTATATACTTTATATCGGGTTTGTATCTTATAGTGTAAGTCTATGAATCAAATAATGAACAAAAATAATATGTGAGGAATCCATGAATATTTTAAATGATCCTTGAAATTTTTAGGAACCTTCTCGCTTTTGTTCTTAATAAGTTAGGCCCTACCAAGCCATATATGCTACTTGGGTCTAGGGCCCAACCTCGATCTAGTAGGGTTGGGCCTACTATATGGCCAACATTTAAAAAAACCCGGTTGAACTTGATCCATCCATATGGGTGTTTGGTCTTAAGGCTCAATCCTGGTCTAGTCCTCTTAAGCGACTAAGACCCAACAAGTTTTTTTATATATTATAAGTAAGATCTAGTCCAACCATGTGGGATGAGATGAGACAAATCTATCCTGTTATATCTTGCATTTCATAGCATAAAGAAATGATGATCATGTCGAAGTATCAAGATTACATAAATTGTATAAACTATAAAGTGGAAGCATGCCTGAATCCATATCCGAAAGTTGCTATCTAGAGCCGTATGTGTTGAAATTCACGTATTAAGGCAACAATACAATAAATAATGCAATCTTAAAATTAATTACTTTAAAGTAAAGAGATAAGAGAGAGATTGCTAACTCGGTTTTTAACGTGGTTCGGCAAGCCTACATCCACGACTCAAGTACCAACCCGTACTTGAGTATTATACTCTCTTACTAATCCAAGTAACAAGATTACAATCCCCGCTTGATGAATCCACACCAAGACTTTTACACCACTTGAAGATATGCCCTCTTCAAGATTTTTCCTGGTGATGTTCCTCACCAATACCAAGAGTTTTATACTCAACTCTCAAGAGTTTCACAATGGTTGTTTTTGTAAAACAACAATACACTCTTAATAGTGTAGATATTACAAATGAAGATCTATGATCTCTTTATCTCACTTAATAGCACCTAGAATATTTGAAGGTGTTTAAGTGTAGTGAGAATGAGAAATACTCTTTGTGTTAGGATATGAAAGTTTAAACACAAATATGAGTATTAATGAGGATTGATGATATAAAGATGTTTTTGCACTAGTAATTGCCTCACTATATGATATAGAAGTTGTATCAATTTCGTTTTGCAATTAAGAGGCCTATTTATAAGTTTCAAAGAGAAACTAGCCGTTTATAGCCGTTAGAAACTAACCGTTTATAGCCGTTAGAAACTAGCCGTTTATAGCCGTTAGAAACTAGCCATTTATAGCCGTTTGAAACTAGCCGTTTATAGCCGTTTGAGTGCAACTGTCATATCAAGCGGTCAACCGGTTCAGCTCAAAAGGCAATTTGTCTTCCAAGCGGTCGACTGGTTCATGCAGAAAGGCAATTTTGACAAATTATTTTTTCTGAATTTCTTGAACCGATTGATTATGACTTAAACCTTTAATCATCAAATCCTTTGCATGCAATGTGAAGTGTGTGAGTTCATTTTAATTTGTGCTATCAAGATAGAAATAGAGATTTACATAAAGCACTAAAATGAACACTTATTCTAAGTCTTCACTTGCTTGCATCTTGGGCTTCCTGGAGTGATTTCTTCGTGTACTCCATTATGCTTGTTGATGTATTCTTTGTATAATACCTGTTTATAGCTTAATCTCATCCAAGCATATTATTAGTCCATTTTCTTTTTATTGTTATCATCAAAATATATAAAGCATACAAAGTATGACATTATATGTCAACAGTATGGATGGTCTTCCAGATTAACATGTTCACCATACAAAGCCCTTTAATTCTCTCTAACCTTAGCCTTATTTTCTCTCTGATAATGGGATGTCAGTATGAGAATGAATCACGTGTAATCTGGAGACCATGACTATATAAATAGGCAACCAAGTGTCTTTTGGTATTCCTATTTTAGCCCATTACTAAAATAGGTATAACCCCTTAATCTCTACACAATAAAGGTCCACACCCTATTAGATACATCAAAATCCAATTGCCTAAAAACTACTTAGCAGATCATTTTAATTAGGCTTTACCTTATTTGACAATCTACAAACACATAATTATTCTCATATAAGCCCAACGTTGGATTAATAATCCAACAGTCTCCCACTTGGGCTACATGTATAACCTTATAATTATGTTTTGCAAAATAACCAAAATGAGCTCAATCTTTGTTGTCATTAACAAAAGTATCTATAACCAATCCGGTTTAGTAATCATACTAGCATAGGATCTAAGTGGTCTTCGTTACAATTATCGTAACTCAACCTAACAAAGGTCACTTATGCCAATACAACTAAATGACATGGATCATGATGTGGATGTGTAGCATGGAAATTTCATGCAATATGATCTTAACATGTCTATTTCCAACTAGTTCACCTTTAAACCTTAGTGAGATCAAACCATACTAAAATCAAAGTGTAAAATAAACTAAAGACTTTATTTCTGCAGAAAATAAATTCATAAATATATATAAACTGAAAAATTGTCTATGTTTTAAATGCATTTGAAATTACAAACTCCCTTTAAAACTAAATATTATCAATTGCCAAAACACTCATACGAGCGGTATGCTCATGAAATATTTTGGATGGCAATCCCATAGTAAGTAGATTCACAATCGTGGAGTTTGTACCGATATGCTCTATAGACAACCGTCCACTATGAACTTTATCTTTAACAACTAGGAACTTGATGTCAATGTGTTTCGACTTCGATGAGCTCCTATTGTTATTGGAATATAAAATTGTCGACTTATTGTCACAAAATAATTTTAGTGGTCTTTCAATATCATCCACTATGCGCAACCCCGTGAAAAAATTCTATAGCCATACTCCATGATTGGATGCCTCATAACATGCTATGAACTCAGCTGCTATCGTGGAAGAGGCTAGAAGTGACTATTTAGCACTCTTTTAAGAGACAACACTGCCAGCTAGCATGTAAATATAGCCCGATGTAGATTTCATACTATCTTGGCATCTAGTAAAATCGAAGTCACTATACCCAATGATCTCCAGATAAGTTAAACTCTGATATGTGAGCATGCAGTCTTTTGTTCTTTGTAAGTACCGTAAGACTAGTTTAGCTGCTTTCCAGTGGTCTATTCTCAAATTGCTTAAATATTTGCCCAGTATCCTAGTAATGTACGCAATATCCAGACGCATGTAAACTTGAGCATACATTAGGACTCCCTACAACTGAAGCATAAGAAATCTATTGTATTTTCTTTTCTCAAAATCATTCTTAGGGCACTGATTGAGACTAAATTTATCTCCCTTAGCCACAAGGGTATCTCCTGGTCTACAGTTTTGCATGCCATATCTTTTAAGAACGTTTTCGATATAGGTATTTTATGATAATCCAAGAATACCTCGAGAGCGATCTCAATGTATTTGAATACCTAATACAAAAGAGGTTTCACTAAGATCTTTCATCTCAAAAATTTTAGCTAGAAATTTCTTGGTTTCGTGTAATAAGCCTATATCGTTACTGGCAAGCAAGATGTCATCGACATACAAAACTAGGAAAATATATTCACTCCCATAGAACTTATGATATATATAATCATCGACCAAATTCTTCTCAAAACCAAACAAGATGATAAACCAAACGAGATGATCACTTGATGAAACTTGAAATACCATTGTCGAGATGCTTGTTTGAGTCCATAGATGGATTTCTTAAGTTTACAAACCATATTCTTTGGGTCTCCAGACACAGTTTTCTGATTGCAAAATATAGATCGTCTCATCAATGTTACCATTGAGATACGTTGTCTTTACATCCATCTGATGTAAAAGAGTCTTTCAAAGATACTGGAGGGAAAGACTCTTTATAATCGATACCTTCTTTTTGTGTAAAGTCCTTTGCAACAAGACGTGCCTTGTACTTCTCTACATCACCTTTTGAATTCCTTTTGGTCTTAAGTATCCATTTGCAACCATTGGGTTTCACACCTTCAGGTAATGGGACAAGATCTCATATGTTGTTGTCTTTCATTGACTTAATCTCCTCATTCATAGCATAAATCCACTTTTGAGAGTTAGAACATTCAATGGCTTGATGGAAGTTCATAGGATCATCTTCCATCATTCAAATATCTACCTCATGTTCTTGGAGAAATACAATATAATGATTTGATATTGTACTTCTCTTCTCTCTAGTGGATCTTCTTAATAGCATAGATTCTAGAGGTGCTCGAGGTTGTTCTTCTGGAATAATTCTTGGATAAGAGGTCCTTCGACATTGTCTTGATTCATTCTGTCTTGATTAAGGTCAGAATTGGAATCTTGACTAATGTTAATAACACCTATGGGAGTATCAATATGTTCCTCTTTAAAGACAAAGTTTTTATTTTTACACCTCCCGCAAACTCGACATTCTCAAAGAATCGGGCATTTCCCGTCTTAAAAATCGACCTGGTTGTGGGATTATAAAATTTATACCCTCTAGATCTTTCCAAGTATCCAATAAAATAGCAACTTACTGTCTTAGAGTCCAGTTTCTTTTCATTAGTCCTATAAGGCATTGCCTCAGCTGGACATCCTTAACCATCCAAGTGTTTTAGACTAGGTTTCTTACCTGTCCAAAGTTCATTAGGGGTTTTGGTTATGGATTTAGTGGGTACTCGATTAAGGATATATCCTGTAGTCTTAAGCATTTCTCCTAGAGTGATTCTAGTAAGGTAGAATGATTAATCATACTCCTTGCCATGTCCTTAAGCGTTTTGTTTTGTCTTTCAGCAACACTATTCATATTGGGAGAACCCGGCATAGTATACTATGGGACGATAACGTATTCATATAGGAATTTAGCGAATGGTCCTAGACGTTGTTCTCCTGAACCGTCATATCTACCATAGTATTCACGATCAGATCTAATGTTTTTAATCTTTTTATTGAGTTGATTTTCAACTTCAGCTTTATAACTGTTGAACACATCTAGTAAGTGTGATTTTTCACTTATGAGATACACATAGCCATAACTAGAAAAATCATATATGAATGTTATGAAATATTGTTGATCATTCCAAGTGAGCGTAGGAAATGGCCTATATATGTGCGTATTTACTAGTTCTAAGATGTTCGAAGTCTTGTTGGCTACAAATCTCCTTATATTAGTTTCTTTACCCTTAATACAATTAACACAAACATCAAAATTTGTAAAATTTAAGGGATCGATAATTTCATCGAACACAAGTCTTTCTATTCTCTTTTTAGAGACATGACCTAATTATTTGTGCCATAATACACCTGAATTCTCGCTAGTTAATTTTCTCTTGGTACCTCATGTACTTAATTGCAGGGATTCATTAAATGAAGCATGGTATCAATGAAATAAAGATTATTGTAACTAGATAAAGAACCGGAACCAGATAATTTGGAATCATAAAACAAACTGAATTTTCCATTCCCGGATGAACAAGAATAACTAGATTTGTCCAAAGCAGAAATAGAAATCAAGTTCCATCTAAAAGACAGTACAATAAAAGTTTTGTAAAGATCCAAATAAAGTTTGGTCTTTAACAATAGTCTAAAATTTGCAATTGCCTCAACTTCAACCGTCTTGCCATTACCTATATAGATGTATCTTTCAACATCATTTAGCTTTTGGCAACTCAAACAACCTTGTATATACACACTAATGTAAGTTGTTGCACCAGAATCTAACCACCACGTGTGTCTAAGTACCAAAGTAAAAATAACTTTAACTCTTAATTGACCATTGGATTCTCAATTTGTTCGATTTCGTCACTAATTTCGCATAATTGACTTAAAAATTTAATCGGTCTCCGAAAATTCCATTCTCATCAATTGAGCTGAAATTAAATTCAAGAACTTGGTTTCTCATTGACTAAGCCCTTAATAAAATTAATTTGACCAATTTAAAGTATAATTAAGTCCTTGCACTTAATTAAATCCTTCAATTGGATCCCGATCATAATTAAACTTTAAATTAGTTGACATTTAAATTGAATCAACCCATAAAAATATAATTATGTCGTTCAACTAAATTTTTACACAGATTTATCCAACGATAAATTAGTTTTGCCTACCTCTATTTTGGAATAGAAAACATATGATTGAACTTGCGAAAGCACCCAAAATTTCCACATTGATTTTTTTCTACCCACGTTTGCTCCTTTTATTTTATTTTTTTTCTTTTATTTTATTTTGGGAAGTAACCCAAAAATTGGGTTATGACATTGACAATTGTAGCTCACCTTAAACCGGTTAAACTGTGCAGGAAGGGATATTAAAACCAGATGCGCTAGCAAGTCCTTAGAGAGTTCAAGCTAAAATGCTTTAAACTTGGAACCAAGATGAGACATCTCCAAAATGTACTCCCTTACATTGTCTTTGCCTTTATACTTCATTGAAATGAAACTTGTCAAGAGCGTACGGATTTTAGCCGTTTCATTCTTGACAAATCTCTTTTCAATATTGGCAAGGAATTTATTAGTTGTGATTTGATCAGACATTGTGCCCATGCATGCTTCTGAAATGGCTCTCTTCATGATCATCATACACATGCGATTTGATTTCTCCCACCTTTCCATATCTCTCTTTTCATTAGTGATACTCTCATCCTTAAGAGGTGGGGGAGAATCAATCATTAATGCAAGGTCGAAATCCATAACTCCAAGAAGAATCTAAAGATTGTCTTTCCAAGACTTGTAGTTAGAGCCATTGAGCATAGGAATAGAGTTGATACTACTAGTAATATTAGCAGGATTAATCGCTGAAAAGAGAACAACAATTGAAAACATGCTCATGTACAAGACTTATCTTAAGAGCAAGAAAATAATTCAAATAAAGGTAAATCCCATCTTAAGATATCGAGCACTCCATTAGCAATTTATCTTTGGATAAAAAATTAAATTCTAAGTGATATCTTAACGTAGTAATCAAATATTGATAATAAAAAACATGACAAAAAATAAATCGACTTTTGGGTTGATTAATTAGTCACATGTAAAATCAAATATTCATCACATGTTAATAACTACATGTGCACATGCATTTACTTTAAATATTGACCTTTCTTTTGGCTGATAAATAAGAACATAAATCGTATACACATAACCTTTTATATTTCAAAATGAAATTAATCTTTACAGAAGAGGTAACTTTGGTGACATATTATTTTAATTAATTCATTGCAAAATATATATCATTACACCAATATTTGAAAAATAAATTTGCACCGAATACCGTACCGGGTCACGCCGACTGATTTTTGATTTTCTTTACAAAGTTAATGGTTGACTTTGACCATGCAGTTGGACAAGGTCGAGCCAACTTGGATCCTAAACCATCATACTAAATCCATATTTTTTATTATTATTATGGGATAATTTTTTGTTTATAGGCCAAAGCCCATAATACAAGATAATTCATGTGGACCTAAAGCCCACCGCTACTGTTATTAGCTATGGACCGAAACCCGCCGCCCATAAAAATTACAGCCCATGAAAAGGCTAAAAATCACTTGCATCTGTTACAAAGATTTGTAACAGTTGCTACTTAATAATATTAATTAACTAGCAGCCTACCGCCACTTAATTATTGTCTTGAACCAGCGCTGACAATGGCCACCGCTGGTCATGTTCTTTCACCGGCACCCTTAGGCTACCGGCTATTTCCTTAAACCGGAGGGTCGCCGGCTAAATGCCTTCATTAGCGCCGCCTCAATGCTCGGTCTTTGGTTCTAGTTCACCGGCGACCTTACGGCCGGGTGTCGACCTAAAGCAATCGTTAAATCTTTAATTCATCTTAACTGGCAGCATACGGCCGCTAATTTTTACCCCGCCTCCCTAATCAACGTTGTCAAAGTCAATTCTGTTTATTTTGGTTTTTTAATTGTTTTCCTAATAATTCAACATGGAATGACTCTGATACCACTTGTTAGATCTAGCATTTCATAGCAGCATAAAGAAATGATGTTCATGTCGAATTATCAAGAACACATAAACTGTATAAACTATAAAGCAAAAACGTATCTGAATCCATATCTGGAAGTCACTATCTAGAGTCATACGGATGACCTTCTAGATTAACACATTCACCTTAGAGAGCCCTTTGATTCTCTCTAACCTTAGCCTTATTTTTTCTCTGATAATGGGATGTTAGTATGAGAATGAATCACGTGTAATCTGGGGAGCATGACCATATATAGGCAACCAAGTGTCTTTTGGTATTCATGTCTTTTAGCATTCCCACCCTTTGGTATTCCTATTTTAGTCCATCACCAAAATATGTATAACCCCTTAATCTCTACACATTAAAGGTCTACACCCTATTAGATACATCAAAACCTAATTGCCTAAAAAATACTTAGCAGGTCATTTTAATTGGGTTTTATCTTATCTGACAGTCCACAAATATATAATTCAAATCCTGCATGAATAAAATAAAGGAAATGCATAATTAGAAAGAATGAGGAAGAAAAAAAAAAGCTCACCTAGTATGAAAGTGTGTGGTAGTCGTTTGGATAGGTAGTCGTTTGGATACAATGGTGCAGCCAAATATGTTTTGGTTGTCATTGAAGCTACCATTGTTGGAGAAGAGAAAAGCTGAAGCTGACAAGAGGCAGTAGACTGGCAAATGTGTGGTAACGACAAAGTTGATTGGCAATAGTTAAAGTATAGAAACGGAAACTATGGTGAAGAGAGAAGAAAGTGGTGAAAGAGACAAAAAACAGTGCTAAATATTTTTTTGACTTTCTCATACTTCAAACTTCTTGTCTCGTAGTGCCTAAAATACACTCTTACTTATAGAAGGTGAAGGAGAAGCATCTTGTCTTTATTGAGGACCAATCTTGGCCCTTGATTCAGCCAGGAAGGATCTCAACCTTTACCTCGAGATTTTCTTTATGAGCTGCTCAAATATTATTATTATAATTATAATTATAATTATAACTAAAAGATATTAGGATTTCACTATGCATTGTCTGTGAATTTCAATAAAAAAATTTGAACAGGTTTGTTTGGTTTTTTGTTTTCATACTATTTATATATTCTTTCACAAAAAGAGACACGAAAGACATGTAGTTCATTGGCAAACAAACACACCTGTGTCTCAAGAGAGAGGGTGTTTGACCCCTCCCTAACGCATTGCTTTTTTCACTTATGTTTTTTTCTTAAAAAAAACAATTTATTGACTTTTTTTTATTGAATTTTTTCCCCATTATTAACTCAATAAGAATAATATTATTAGTTTTTTTTTCTTGCCTCCTTTTTTATGTTATTTTTTTCGTAATAATTAATATTTTTTATTGTTTTAGTTGTAATAGTAATAATATTCTTAGATTTTAAAACTTCGATATTTTCATTTCATCCCTTATACTTTTAATTTTAGATTTTAATCCCTTTATATTTAATGTTCATTTTAGCCTTATTACTTTTATTTTTTTTATCTTTTTATTTATTTTAATTTCAAGAATAATCCTTACTTTTATCCATATATATATATATATATATATATATATATATATATATATATATATATATATATATATAAGCGTGTTTAGATTTGACTTTTAATTTTTGTTATTTCTTATTTGTTGAGCTGATAAATTTTATTTTATATCTATGATCATTTGGAAATTTATATTTATATTTTTTGTTATTTCTTTTAGTTTTTTGTTTTTTATTTTTATTTTCACGTCATATAACTTTTTTTACTTGATAATTTTTTTGATCTTTTATTAAAGTTGTTATGATTTTTTTAGTCTTTTATTTTTTTCATTATTAGCATAATAATAATAATAATAATTTAATTTTTTCCCATACTTACTATTTTATTAATGTTTTTTAGGTTTTTTTTTCTCTTGAGATAATTCGATAATTTTTATTCTTTTAACAGTTATACAAACTTTTTACTCACCCCGCAAAGTACTGTGATATTTTTTTATAAATTTTCAGGTCAAATATTTTTTTTCCAGCCATTAATTTTTATTGTTTTTTTCATTAATTTTATTTTTTCATTTGCTCTTTTTTTTAATGTATTTAGGTTTTTTATGCCTTTAATGTAATTTCGTTTTCTTCATGTATTTAAAAAAATTATAATATGAATATTATTATTATTATTATAATTAATAATTTTAGTTTTTGCTCGTACGTGCCTTTAAATTGACTCGTTAATTGAGGTCTCAATTAATTATTTTGACAGTGATGGTTATGATAATTTAAAAAGTTAAGACTTTGATTTACTATTACTATAATAAAAGATGTTGATCTTTTTTATTATATCAAATTTTACATATTAAAATTTTAGTTTTTGTTCGTACGTGCTTTTTTTTATTGAATTGACTCGTTAATTGAGGACTCAATTAATTGTTTTGACAGTGATGGTGATGATAATTTAAGAAGTTAAGATTTTGATTTACAATTATTATAATAAAGGATGTTAATCTTTTTATTATATCAAATTTTACATATTGAAATATTATATTTTAATGTCAACAGCTATATTAGTGCGGGCAATCTAACTAGTGATAGCTAAATGTTGATTGAATTGATTTTTTTGAACTACATCACGATGTCTATAATGTCACTGAACCATAAAAAATAATGTTGGGTGTAGTACAATGTCAATGTATGATAGTGGTGTATTTTGTCCAATTTGGTGGAGATATGAACCAACAAATGCCCTAAGAAATTAGCCACCCAACAGGTTTACTGTTACAAAAGTTTGAAGACAATGAAAAAAAAATCAGATAATATATATATAACCTAATATATAAACCGCGTGGCCATTTCATTGTGTTGCATTGTAGATTGTGAGTGTAAATATTATGAATTGTAATAGTATATTTTTGGGTCGAGTCAGTTCTCGATTTGTTTGGTTCGGTTTGTTTTGTCGGTCTTCCGATTTTTTTTATCATTATTTGCAGAGTGAAAAAGCATTTTTAGCCCTCAAAAAGATAAAAAAATGGTTATAGGTGGAGAGGCTCCGCAGTAATTGCACTGCTTTGAACAGACTGGTCCGATCCGGTCCGCCTACCTTTTATTATTTTATTTTTTGGAATTGGCTAATTACGAAGTGACCCCTAATAAGATAAAATTTTTGACTTAGATACAGAGGTATACCAAGTAATTGACCCCGATTTTTACTTTTATTTTTTATACTGTTGGCTAGTGTGTAACACGCGACCGACAGTTTTCTACCTCATGCCCTGTTTAAGAGGTGCGTGGGTGTTGATATGGTCACCGGAGATGGTCTACTGGCGTCTCATTAGATGCGTCGTCTCTTGGTCTTCCTCCTGGTGTGGCATGTTTAGGGCTCCGACAGCTGTGGACGCAGTGATAGCCGGTTAAAGCCACTGTAACCGTTTCTCTCTCTCCTGCATGTCAAAGTACAGGAGAGTCCCCCAATTTTAATGTTTTTTCATTGTGGTCCCTGTACTTTTAATTTTATTTATGGTTTTGATTTTTTAATATAAGTTTTGATTTGGTTTGATTGGGTCCTTCAATTCAAATTAATTGAATGTGCAATTTTCACTTCGCTCCTCCTTCTTTTAATTTCTGGAGTGGGTGTAAATAAATCAATAAATTCGGTACAACAGTTTTAATTTTTCCAATTTTATCCTTTGATTGAAATTGATAATAAATTTGATTTTTATTTTGGCCCTTATACTTTTAATTTTGGATTTTAATCCTTTTATATTTGATTTTCATTTCGGAGCTTATATTTTTATTTTGTTAATCCCTTGATTTATTTTTATGATTTTAATTTTGTTAAAGTTTTAAATTTTTTTAGTCTTTCATTTATTTTATTTTATTTCATTATTAACACAATAATAATAACAACAATAACAATAAAAATAATAATAATAGTTTAATTATTTTTCTTGCTTACTCTTTTGTTTATGTTTTTTAGTTTTTTCTTACTCGGGATAATTTGATAATTTTTATTGTTTTGGATGTGATAGCAATGATAGTTTTTGTTTATGTTTTATTCTTTTGTTTGATCTTTTGTTGAAATTTTTAGGATTTGTTTTCTTCCATTTTTCCCTTTCATTATTAACACAAAAAATAAAATAAATGAATTAAATAATAATAATAATTTAATTGTTTTTCTTCCTTAATATTTTGTTAATGTTTTTTAAGGGTTTTTTCCCTTAGAACAATTTGATATTTTTTATTGTTTTTGACAGTGATAACAATGATAATTTTTAGTTTTTATTGTATTTTTTTTATCTTTTGTTGTAGTTTTTACAATTTTTTAATCTTTCATTCATTTATTTATTCTTTCATAATAATAATAATAATAATAATAATAATTTAATTATTTTTTTCTTGCTTGCTATTTTGTTCATGCTTTTTTTTCTCGGCATAATTTGATAATCTTTATTGTTTTGATAGTAATAGAAATAATGATTTTAGATTTTAAGACTCTAATTTTGCTATTGTTATAGTATTTTAAATTAATATTGCTTACATTTTCCCTTATTATTATTATTTTTATTTTCCCTTTTGTATTAAATAATTGTTATAATTTTACTATCTGCACAATAATAACAATGGTTTTAATGATTAATTTTTTATTTTTTTCTTATAAAAAATATTTTGCTTTTGTTTTTTTAATTTTAGTTCTCACTCTTTTGTGATCTTTTATGATGTACCTACATTCTAAAAGATGTAATTTATGTATGCGCAACAAACTCTACTTAAATATTTATACATTTTATCTCATAATCTATAACTTTTATTTGGTTATACCATATAAATTGTTGTTGTGAATTTAATTATATTATATTATATACACAAGAATGCCCGCAGCAATATATATATATATATGTGTGTGTGTGTGTGTGTGTGTGTGTTGTTCCAGGATTTTAGTTAGAGATTTGACTAAAGTTTCATATGGTCTTTCATTTTCTATTTCGTTTAATCGCACCTTGATTGACTTCAAATTTTAAATCTTATAGAATTTTATCGTCATTAAATTTAAATATCATCCTCGAATTTCAATATTTTTTTATTTTGATCCTTGATTATGGACTTGTACAAATTGACTTGTAAATAATTATTAACTTTCAATTTGCTTTTATTTTACTCTTGTCTTAGACCAAATTGAGTCCTCACATTTCGATGCTTTTTTCAACATGATCATTGGCATGGTAAAAATTAAGTTTGACCTTTAATTAAACGTAAGTTTTTTTTATTTTCTTTCAATCTTATCCTTGACTTCAATCAATTGACTCGATAAAATTAAGTTTGACTTTTTAAAAATTTAATCTTCTCTATTACATTCAAAGTGGATTTCTAAACTTAAGCTTTCACCAATTAAAATACTAATAAAATTAGCCTATTAAAAGTATAATCATGTCCTTAAACCTAATTAAATCTTTTGATTTGATTCATGAAATTAAATTGTCTTATTAAAAATCTAAATATTTTTTTTGAACTTAATTTTTTATGCAAATTTGTTCAATAATCATTTGATTTGAACATAATTGAGATATTTAGGGTAGTAGTGAAAAAAATTATAAGAATTTAAATATGACAAGCAATATGATAACTTTTATTGAAGATCAAATTGTTAGAAATGTTTAGAGTGAAGGTTATGAGATAGTTAATCACAATTAGTAATATTTATGATAAGTTGAAAAAAGAGTGGTAGTGCAAATCCATCTGAGAGTAAATTTATAGGCTATAATAAACATGCATTTTTAACATCATATAAGTATACTTTTTATAAGAATATTGTAAATTTCAAGTCATTAATACATAAAAACAATCATTTAAAATAAATATGTTTCGGACTTGTTATTTATAACAATGTTATATAAATATACTATTTGAACTCTTGATAAATACTCACCTAGGATATGATATCGTCGAGATAAACTAACCACTATAACATAAAGACAAGAAGATCAAGAGATGATTACACAAGAGAATTAGGGTGTGCTTGGGTGTTAAATACTCTTTTAAATGTGCATGTCATAGTTTTACATGTGCACGTGTATTAGTATTGTATATAGTCTATCTCCATATCTTAACTTGAAATCAAGATATTTCCTAAATATATATTAATTGTTGAGCTTTAAATTATGTTTGAGACTATTTTGGTAAAGAATAGTAAAAAAGTCATAAGAAAACAAGTTACACCAACACAAAACTATAATTCATCCATTAAAATTATATATATAGATAGATAAAAAAAAATGTGACTCTCTATATTGTATATTAAAATATTAATAGTAAAAGGCTACAAAACTATATTATATATACAAACTTTATAACTTAGGTAAGCTCTATCAACTAAGTTGAGTTAATCCTATTCTAAGAGGAGGTCCTGTTAGATTCGTTCCTTGACTCAATAAATAAGCATGCATGATAGGCCCCTTGTCTTTTCACTTCCAATGCTTTTGCTTATTCTGAAATGTGTTGTACATAAATACATTTTAAAGTGAGTCAATGTTCCGAGCTTTATAAGTACAACCAGCTAGTTAGAAGCATATAGAGCTAGAGTAAGACACCAGCAAAGTGAAATTCAAGAGAGAAAGTGATTGATCTGGAGCAAGAAGGATCAGGAGAAAATATGTTATGGAATTCTATGTTCGTTTAATAATTGAATTTGAAGCAAGCTAGCTTTTCTTAGATGGTTTTGGTTTTAAAGCATTGTTTGGTTAGCATATATTTTGCTTTGAAAGCAACATTTATATATATATACGTGACCTAAATGAAAAGCAAAGCTCTATTTAGCCAAACAAGTTGGAAACCGTCCATGCATGACCTCACTTTTGTTGCGTGCCTTATCCTCGTTTTATTGTTGTTTTATGGAGCAGACGTACGGTGGCTAGCCATATCTGCCGTCCACATGATCATCAGATTGGGATTTTGAGGCATCTTTTAGTGCTGTTATCAAATTAGACATCATGGGCTTCACCACATGATGATTAAACCCTGGTTTCGAATTCAGCAGCTGTTTTTCACTTTCTGTCCTTGTAAAGAAACCCTACTTGTATAAAAATCGGCTGAGAAGGTTCAACTTGGTCTTGGTCTTGATCTTGCGGGCGGGGTTACTGTTCTTGCAATATTCAATACAGAGACATAAAATATTGAAGGATCGGTCAAGCATGAAACTTACCCCGGCCATAAGTGGGTTCCTCGTCATCAAAACTTTCAACTTGGTAGTGGTTCTTTTTGCAAGGAGGGCTGGAGATGCTATGTCAATACGTACGGGCCCATTCTGTCATCATAAATATTCACCAACGACGCCCGTAGTGGTCAGTGAACTGAAAATATTATAAGATTGAATTCAACCCACAATAAAAAAAAATTAACTTTAAAAAATGGACTCATGATTATTAAAATTCAAATCGAATATTTGGGTTTTATCGCACGTTATCCCTGACATACTTGAGAAGGACATGTGGCACCACCAAATACCGTGTCCACACAAAAAATATAAAATATAACATATAAACTTCACACACATTATAGACGAGCACACACTAAAAACAAAGTTATTAACTAAGTTAAGCGAATTAATTTAAATAGATTTGGATTCATTTAAAACAATATTATTTAAAATCTTACAACATCAAACCACATTTTATATGAATTTTAATTGGTCCGATCGAGATGAAAATTGCATTGACTCGTTAAATTAACATATTTAATATAAAATATGTTAATTTGAATGTGTGGTGAATTATGATTTGTTCTTCAAAACACTACAAGAAAATTGCTCTATTTGCAATGGAGGCAACTGTTGCAAACAATGAAGGATGTAGTTGCTAATATTAATTAGCAATGGTATTTCCAATGGAAACCATCTGTTAGGAAGACGCCCTTTCAAATTTCACATGTAACAGATTGTTCGTTGCAAGGGCATTTTCAACGGCTAGGCAACGGAAAATCTGTTGTCAATAACAACGAATTTTCTATTGCAATTTCAAGTTTTGCAACGGCTGGTCTGTTGCAATTGCGTAAATTAAATATTGCAATAGCAGTTGCAATGGAAAATTAGTTGCAACTGCTAAATAATTTTAAAATTTATTTTTAATATATTTAAATTTTAATTAATTACAAACAAATATTTTAAAATTACTAGAACATATTGAAATATTATTAATATTTAAAATAACATAAATATGGTGGAAATAAAAATTATTATAAATTATAATTTATAATAAACTACAGATTCAATTATATATACATGTCTAAGTAAATGAACATGGAATTTAAACACATATATTAAAGTGTTTAAGGCAGAAATGATCTACGGTGTTGTTGATGAGAGGAAGATAGACGATTATATGGTAGTTAAGGTCGAGGTCGATATACTGGTGAAGACACGGGACCCAAGGTGCCATTGTATGTGATGGCATCGACGGAGCCATAGGTGTTTGCATACCTTAACCCATATACTCTGACCTAACAGAACTTCCTAGCAAGATCTTAAGATAATCTTTAATGGAAGCAATTTCATTTATCATTTCACTAATAATATCATCTTTTGCTTGCAATTCTTCTTTATACCCTCTAGTAGCTGTGCTTGTTTATGATGACTGTACTGAGTATGTATGTGATGAAGAACTCACATTAACTTTAGATTTTGGCATACGAGGTGCACCATATACTTTACCCTTTCTTACTCCCCCTCAAGCCTCACACCAAGCTGCTACATCAAAAGAAGGATGATTGTCCTAATAAGATCCATATTTTGCAATCATTTCATTTCTATAATTTTCCTGCAAACAGACAAGTCCATGTAAAAATATATTAACTTGAACATGAATGATATTTCAGATATATATATAAGTACTTACCACCACTGTTTTAGACCTGTTATCTACAAATGTGCCGGTCTCATTTGCTTTTTGATGCAAAACAGAAAAGACCGCATCTCATGGAAGTTCTTTCCCCCCGACTTGTTCTTGCTATGAACATTAGTAAAAAAGTAAGCAACAAAAATATTAAACAAATTAAATTACTAGTGTTGAACAACAACATTTCGTACCATACTAGCTCGATATGATGCAAATGAAACCAAGCCACCAGAATAGATACTTATTTTCCCATCTGTTTTTTTTAATCAATTGCGCTTTGAAGATTTTGATTGTCTTTGGAATCCATCAGTGGACCAAACATCATTGATCATCATATTCCAATCTTCATTTTGGATTCAAACAGGTCATTTATCCAGGCAATCGATGATATTTGTGGTCTTCATTACTGACAAAGCTTTATTGCGAGCTCGTGCAAATTATTGGTTCAAGGAAATTCGAGCTTTAACTTCCTAAATTTTATGAATAATTTCTTCATCTTTTTCGGGGAAGAAATATTTTTTCTATCAAATACATATGACAAGTAATAAATGTTAATATAAACACACAAATTTCAGTTTACTTTAGTTCCTTGAAACCAAAACTCTTTACTTTTTTAACAGTCTAGAGTATCCAAATATCTACACATCACAGACAATCTTAGGAATTATCAAGCACAAAATGTACAACGTAAAATTCAACTAAACTCACTGACTAATCAAAACATGGAAATCCCACCAAAGAATAACCCAGTAGATCTCAAACAACCTCATCATTTAAAAAAAACTAGTATCTCGATCCATCTTACATAGAAAACAACAACAATAACACCACAAATACACAACAAACCCGAGGTGAACAAAAGGCCACTTGGTCATGATATGCAGACTTTAACATAGAAGAAAAACCATTCAACATAGAAGCAAACATGCCAAGTAAAACTCCTAAAGCCTAGGAAGTAGGCAAGTTTATGCCAGTGGCCAATTCAAGTTATTGTTTGTGCAAAATTTAGACCACTCAAAAGTTAATCTAGTTAAAATGAGATAATTATGATTTTTCATGAAGGGTTATGTTTGATTTCAAGAAGATATACAACATCTACAAATCTATCTTAGGACGGTGATTAACTACACATAAAAAGGTATTATTACTAAATCATAGTTTATATGAAAGAATATTTGACTTTCTGTTTATTCTCCCTCCAAATCTGCTTCAAAGTTGCCTTTAGAATCTACAATATTCAACACTATAATTCCCCACTATGGCACAACTCTTCTAGTTTCCACTTTCTTAAAGTTATTTTTATCTAATAGGCTTGAATAAAGTTTGAGCAATGGTGGCAGTCATCCTCATATGCAATCGAAAAATCACAGAATATTATCCAGTTAAAACATGGACATAGTTGAGTGAATTCATTTACAACATACCAAAAAATAAGCATTAATTTTTTATTCATACCTTGAACTCCTTAAACATTTCATATTTACACTTTATCCCAAGAGTGACATGGTCCCTTGAAATTAGTTCTCAAAATTATTCTGATTTCACGACCACATGAAGCGTTATTGAACCTGAAATATTAAATTAAAAAACTTTCATGGAAGAATAATGACACAAATGATAACTATCTAATAAAAATATTATACTTACTCAATTGTTCCATACAAACTCAATTCTTTTTTTCCTGACAGTGGATCGATTGCCCTATCAAAACTCTTCTGTTTAATGCATATATTGTTTTGAGAATAGTTTGATAGAATTCTCTCCCATCACTACCATCTCTTGAATCATAGAATTCTCTCCCATCACTACCATCTTGATCAACTTCATTGCTAATGACATGCTCATCACCACCACCACCTACTCCAGCATTACCTTGATGTACATTAAATTCTCTATACATGTTTGTATCATCTCGCGGGACATCTTGTCAAGAATTTTAATTATATTTATTAAATTAATATTTTAATTATATTTATTTATACATAAAATTCACTAAGCCTAAAAAAAGACCCGATGAGCATGTTTAATATTGACTTCCTGATTTCTATTTATAGAGAAAACCCTTTGCCTAGAATCCTATTTAGCCAATGTGGAACAGATTTGAAAATTTAAAGCCACAAATTCTAAGGCTATTGCACAATCTAGTGATGTGGGATAGAATTGGTTTGTCCGCTAGACAAATCAATTGTAACTTTAAGTCTTTAACTTTGTAAAATTAAAAATATATATATTATAAAAAAATTGGTGCATCAACTTTGATTTTATAAAAAATAAAAATTATATCTTGCTTTTTTAATTTTTTTTCACATATATATAATTATAATTTTATATCAACAATACAACCCTGAAATGGCACACCGGAACACTATGAAACCAGAACATTCCGTGCCAATAGAAAAACCAAAACGGTATTGACAACTATGATTGCTACCACCACCCCTAAAATCACAATCAGTTTGACTATGGTTGTTTAAGGTCTACTTGGAAGTATATTTGAATAATGGATATTATTTTGCCAAACCAAAGTCTTTGACAAGGTCATAAGTTGGCTTCAATATTTTTGGACAAATGCAAATGTAAATGAGGACCTCTGTATACAAAAAGGAAAAACAACCTAGCATATAAAGAGAGAATGCATGAATTGCAGGATAGTTCAAACAAAAGAGAAGTGGTTAATTCAAAATACCATTCTAGGTTGAATGTAATGATATATAAATGAGAAATCATGCTTCATGGTGGGTGAAAATCAAAATGTTAATGGGCTGATAGCACCTTTTGATCTTACAAAGGTGTTTTAATAGTATTTATACATGTGCGCCTGTGTAGTATGATTGTGAAGACCAGGTTGAACCTAAAGGAAAATTTGGTCTCAAATAAATAAAACAAACAAGGAATTTACATAGAAAATTAAAGAAAACAATTGTACAAATAAAAATAATAAATTGATATATCATTAATTAAGATAAAAGGTTTAGTCATATATTCCTTTAAATATGTTGATCATCGAAGTAAAATAATATCCTTTCAATTCAATCAATCATCAACAAAAGCATAAGACAAATCAATTATCAAAGCGAACTCTGGCATGAAGAAACTAGATAGGAGACTTACCTTCACAGGAAGTTCAGTTTGAAATTCATCCAAATACCCTATCACTTGTCCTTCTCTAATCACATTACCCTATAAATTTGAATTTAAAACATTCAAAATTATGAAGAGGCAACCGAAAACTTGAAGCCATTGTGCAACATTAATTTCAGCATATGGATTATTTTGAGTTAATGCAACATAAAAGTCAAAAGTGAGTGTGATGCAAGATAATGAGGTTCAAAGATATACACTAAGATTGACCCTCAACCATTGCCTCTCGTAATGACATGCTAGCAGATAAAAACCAATCCTTAACTAACAAATAACATATAAAATATGAATCTTGTAATTCAATCAAATAAATTTGACATCCATTAAAGCTAAGAAAAATCAAGGAGATTATGATTAAGTTAATTCGATAAAGATTTCTAATCAGTTTCTTATCATTAAGAAAATTAAATATTGAGAAGCAATTTTAATTCACTTGGCTTTAGTCTTAGAAGCAAAGTTTGTATTTATTTTAAGAAATCATTAAAAAAACATGAGGAATTTAACTTAGTTTATTCCTCCCTAATAAATTAAAGTGTTAGTTGCAACAATTAAATGAACTCTTTTGCTTCTTATTATAGATTGAAAGAAACTAGAATCACATATATGCTATCCCAAAACACTTCACTAAGTATGAACATGAACATAAATCAACAATATAATTATAAAAAATGACAAATACAAAATTCTTATTTCTTAGCAATTAATTCACAAAGCTTCTTAGGTATGTCAAACTCATAAGAACAACTTTTTTTTTTATTTTCTTCAATATATTTAGCAACGGAATATATCCGTTGCCAAACAATTTCCCGTTGCAAATGTAGCAATGGAATTTTGCAAATGGGACCCTTTTCTTGTAGTGAAAGTAACTTGAGATAAATA
Organism: Salix exigua; assembly: GCA_032356905.1. NCBI lineage: Eukaryota > Viridiplantae > Streptophyta > Magnoliopsida > Malpighiales > Salicaceae > Salix > Salix exigua. The sequence continues at coordinate 11,700,735 of CM063593.1, read as the reverse complement.
ATAAATTGATTTTTTTTTATTTTTTATGGTTTTAAAATATTGATGTTAAAAGTTAAGAAATAATATTTTTTTTGTATTTTTATATTATTTCTATATGGTGATATCAAAATAAATTTTAAAAGTATTATTTTATATTTTAAAAAATAACTTCAATTCCATTACAAAACATCCTGAAAATAAAACGGCCGTATGATCCAAGGATGTATTTGGTATTGCGGTTGCTGTTGTGGTTGATGTTGAAAAAAAGCAGTTTCATAAAAAGCGCTTTTATTGTGGTTCAAAATAAGCAGTGAAATGTTTGGTTAAAACTGTGGTTGAGTTTGAGGTTGAAAAAAGTAGTTTTGTGTGTTTGGTTATTATATTAAAAGTATTTAATATTAAAATATATTAATTTTAATATTAAAATATATTTAATATTAATATATTAATATATATTTATTATCTTTGAGCCCCTGGCATGAACCATATGTCTCTCCCAGGAGACTCACCAATTTCTGCTTTCCGTGAACCTGCGTTTTATTAAAATTTTAGGTGGATCCGACGACCATAAAACTACTTTATTATGTAACCAAACGGCCAAGCTCCTGCTTTTTTTCAAAACTTGGTTTTTACCTCAATACCAAAAGCCACCAAGTGACTAATCAGAGCATGCGGCGTGCTAGAAGTTTGTACCATCCCCGAAAATCAAACCTTAGCCATGTCAATTCACAATTCATATTTTTGATGCTGTTTTCGTTGACAGATTTTAGCCAATCAGATAATCTCCTTTATCTCTCTATCCTGGTCTTCTCGTGCATCGTTAGGCATATGTCCTTGTCTTAATTACTACCACTACTATTATAATAATTAGACAGTTGCTTCGGCGCTGTCGTTAAGACGGTAAGTGCATGCGCCGAGGCAATGGTTACCGGTGCCTGCACAGTTGAAAGAATGTCAGGCTCGGTTTCAATTTGTTCCTAGTAGATAAACCATCACCGTAAAGTTTAAAAGAGTACAATTTTTTTTAAAATAATCTAAATTCATAAAATATCTCAAATAAATAAATAATATAAAAATGTTTAAAACTTCATTTGGTTATTTATTTTAGTACATTTTGAAAAACACACCAGCACACGTATGACAGATAACACTGTTTTTTCTCTCATTAACTGTTTTTACTTGAGAAACACAAAACGGTCGTTGCGCTATTTGGCTCGGCGTGGTGGTAGAACGTGACTGGGAGGGGCCCACTGTCATTTGTCTAAAAGCTCTTAAGAGTCTCGTGTTGTTTTCCAGGAAAATTATTAAAGGAAAGACACGCTTCATCAGCTATATAATAATCATTCATGGCGTGTTTTATTTTTGATAATAATTTTTTTAAAATAAAAATATATTATTTTTATTATTCTTAAATGAAAAAAACAATATCTACACAACTTCTAAATAAACCCGGGTCATTGAAATTAATAGCTGTAAAATATTGTTTTGACAATCATGCCAGGCATGGTACAGTGTGTGGTTAACTACGACCATTCAGCAGCAACCAATAGATTGACTCGACTTCGTATAGGCGGGCCAGAAGGGACGAAAAATAAAAAAATGGTTGAGATGCGTTTTCCCACTGAAAAAATCAATGGAAAAAACTATTCAAGGGCTTGGAATATATTTATATATAATATATATATATATATAGAGAGAGAGAGAGAGAGATGGCACAAAGTTAGGAGGAGGGAAAAGGTGCGAGGCTATGATCCATCATTTGCTGCTGAAATAAATAAATAAATAAATAAATAAATAAAGGGATCGCCGGTAGCAACTACATTTATCTTTTGATCAAGCTTTTTGAACCACTTCTACGCTCACATCAATGATGGCGATTCTCCGGCTTGTAGTGAGGCTAAACTCACGAGCCTCCTTGAATAGAAACATGATATTTCATGATGTTGCAGCGGTTCTCACATCATATGTGACCAGCATTTTTTTTTTTTTTTTTTGGGGGGGGGGGATGTGACTAAATATTCCAGCAACCATTAAATTATTTCGGCTATTAATAAATTAACTAGGTCAATTTCATGAAGAGGCTCTAATTAATGAAATATATCAAGGTTGTAGCTTTTTGAGGCACCAAGGTGATGGAGAAAGCTGTGTACATACACACGCACAATGCTTTGAAGTATTCCTTCCACCTTTCCCCTTAATTATAGTATACCTGAAGAAATCTTTTGAAATGGAAATATAATAATAATAATAATAATAATAATAATAAAAGAAAAGAAAAAAGAAAGGGGGGCTTATTTGATTTGCTGAATGAGGAATACCACCTACCATAGAAAGCATTGCTATTTTATTATATAGATGAGACGCGATACAATAAGACACTCATAAAAAGACACTCATGGGGTAATTAATGGCTGGCATGGGGAGGATTATTAGTGTCCGATTCGATTTGTACACACTTCAACTAATCCCACACCTTAAAATTAATAATTATATAAGTTTCCAGTGATGATTATATTGTAAATCATATCACACATGACTTCAATATGAAATTATAAAAAGAACAAAGTTTTTAATTCTAAACTCTTACCATTAAAATTAAATCACCTGCTAGTTGAAAAATCCATCGACCAATATCTAATCTCGCAAGAACAGAACAAATAGAGTAATATATCTTATGGTTGTATTGGTCATCATTTCTTTTTATATAAAAAAAGAGGTGATTTTTATGTGATGAAAGGCTCTGCTGGCTGGGCAACGGACGTTGTCGAAATGCCAATAAATAAGGAGGCAAAAATGTTGAAGACATGTCAATAAACAAGGACACAGAAGACATGGGTGGCAGCTGAGGATTTAACTGTGGTGGTTAGCATAGGTAAGGGAGAGTAACGCAAGTTGCTCTGTTTGATCCTATTTGCGATGAAATGGTTTCTCTCACGGGCAAAAACAACTTCTAATCATCTACCATGTGCCACTGACTATCTCTTAAAATTAATTTTAAGAGATTTACTTCCATTTACCTGTCGATTTTTGTGCCAAATATTTATATAATTATTAAAATTAATTAATATACACGTAAATTAATCCATTCAATCAGATTAATAATAATAAAAAAACTCCTCGAATCTCCCTTTCACTGCACAGCTTTGGGGTCCTGAAAACTAAAGGAGGACCCATCCATCCTCACTCACGATATTAAAAACTGGCCTTTAGTCCTACACTTGCACAGATAGATAGATAGATAGAGAGAGAGAATAATAGTATCTCTCTATCTCTCTTAGACAGATATATATAGAGAAGAGAAGAGAAGAGCATGTCTATTGAATCCATGGATTCGCTTGTTGTGGTAGAATTGCCAAGTTCCCTTTTTTATGGGCATCTCTGCTTCCCTTCCCGTTCTCTCTCTCCCTCTGTCACATAACAAATACACGGGTTTTTTTTTTTGTTGATATATATACAAGTTTCTGTTTTCCGTTTTTTGTGTATAGCTAGCGAGTGCTGTTTTATGTGATGGTGTGTTAGGAATTCTATCTCTTTTGCAGGTTGGGATTACGTTGGTAATGTGATGTGCTAAGTGGGTTTTCGTTCTTCGATTTTTCTACAATGGATTTGCCTTTTGAGGGTAAAATTTAATGTGTTTTGATTTAATTGTGTTTGATTTCATTCTTTTTTGAGGTTTTGGTTTGGATTTGGGAAGATTTATGATGTTAGCCATTAAATGTTTCCCTTCTCTGTTGTTTTTCATGGGATAGTTAAAATCTTGCTATGGATTTGTAATCTGCATGGTAATTATTTGGAAAATAAATATTTCTGCTTTTTCTTTATATGATTTGGGTGTCGATTAGTGCTTCTTTTCTTGGGTTTTTTTTTATATATATTTGTGACGAAAAATTTGTAGTTGAATTTGTGATCTCCAGCCTTTTTACTGATATTCAGTTTTATGTTTATGGAGATGGGCGGTGAGTTTTCGAGGTCGGTAAACTGCATTTTTTGTTTGATTCTACAATTGAAGTGGCTTCTTTCTCAGCATTATGCAGAACCCGTGTGCATTTATATTGAAGAAGCTAGTTTATATTTATTATATAATGGATTGTTATCTTTCGGACACGCCATTGTTTGAAGTAACACCTCCAATGACTTTTGTGAAAAGCCCAGAGGCGGAGAGGCATTTCAAAGTCCAATAAAGTTTTGTGTCATTCTATATTCACGCGTGTATAATTGGTGATTTTAATTGATTATATCAGAGCATTATTTGTGAAAGTGTTTGATTATTTGATGTAGTTGGATGCCTTTTTTAATGCAAGTCAACTATCTAGCTGTATGTTTTGATGTAGCTTATGGAAAAATGGTAACAAGTTGTTTATTAGTAGTATGAGAGAAAGAAAAAGAAATTTAAATCAAGCTTTTGAAATTAGTCTCCTAACTTGTTGGTAATGGAAACATGCTGACTCCAACCTGATTACATGTGGTTGGTTAAGCAGTCTACATATAAGATCATCATTTTCTCTGCTTTCTTATGTTTTGACATGTAAAGCAGATTGGTCAAAGACATTCTAATTTACTCCTAATTTAATATTTACGTTGGTTTCTAATGCAAGGCTTGCTTTAATGTGTTTGTACATGCAGTTTGATATTCTACCTTTGCTCTATTTATTTATTTATTTATTTATTTATTTTTTTAACAAATACAACATCGAGTCTCCTGATTCCTTGATTCTCCTTTCATCTTATCTAAAATCTAGTCTGTCCTGAGACAAATCTTCTTTCTTTGCTTCTTTTTCTTTCCCATGCAATACAGGAGGTGCTCTTGATCCATCAAAATGCAGTAAGTTAAGTATGAATGAAAAGAGAGAACTTGTCTATCAATTCTCAAAGTGGCCAGGTGCACCTGAAAGACTACAGTCATGGAGCCGTCAGGAGATTCTGCAGATCCTTTGTGCAGAAATGGGAAAAGAAAGAAAATATACAGGCTTGACAAAGCTGAAAATCATAGAGCACCTTTTAAAAATTGTATCTGAAAAAAAATCAGGGAAATGTGAGGCCTCACCTGACCTCGAGACCAAAATATCTGCTGCATCCATTCAGGGAGCTTCCAAAAGGCAGAGGAAAACCGATAACCCATCTCGTGTACCTGTTCCATTGAACTGTGTTGCGACCACCAATGGGACCGGTGATCAAGGCAATACTGTATACTGCAAAAACTCAGCATGTAGAGCCACCTTAAGACCAGATGACACATTTTGCAAGAGGTGTTCATGTTGTATCTGTCGTCAGTATGATGACAACAAAGATCCCAGCCTGTGGTTAATTTGCAGCTCAGAGCCTCCTTTTCAAGGTGTTGCCTGTAGCATGTCATGCCATCTTGATTGTGCCTTGAAACAGGAGAATTCTGGAATTGGGAAAAACGGACGTCGTGGTAGACTTGATGGGAGCTTTCGTTGTTTTGCTTGTGGGAAAGTTAACGATCTGCTAGGGTAATTATTCCCTTGTTTTTCAATTTGCTTCTTTTTTTTCCTGCTGTCTGGCATGTTTGCATTCGGCGGGTATGTTTCTCTTTTGAGAAAGTTCATACTGGTGTTTGGTAATTCTTGGAGTACTTTCAGCCCTTTGTGCTTTTTTCTCCCCTTCTTCATCAATGGATTTCTGATTTTAAAACAGTTTGTGGGTATCATGACACATTCAAGCTGCTGTTTTTCCCTCCACCCAGCAGAATCATAGCTCTTTTCATTTTTTCCACATCCATTATCAGAGCAATTCCTTAGTGTGAGGCAATTTACTTTTAGTTGTTGGATTTGTTAAAGTGGTTATCTTTCTTAATACCACCCGCTCTATCCAGCATGAACATCCACAATAGTTCTGACACATGTACATGGGCTATGGATAATACATGCTGCATGCAACCTGAGAAAATTATGTCTGCCATAAATTTAGTGCAAGTAGATGTTCGACTGGATGTACTGCGCTACTGCTAGTCTTAGAAAATCACAGTATACAACAATTCCTGATGTCATGTCCTTACTTTTCAATATGTGATTTTGAATGCCACATGAAAATCTTCTACATTGACACAAACATGAATTTTGAATTTGAAAGAAAACGTTTAGATTTAATGTATTGGTCTCTTGGATTTATTCAGATGCTGGAGAAAACAATTGATGATGGCTAAAGATACCAGGAGGGTAGACATTCTGTGCTATCGCATATCCTTAAGCCAGAAACTTCTGAATGGGACTGAAAAGTATCAGAACCTTCATGAGATTGTTAATGAAGCAGCAAAGAAACTTGAAGCTGAAGTGGGTCCTTTAATTGGTATACCTGTAAAGATGGTCAGAGGTATTGTTAACAGGCTTTCTTCAGGATCAGAGGTTCAGAAACTATGCACTTTTGCTTTGGAGTCACTGGACAAAATGCTTTCAAACACCATTTCACTTCCATTGCCTACGAAGATGCAAGGTAACCATTGGCTTTTGTGTTTTCTTGTTGTGACATTAGGAATTACACCGAGAGAGAGCAAAATTAGTTCAGTTGGAGAATTGAGCAACCATCTCTATAACTCAATGCATTAGAGGACAGTGCCAGGGAACACATATCATTTAACACATTACAAAACAAGCACATTCCATAAACTTTTTTTTTGCACGTGTTACATGAAGCAAAATATATATTTACTTGCTGCAAAAAGTTAGATTTTTATCCAAGTACTGGTAATTCCAGAATGCATCATGGAAAAATGGTCACCTTTGATCATGCAAAGTTAGGTCTTTGCTGTTGGAAATATTTTCTGCTGTCCAAAATACTGGTTTCTCGAGGGATTGGCTGTTAGGGAATATTAATAACCTTTAGGTGTTCTCATGTTTCTACAGATTCAAACATGATTGCTCCAGTCACAGTAAGCTTTGAAGATGTACATTTAACTTCCCTTGCTGTGGTTTTGGGTTCTGAAGATTCTTCAGCTGAGGATATTGTTGGTTATACTTTGTGGCATCGTAAAGATCACGATCTTGATTATCCAGCAGAACCTACTTGCAGACTGTTCTTACCAAATACAAGATATGTTGTCGCAGGTCTATCTCCAGCTACAGAGTATCATTTTAAAGTTGTACCTTTCAATGGTGTAAGAGAATTGGGTACGTGTGAAGTTCAGTGCTCAACCAGAATGACTCAGGACGAAGTCCTAAACTATTCAATAGTAGAAAGTCAAAGCCCAAATACCATTTGTAGCACCCTCTCTAATCCGTCTTCTGTGGAGGATGAAACAAATAACAATCCACCATGCAGTGATCAGATTGTCAATCGAGCAGACAATTATCATACTAGTTGCAAGGAAAGTGATAAAATTGTTTCTGCCAACAAGTCCAATGGTGCTTTAAATTTCTCTGGCACCCTTGCAGATGCAATTCCCTTGCTAGATGAGGAAAATGCCACACAGGCAGTAAGCTCCAAGCTCAATTCTGAAATGAAAATGCTTGATAAGAAGCGCTTGACAGAGGGCCAAATCATTGAGTCAATTACCGATAAGGGGTCAGATACCCTTGTCCAGACTGCCATGGAATGCATGCCATTTGTGAGCAACTCTGAAGCTAGCTTGCCCATTACGCCCTGCAAACTGGAAATGCACAAGGATGGGCAAGGAAGAAATGGAAGATTTAAATCCAGTAACAAAGCTGTGGTAAAAGGGTCTGAAAAAGGAGAGGAGCCTCAGGATGGCAGCACTTCAAAGAAGAGAAATGGGGAAAGGCTAGACGAGGAGTGTATGGCAAATGGTAATTCAGATAGGGACTTTGAGTATTACGTGAAGATAATCAGATGGTTAGAGTGTGAGGGACATATAGATAAGAATTTCCGGCAGAAATTCTTGACATGGTATGGCTTGAGGGCAACGGAGCAAGAGGTAAGGGTTGTGAAGACATTTGTTGATACCTTTATCGAAGACCCTGCTTCCCTAGCTGAACAAATCATGGACACCTTTTCAGAATGTATTTCCAGCAGGAGATCATCTGTTGTGGCATCTGGGTTCTGCATGAAGCTCTGGCATTGACAATCCAATTATGGTTACTTTGACCTGATCAAATTAACTAGTCCTCGTGCACAAACCTGCCGAGGGGACTGTTGCAGTAATTCTTTAATTAGTTCCCATTAAAATTCTTCATTCAGACTATCATCATTCACATTTCACATGTATTATTAGTGTTTGTCATTCTTGTGTTCAAGAATGCCAGAATTCATTTACTTTCATAATATAGCATCCATCTCATGTTGATGAAGAGTATGGCAATGGAACTAGATGGTGCTATATGGTGCACTTTGCGAACATGGATGGAGTCGGTTCATGATGATTCTCATTTGGGTGGAGGCTTTCGATCCAATTAGGGCATTAAAAGAGTTCAAAAACTTCTGATGAATGATGTAGCCTGCTAAAAATCCTTCATTTGGGAGACATATGACTTGATTGTCGTTCTGCTGGTGGTGTTGGGCGATGCATTAGTGTAAAGAATGATGATGTCTTTACATGCTGAGGCCTAAGCTTAGTCAAACCATTCCGTTCCACTTGGAAGTTTTGGATCTTAAAACAAGCCCTGCCAGTCTCATTACTGGATGGCATGTGCCTATTTGGTGCTCAGTTTTATAAGCACATAGTTTTGGGCTGGTGCAACCGGATGGTTATCCTCATGTATACCCAGAAGAATTGTCAGGTTTATTATTCTGCAACAATGAGATACTGATGTCTCATTTGCAGTCGAGAGAATGATATGAATGCTCAAGAGTGAAACAATTTTGATGAGGAAAGAGTGAACTACAACATATTCTATCCCATCTACTGTCAAACAATCAGAAATCCCAAACGACATAAGCGGCATTTTTCGATCTGACAAACGCCATGTCCGGCAGCGTCAACCACCTGCACTACAATAGTAAATGATGGATCTTGCTTCACTGCCCATCTGGACACAAAACGATTCAAAGCCTGTCAGAATAATTATTCGGTGTTCATAAATACCATGATGGACCTGTAGTCATCAATTCGTATGAGCATCTATAACACAAACAAGTGTAGGCGCCAAACCCTCACCTGTGCAGTACCTGGGGCCTCGGTGGTTCTTCATGCTCACACAACACGATCCATTCCCTAGCCAAGTAAATTACAAAAAATGGTAAAATGATTAGAAAAGAAATATCCACTTGATATCCATCACTAATACTCTATTCATTAGAGTGCTGACCTGCAATTTCTCTCACTTGAAAACCATCCACAAACAAAAAGAATTGGCTGCCTCAACAATTCACTATCGTCCTCAAGGCATTGCACTGTCACAAGCAATGACAGTTAGAACAATAAGTTGAAGTCAACAAAAGTTCATGTCTCAATCAAGCCACTCTGAGTACTATAGAAACCAATAATTAGTAAATCAGATACAATATATCCATACAAAAATCTAATTTCATGGTAAAGCAGAAAACTCAAGTCTCACAAGGTTTTTCATCAAGGCCTACTGATGGAATCCAAACACTCATTGATAGGCATAATCAAAATTAAACATTCAGATACAGTTATTCAACAAGAGAAAACAAGATGGCTCAAATTGAAAGGACTAGATGCAGTTGGGATGAGACAGACATGAACCAAGGCCAAGGAGCAACCAGTTCTGCACTGGAAAAAAGAGAAGATGGTATTCAGATAAAATACTCATGTGGCTGTCTTCTATGATGATAAGTTGTATATTAAAAACAATCATACATTTCATCCACACCATTAGCAATTAAAATCTAACCGCCATGTATACAACTCGAACATGACTCTTGTCTACAAAGTGAGAGAATTACAGGTCACTTTTTTCATCCCAGCATATTTCATCAAAATGGAACTAAATGTCTAGTGGATAAGAAACATCAAATAAAAAATATTGTATTGATGCTATGCTCTAAGATAAAACTCTTATTTTCACTTTGTTTTCAGAGATAGAAGAGGAAGTTTTATAATTGAGGCAAAAGCTATTCATTATTACCTATGACAATAAAATGATTTTCACTCTAGATTTCTCATACAAGCATCGAAATTCCATTTATTTACAGTGCATGAAACAATTTGAATTCGAATCAATCTTTCTTAGTTAAGACCCAAGGGCACAAATCAAGTCTACATCAAACAAATTGCACTCAAACAAGGCCAGTTTAAGGTTTTGTTTTCCTATCTGATATTGAGCTTTGAAGTTGTACATAACCATTGCACCAAAGCTTTAGTACAAAGAAAGAAATTGTACACCACCCATCATTGAGAAGTTCCTCTTAAGATGTTCAAATATCTCAAATGCAACCTTAAATAAACAGGTTCGAACAGTCATTCAAATAACCTGAGTAAGAATAGCAGGCACAAGCACTCAAGCAGTTCACATTTCCAAGAAACCTTCCACTATTATCATGGCCCAATTTTCATATTCCTAACCATATAGAAAATACTTAAATGCAGAATATCCATTCTAGCAAACCAAACAAATCCATACTTATTTTATGGTAATCAAATTCAAGACTAACTTTAATTCCTGTACTTAATACTTGTATACATGGCGGTATATTTTCATCTCCTAGACTGACATCAAACAATACGTGTATTTAATAATTCAAATTTCATAAATTCAGAGCATCAAGGGAAGGAGTTACTACATTATCCAATCCAGGTTAGAAAAAAGAAGCAAGAAGGCACACAAAATAACCTCCTAAACGAAAACAAAAGAGCAGAAAAACAATGAAACCTAAACAGACAGAAAATCAGTCAAAACCCCACATCTTGTGAAAAAAAAAATATCGGCGATTCTGTTCGAGGGGCAATGGCCGATTAAATGCTCCTCTACACCGGCACCGGCTTCCCTTTAGTCGAATCAAACCCTGTTGGAATCCCTAATTGCTTCATCATCTCGATCTCATCGTCATCCATCAAGCCCCCACCCTCTCCCACTCCTGCATTATCATTATTATCACTCTCTTTCTTCTCTAATTGCTCTCTCGCTATCCCATCAACAAAATCCGAAACCTCCGTTCTTTGGTTTTCCCTCTCTGTCGTCATCCCTCTCGTGTCGGTATCTCTTCCGCGAAGGTGACGGGGATGGAGTCCTCTGGTGGCGGCGGCGAGACCTGTTAGACCGGCCTGGAGAGCGAGAACGAGAGCGCGTGTTTGGAACGCGTGCAGTCTGGTGAGCACGAGCGGGTGCTTCGTGTCCGGTCTTCTTTATCGCGGCGTCTTTCTCGGTCTCGGTCGCCCATGGCTAGGAATCGGGGGTTTGTAATAGTTATTGCGGGGAGTCAGTGAGGTTTCAATAATTGAAGTTGGAGATTGGAGTCAGCAACCTGGTTATTAACCCGCCCGGAAAATTATTTTTGAAAATTTCCTTTTGAAAGGTGAATTAGTGAATTTCTGAAAAATAAATTCTGATTTTTACTGCATTCATCCTCTTAAAAATAGTTGCCTAACAGGAAAAAACACACAAAATTACAATAAAACATCAAATTCATAGGGGCTGTAAGCAACTTGTCCTCAAGTTCAAATTATCTATGATAATGCCAAACAGATTGTTTATTGAACAATATCTCTGAAGTAATTTTTTGAAGACTTTCCGGGCAATTCTACTGTTTATATTATAATATGTGGGTTTTAGTGGTGGAGTTTTATAATATCCACCAATCAAACTGTAAAATGATTCTTCTCTGAAGTGTTGTTTTCTGGAGTGCCGGAAGTAGCTTCAGCTACGGGAAGGTGACATGGTTTCCTTTACCCAGGCCAACGACTGCCCTGCCCCCACCAAGTTAAAGTTTTTGTAAGCCTCCCCGTTGAAGTTTTTTGATATGGAAATAATAATTGCTCGAGCATTATCATATGTATGGTATGATGATAACTATATCTCGACAAGACGAGGAAAATCTAAAATGGAAGCCGGATCGTAATGACAAGGGGGACAAGGTTCATAATTTTGGTCCACAAGCTATAATGGTGTATGGTTTTACCCTAATCAGTGAAGGGGGAGATGTACGTGGCACTGAAAACTGCAAATATTAGAGACAAATAAATTATTACGGCCTCCATCAAGTATTCGCATTCCATCAAATATTTAATATCGCCATTTTTTTAAATAAAAGTCAAACAAATATAAAATTGAGAGAGAAAAAAGTTTAGAGAGAGTAATAATTATCGAGGAGGGATGAGACCAAATTAAACATTGAATGCATCTTTCACATGTAACTTAAAAATAAATTTCAGAAGTTGAATGTGTATTATAATCAAATTCATTGAAAGAAAAAAGTTTTTTGTAACTTTACATATTCTTTTGAATAACAATATGTAATGATAAAGTCTTATTTACCATCTAAGTTTTGTCATTATGTTTGAGAATGACAAATTATCAAAAATAAAAGTTTAGTACCCAATATTCTCAAAAAATTCTTATAAAAAGTGGCGATCTCAAAACCTAAATGTCATGCAAATGTACAATTTTCTTAAAATATAAATCTGCAATATGAGATGCATCAATAGTCATATGACATGCAATAAATGTGTCATTTTAGAAAATCTATCAACCACAAGAAACATAGTTTGTATCTCTATTTAATCTGAGTAAACCTAAAACAAAATCTATAGAAATATTTATCTGATGTTTAATAGGTATAGATAATGACGTGTACAATTCGTTTAGTTGTACTCTACATTTTCTTTTCTAAATGCGATGTATTGCTCATATATTCCTCGCACATCTATTTTATCTTTGACCAATAAAAATATTTATGTCATACATCTAAAGTTTTAGTAGCTCCAAAACGACCTATCAAATCACTTTTATGTGTTTTATGAATAAGTAATTCATAAAAAAAACTAGCAGGAACTAATAATTTATTCTCTTTAAACAATCAACTATGTATTGTATAATTTTTTTTTGTCAAAAATTGAATGTTCACATGTTTGTAAATCTTACCATAATCAAATTCATTGGCATACAATTTTCTCATGTACAAAGTCTAATAATCTTGTATCCATGGTGTTTAAAAAAACATACTTGTACGAGAGCGCATCAGCCACCATGTTTTCTTTATCTTGTTTGTACCTGATCACGTAATGAAAAAATCGTGTCCTTAGTGATTGAGCTTCAAATATGCAAAAACAAAAAATGAAGAACAAACTGAAACGGAAAGTAAAATTAGAACGTTGCATTTCCCGCTTAGAGTTTCTTGGATTACATAGAAGCATTCCTTATTTTTGAAGAAATGCCTTTTTTAAAGTTTTGTATAGCAATCAACAAACATAGAAATCAATTTAAAACTCGAGGCTACAGATAAGAAAATCACTGGAGTAAATTTCATATGAAACCCATTTCAAGACGCAAGTGAGACGATTTGACTGACAATCATCCTGTAATAAAGTCAATGTGAAACATGTGTGGACGTTTTAGCTTAATATATATCTGAACATGACAAGGAAATCCAAAATCATAGGTTAAGAATTTATCACACAAAGACTATGGTATTTATGACAAAGAGACAAGGTCAAGGCATTTTGGTTAACAAGCATCACATCTTAGAGAGAGACATTACACCAAATATCATCATGAATTCCATCAATCAATAGTTTAAAACTAATTTCTGTCTCCTTCGTATAAATGGTCTGATTTCTCAGCATCCTTGAATTGAAGATATTTGGAACTTGTTATGTATTAGTAGTGTTGTTAATTTTGTTTTGTTTTGGTTAAATTATCGAAACATTTTGTACCTGTTAAAAAATGAGATAAAATGGTACAGTTTTTATCTAACTCCAAATTTCGGTCTATTCCTTAAATTTTACCCAAATTTTCAGCAGGAATATTCTTATTTTGTTCTGCCAATTTCGTTTCAGCCAAATGATGTTTTTTATATGATGAATACTTTTATAATATCATTCATATCTCATAATGCGACTGTTAGATTGAGATGGAATTTTATGTCTCTTGACATATTTATATATATTATGTTAAAATTTCAGAGCAATCATAACATGTAATGACGTTGTGAGATTGATAATGGTGTTCTCATGATATTATACATGTTCATAATTTTTTTCAAAAAAATCATTTTATTGTGTTTATTTTAGATTATATTGCACAATTCTAAATAATTTTATCTTTGGATTGGAAGTAATTTTTTTAATTAACATATTTAATTCATTTATATATGTATACATAAACAGTATAGCCCCGAAATGGTGCACCAAAACACTCCAAAACCAAAACATTCTGTTCCAATTAAAAAATAAAGCACCAACCGAGGTGGTTAAAATTCAACAAGTGGATGAAAAGATTAACTCATCTGCTTTACTATCACTTCTATAGTAAACGAGGTGGTTTATTTCTTTCTTGATCATTTTCATTTCCCTCTTCTTTTTTCTCATTTTAATCCTGATTTAGTTTTTTAAGATTTGCTTGACTTTGGATTTATTTTATTTTTTATATGAGATGATCATATTCTTAACAAAAATCTAGATACTTACTTTGTTTTCAATTTTACAAGTGTTATTTTTTTTATGGCATAAATAAGGTTAGGAGATTTCAAAGTTAATCTATTAGGTAAAGCTTAATAACAATACAAAATAGTTTTCTCAAAACCTGGGTATTTTTCTTTTATTTTCACTTTTTTATTTGAGTTGCAATATGATACAAATATGTAAACTAGTATAAAGCTACAAGGTTAGATATTGAATTAAATTATAAAAAATGTATCATGCTTCATTCATTTTGTTGTAGTGTGCATGACATCAAATGATAGAGTTATCTTTTAGAGTTAGAAAAAAAAATTCTTTAGCAAAATTAAAGTGAGGCAAACATGTGTTTAGATTTTGGGTTGGGCTTGGCCTAACCACACAAGCTAGACTTATTAAGCTTAAGGCTCAAGCATAACCTGATTTTGGTGGGGGTTATGTTTGGGTCTAGCCCATATAACATGTTCAATCGACGAGATTCGTGACCATGTTGTATCATCTTGCTGCAGAACATGGATTCTCATTCTATATGAAACTTGCCTGGGTTGTTGGTCATTAGTGGAGGCCTTTAGTGGTGGAAGCTTATAGTGGTGAGATGATGGTTGACTATGGTAGAGTTGAAAAAAAACGGTAGGGTTGTTCAAAAAAAAATAATTGTGGAGATGGTGGTTTGCTTGTTTTTTCATAGCCTTGAAGGGTGGTCTTAAATGTCTTTTGGCTCTATGGGAAGTGGAATAATTATTGGGGGAAATGTTTGCTTGTTTCTTTTTCATTTTGTTTTTGACAATATGTTTTTGATTTGTCTCTCATTTTTTAATGGATTTCATTCTTAATTGTAAGGAATGAAAAAAAAGGCATGAAGCCCATTTTCAGGCATAAATTTTTGGTCATTAATTTGCTATAGAAAGATCTCATTTGTTAGCTATAAACCAACAACCTAATACTACAAAACTAGATTGTCAAACTAGTCTAATCAATGGTTTTGGCTATTTATTGGAGTGGTTACAAAGTGTAAAGTGGCAAGGACAACATTGAGGTTGTAATATAATGTTAGGCTTTAAGGGTGAGACATTTTTTTTTATTTTGTTTCGGTGAGAACTTAGGCATTAAATGACTTAACAAAGGTCTTCAACCATTTTTTTCTGGTTTATCGTAGAAGATTAAGAACAATAGCCAAATGACATGTCATATAACCTATTATTATTATTATTATTATTATTATTATTATTATTATTATTATTATTATTATTTTGACCAAAACAATATTGTCTTGAAATAAAACATGTTTTGGTCAAAACATGACCAATTATGTCCTTAATTGAAATAACTTTTGTGTTTTAGCTTTATTAAGTCATAAAAATCAATTCTATT
Organism: Salix exigua; assembly: GCA_032356905.1. Classification (NCBI taxonomy): domain Eukaryota; kingdom Viridiplantae; phylum Streptophyta; class Magnoliopsida; order Malpighiales; family Salicaceae; genus Salix; species Salix exigua. The sequence continues at coordinate 11,684,900 of CM063593.1, read as the reverse complement.
TCATTCTTGTTAGGTAACCTTCTGAGTTTTGCATGTTTTTCAACTTAGTCCTCACTTTTGGATATTTTAGATTTGATTTTTAATTGACCTTTATACTTTTCATTTCTTTAATATCACTCATATTCTCAACTCAATCGGGTCTTTATAGTTATGCTTTTTTTTACCCAAAAAAACTATCTTCTATTTGACCCCTAATCACCCTCCCAAAAAAAAAAAAAATTTCTTATGCAATTTTATCTTTGATATTACCGAACTAAGTTTGAAAAACTAAACTTGGTACTCTAAAATTTCAATCTTCTCAAATAAGTTGAAATTAAGCTTCCAAACTTAATTTTTCACTAATTAAGTGAGTTATAAGATTAATTTGACATACTAAAAATATAATTAAGTCCTTGCACATATTTTTTTCTTTTGATTTGAACCAAATTTATTCTCAATCATAATTAAACTTTTAATTAAGTCGATGATTAAATTAATTGGCCTATTAAAAGTTTAATTTAGTCCTAAAAAAAGAGAAATTATGGATTTACCAAATCAATAAAATATTAAACCCTTTTGAAGTGTGAGAAATGAGGGCTTTGTGTAAAAATGATAGGGATAGAAAACACACTATATAGTAGATAAGAGTTAGAAAGCACACTCAAATAAAAATCATAAGGATAGATAACACACTATTTGAAAGGTGAGGGATGAAAAATACAATTAGAAGGAAAAAGATAAGGATGGAAAACACACCAAGAAGGGAGAAAGATAAGGATGAGAAACACACTAAGAAGGGAAAAAAAGATGAGGATAAAAAGCCCACAAAAAAGATAAAAATATAGGTATAACAAGTGCATTATTTATAAGGTTAGGGTCGAAAAGTGCAATTATAATGGAAAAAAATAGGGCTAGAAAGCACATAGTTTCTAAGATGAGGACTAGAAAACATGTTCAGAATGGAAGAAATGGTGTTAAAAAGAATATTATCTAGTAGAAAGAAAAAGATAAGGTTAGAAAGCAAAGTGTTTTAAAGGTGAAGATAGGAAAAAGCATCCAGAAAAAAATGATAGGATTATAGAGCACGGTATCTGAAAGGTGAGGGTTGGAAGGCGCAATCAAAAGAAAAAAAGATGTGGTTAGAAAATGCATTATCTTTAAGATGAGGGTTGAATAAAAATGTTTAGAATGAAAGACATAAGGCTACAAAGTATATTATTTGATAGGTGCATGATGAAAAATATAGAGAGAAAAAAAAAGATAGGGCTAGAGAGTTCTCTCTCCTTTCCTTTTTTTTTTTGTAATCCATAGTGATAATGATATGTCTCTTCTTTTTAGGAGATGTTGTTAGTTTCTTTTTTCTTTTTATTTATTTTTTGTAAGAAAAAAATAGAGTTCATTCTACACCCCATCTAATTCTTCTTTTTTTACATTCAACCCTATTATTCTTTTCCTTCTTACAATTTTGATCTTCCTTTCTTTTATTTTTAGACCTTTCAAAAAATTCACTATTAATTTCATATTATTCTTTTTATAATTAAAACTTGGTGTTTTAGAACCTACATGAATATTTGAACATTGATGGTGTCTCGTATTGTGCACCCATACTTATAGGTTGTTCTATTACCCTTTGATAATATTAGTTTGATGCATACCATGATTGATGATAAATGTGATTGGCTGGCACCAGTATTTGATATAGTAAAACCTTAGAATAAAGAGTTTAATGCTTCTTCATCATGACTAAGAAATAGCTACAGTTCCTTTATGTGGGTTGATGTTTCTATTTTGCTTGGGGATTTCTTAGAACCACTATCGTGTTGGTTGCTATATTGCGGTTTGTTCTAGTGTTGAGGGTTGATTTCTAGGGAGGCCATGGCTGGTTCTGGCCAGTGGTAAGAAGCGATTCCATTTCACTCAATCTCTTCCATTTGTTCTAGCAGATCAATAAAGGACTAAGAAGGGGATAATATTTTAAGATGTAAGAACCATGAATTTGAAGATCTCAACTGATATTGGATTAGTAGTACAGAGGTAGTAGAGAAAATAAAAGTCCAGAAAAGAGAGAGAATTCCAGGATACAAGAGTTTGTTGCATGGTTATGATCTCCTCTAATAGTTTCTGTAGATTGGTTCTCAAGAATGTTGTTGTTGGATCTCTCTCTCACTGACGCTAGCTTTCAGGGTTCCATGATAATGTTATCATCGTGTCCGGATAGATGGTCCAAGAAATTTAGATCATAAGTTTGGAAGTGTGAAGACAAAGCTGCATCTTTTGGTTGTTGTTTATGTTTTACGGTTCATTGAGCTGATTGTCCTCCGTATGAAACTTGCAAAACGTGAGCTTCTGCAGATCTGTATTGTATCATTTCGGCCAAGTTCGAGGTATTTTTAATGTAATAATTTGCGTGCGTGCGTGTGTAAAGTAAACAGAAGAGTCAACACTGAACGAGCAAACCGAAGATCAAATCATCATAAAGACAGACAGACAGATATATATATATATATATATATATAGCAAAACATACCATTTCCTGGAAACCCAGCTCTAAACTTGAGTTCATTAGCCAAATAGAACTGGCAACGGGGCAGAAGCATGCAAGTACCGAATGCCAACCTTAGAGGATAGCCGTTTGAGGAGTCCAATGTAAGACAACAATAATGAACTATTTTCCAGATATCACAAGTCCCTCTTGCCTTGTAGATGGGCCATAGAATAGATCTTGCCTTGTAATTGGACTTCAACCGAAAATCATAATTATAATTTTGTTGGTCCAGCATGCCATTACTAGACCAATTTAGTCAAGCTGAACTCTAACCATCTAGCACATTCTCAGCCATTCATGTCATGCTTTCAAATTTCCATGCGTCACATAAGCGCGCGTAAGATTTTGTTTGCGAGTCTGTTGTAATCGATGTTTTACTGAAATTTGATTTTTATTTTATTTTAAATGAATATGATTTGATATTTTTAAATAATTTAATGTGTTGATATCAAAAATGATTTAAAAAAAATAAAAAAAACATTATTTTGATTTATTTTGGTATGAAAAACACTTTAAAAAGCTACCGCAACCACACTCCCAAACAGGCCCTACATATTGCTCCCCAAAACGCTCATAAGTTTCAAGTAGACACATATATAACCTAATGTTTTTGCCATGCCCCTGCTATTTTATCACACAAATTTATGGTTTAGATAGTGAAAACACACCTATTATCAATATTCTTTAGTGCAATCACCATATTTTATTACTTTCATCTCTTCCATTAGAAGTTACAATGTTGGATCTTGCAATGATATATAATTATCATTAAGCTTTTTCTAAGCTAATTTGCTGATGTCTCATCTGTTTATAGGCTTTTTTTTCAAAGGTCCGCACTTCAGCTTCACTTATTGTTCTACTACCCACTTACCCCTATCTCGAATTATATTTTCTTAACACAAAAATATTAATTGTTTGATATTTTTTTATTATAATATGAATTTGGTCTATATAATAAATATGAAAAGATTCCTTATAAGTACAAGTTTCTTATAAAATAAATGAATTTTAAACCGATATAAATTTATTTATTTATTTATTAAGTGTCAACGAAATCACTTGTATAAAATTATCATCATCATTAAAAAAACAAGAAGATTTTGATACCTAAATTATTGAATTCCCTGTATTAAGATTAGTTCATTTTATAATCCAATTTAAATTAAACACAACAAACTATAAACTATAAAAACACTTGTAATAATCAAATAACAAATATAAGTAGTTAATTTTCTATCTACAAAAAGAAAAAAAACATCATTGAAAATTCATCCCTAAGTTATCGTCATTATCATGACTATACAGTTAAAATTATCATCAATATTTTTCCCAAACAATTAAAATCATTGAATTGTCCAAAAGATTTTTAAAAAAGGAAAACAGTTTTACAAAGAAAACAAATACAAAAATAATCACTAAAATTATCATTATTATTGCGCAAACAATGAAACCATAAAATCATCTGATCCAATAAACAGATAAAAGTAACAGAAAACACACACAAAAAAAAAAAGAACAGAGGGTAAAAGGGAGAAATATAATTTTAAAATGATCCTTAAAATAAATTAAAATTTCGGGACTAAATCGAATAAAAATACGATCCCAATAAAAAAAATAAACACAAAAAATTAAACAAAAAAACTAAGAGCATATATGCATAAATACGAGTAAAAAATAAACACAATCCAAGAAAGACCGAAAAAACCAAAGGAGTTAATACTAGATAATGTTTTTTAAAGAATAAGGGCTGAAATAAAAAATAAAATATATAATTAATTTCAATTAAAGGAAAAAATTGAAACAAATAAAAACCATGAGACCAAAACAAATAAAGGTACTTTAAAGAAAAATTGCAGTGTGATTTTCTTAAAAAATAAAAGAATTAGGACAGAAATGCAAAGTAGCATATATGAATAATTTTAATTAGAGGACAAAATTAAAACAAATTAAAACTTGCATATCAAAAAAAATAAAAGAACAAAAAACAAACCAAACTCAAAATAATAAAGACTAAAATGAAAACCAATATATATATAATCAGTTTCAATTGAAGGGCACAATTGAAAAAAATAATCCATTGAAAAAATTAGGAATAAAACTGAAATAAAAATAACATGTTTTAAAATAAAATAATCACAAACATGAAAGGCTTACATGAATTTTTTGGCGGCAGGAGAGAGAAAAGGGAGAAAAAACTAAAAACCATCCATCGATGATTCACCGACCACCTTCCACGACATGCGCTACATCGAGGGTAGAGTACATGACGGCGCACCAAGTGACACATGGACTAAACATTTACATGGGCAAACAACACTGAATGCATCGCCTGAAAGGAGTGCATGTGATACATTGTTGACACGCCCTTAGGACAAACTCTGTAGTTTTTCCAAAAAAATAAAAAAATACTAAATTACCTCTACACCTTTAGACTCAACGACCATGAAAAAACCGAGAATGAAAGTACAACAATGCCCCCATCTCCAAGACTTCATTTTTTTCTTTTCTAAGGGATATTTATGTAGTTTTATTATGCATGAATATGTGAAAATCAAAAACACCCACCACTGTTCCATGTTTTTTTGTCAGCTCCCAAATGTAAAATGATAGTTTCATTGTGCAATTTAAAGCGAAAAATATTAGAAAACCTAATTTTTTTTGAAAATATCACACAAATCCCTTGTAAATGCCCAAAATGCCCCTGGTTCCAAGGGTTAATTTTTTTTTGTTAGAGGGGTAAAATAGTAATTTTTGAGATGATGTTATTTTTGAGATAAGAGATCATGCAACCATTACCAAGCATGTAATAGAAGTTTAACAATAATTAAACCACAAAGTTTACAATGTAAGAAAGGTATGCCCACAAGGTTACAAGATGACTTTGAAAAATTACATATGCTTTAATTACATATTATTTCATATTACTTTGCTAGAGTATTGACCATAAACAATCAAATGAAGAGTCATGTGAAGAAGATGGAAGAAACATGTATGGTATAAAAAATCCTATATTTGTTGCAAAAGAAATTCTATTATGTGATGATCATGATAGAGAAGTCACAAAATATGGATTTTTTTTTGACAATTTAAGGACTCATTGGGGAACTACAAGTCCAATAAAAGAAAGTCAAGAAAGTGAAAGAAAATATAGGTGCACAATTCTTCTCAAAATTCTCAGTAAAAAGAGGTAATTTGGTTTTTAGATATCCCAGTAAGGTAGAGGACATGGATCAAGTAGAGAAATAAGAGGTAGATTTGGAAAACAAGGTTGAAGTAGCCTCAATAAGTATATCGATCAAATAGTTCCAATAATAGTGGCAATCCAAAACCTAGGTTTGACTAAACAAAAGGAAAGTGTTATAATTTTCAGAAAACTTTCATCATGTTAGGGATTGTTAGAACCAAACCAAAAAGCCTGAAGATTATGTCAACCTTGTAAAAAAGTAGCAGAAAAAATCCATAACATTACTAGTCCATGATGAACAAATAAAAAATAAAGAAAACATATAGCATGTTAACAATGGTGCTAAAATCACGTGTTGAGATAAAAACAAGTTTATAAAGCGTAATGAATCAATTAAAGGTAATGTCACCTTTGTGAATCAATTAAATGTCTTCATCAAGAGAAAATGTATACTTTTTATTAGATTTAAAGATGATAGTCAATAATTTATTGGCAATGTTTATTATATCCTAACTTTAAAATGCAATATATTATAGAGGACTTATGAAATTAAAATGAAATATTGTATTTTAACATTACTTAATACTCATTAAATTATTATTGCAAAGGTAACCATGAAAAAAAAACAAGATTTTTTTGCTAAATATAAAGATGGATATATCTAAATGTATAAAGCCATGAGTGAAATATGAAACTTGGCTTTGACATATGAGACTTGGACATGTAAACTTTAATAACTTTTATATGATGATGTTATGAGAAATGTTAAAGGGTCTACCATCTAATAAACATCTAGTTTAGTTGCATGAATGATTTTTAGTGGGCAAATAATTCCACAAGAGCTTTTCCAATGAGTTTATAACTAGATCAAATCAACCTTTATAACTGATACATGCAGATGTATATGATCTTATTCAACCATCCTCTTTTGGTGAAAATTTATATTTTATACTTTTTATTAATGGTTATCGTAGAAAATATGAGAATACTTATTAAAATTTCAATGCATTTAATTGTTTTTAGAAGTTTAAGGCACTAGTTAAAAATAAAATTTGTTATATTGTAAAACAAATAGGATAAATAGGGGTTGAGTTTTATTTTAATGATTTATAATGAAGGATAGAATGACATGACTCCACAAGAGTTGTCGTGACAGTGTTTCTTTGTGCTTTGCGCTTTGTCATCCTTGGAGAGGGAGATGAAGTAAAGTGAAGGTTGACGGAGGGAGACAATTGGCATAGTGTTAGTGCTGCCAGGTGAAGAGGCTGAACTGGTTCTACTAGTGGTGGTGGAGTCAGAAGCAGGGTTATCAGTCCCGTTCCATTCTGGCAGGAACAGCCCGTTCCAGTGCAAAATCCAGGACAAAACGACGACGTTTTTGTCCCGATAAAAATCCCGGCCAGATCCGAAAAATCCGGCCATTTTCTGCCCGGAACGCCCCGGTTTCGTACCGGGCGTTCCGTTCCGGGTCCAGCCAAAATGACGTCGTTTCAAGTTCTCTTACAAAACACACAGATTCAACCTGATTTCAAAAATTCCCAAATCAATTTTCATCTCTTAACCCCAGCACAACACGGGGCGAAGGGCTTTCTTCAATTTCAATTTTGCATTTGAGAAATCTCAATTTTCACAAAACCGTAAACTGGAATCCTCGCAGTCGTCAAAGAATTTGTAGAGCAAGCATAGCAAAGAAACAAGAACAGAAGAAAGAACTTAGGCAAGAGAAGGAGAGGATAGACTTGTTGCTTCTATTTTGTCTTGGGAATGCGAGGAGAACTGAAGCAGTTTAGGACTCATTTCCCGTTGAAAGCTGCAAAGTGGAATATTACGGGAGAAGGTCGATATGGTCAAAAATAGGAATTATAATACTGGAAAAAACAAAGTGAGCTTCCATGAATTTAGGCTTGATAAAAAATGGATGAGGCCTAAGGGAGATGATGGATGAGGTGGGCGGCGGCGTGAAGAAGAAGAGATTTGGCCATTTAGATTTTAGGGTTAGTAAAAGTTTTACTTTTAGTTTTATACTAACTTTACGGGGGGTTCACTTGTTATAAATTATTGATAATAATAATATATACAGGGGAGGGGTTATAATAATAATAATAATAATAATAATAATAATAATAATAATAATAATAATAATAATAATAATTAGCATAAAAAATAGTTAGCATAAAAAATAATTTTAAAAAATTATACTTGTTAAATTAATATTTTATTTTTTCATATATATAATTAAATAAATATGAACAGTACAAAACCGGAACGGAACGCCGGAATGCACCGAAACCGGAACGTTCCGTTCCAAACAAAAAACCGAAACGGTACCCGGAACGGATTTTACAACTATGGTCAGAAGTGGTGACATGTGGTGGCCGGAAGAGCTGCTGGAAGAGGTTGGTTTGTATTGGAGACTTGTTGCTGCTGCTAGAGGTCACCAGTGACGAGAAAGAAGATAGGGTAGTCGTCATGGTGGTTGGTTGTTCTTGGTTGCTGCAAGTTGTGGTTACTACTACCTTGTTGCTTGGTTGCAAGTTTTGTCGACGCTGGAAAATTGCCATTGGTCATTCTCCTTTGTTGGCTTCCCCCCTCCTCCCATGTGTTATTTTATGCTCGTGAATGTGGGGCTTTCTATTTCGGTTTTTTTCTAGTGTCTTCCCCCCCTTTTCCTTTTGTTTAAGAAACTATTTAAAGAACAAGGAAGGCAACCCTTCGACTGCTCGTTGTTTGCAACAATGAGTTGCCTCCTCTTCACCTCTAATAGCATGCCTACACTGTTCAAGTGACTAAATAAAAGAGTCACATTTGCAAAACTTGGGAGAAGATCCAAATGCACGTTGGTCTCTTAATTTGTAATTATTCTAATTGCGATCACAATTCACTTTAAACTTTTAAATTTGTGTAACTATATCCCCTCTAAAATTTCAATAGCAACCTTAACTTTACACGCCTTTTTTACTTTGGTCCTGAATTTAATATTTATGCAATTAGATCCTCAACTGACCATTAAATAGTTCAATTTGACCCTAAATTAATTATTAAACATAATTATACTTTAAAATTGGCCCATGATTAAATCAAATTAGTCTATAAAAAATAAAATTATGTCTTTCAACTTATTTTTTACGCATATTTATCCATTTTTTTAAGCACAAAAAAGATACTATAGGCTATCGAAATCATCCAAAATTACCACTTGTTATTTTACTTATAAACAATATTGCTATCATTTAAGGTGTTGATAGAGTTGCCAATAGAAAAATGAGCAGTAATCATTATTTTATTGGCGTGGTTATTCCATTGAAATTTGAAGTTGTCGGCAAAAATACCAATAAAATATAAATCCATGATGAGATACTTGTTGGGCTTCGAGAATTCCATGGGCAAGTCATATACTAGACATCATGGATTCATATAATCAGTATTACTATAAAATTTGTATTTGTATTTTACATAATCACTGTGAGGAAAACAGACAACTTATTCCTTTAGATTTATTCGACTAATAAATATTAGTGTCGTTAATATAGTAGAGCCCTTTGATATTATTTGCTAATTTAGTAATTAAACTTCTGTGATGTGATTTGTTTACTACTAGCTCGGTAATGGTTTGGTTACACACCATGTCCATGTGATAATTATTTGTATGTTCTTAGGGTTGGATAATTATTTGTATGTCGTGGAGCTTAAGAACAAATTCATTCTCGAGAAAATGGAAAAAAAGAAAATTTTATTTTCTATCTTGACCTTCTAACTACGATTACCAATATATTAAACTTCATATAGCAAAGCAGAATTTGCAATTTTCAAGCCATTAGTTATGGTTTTGGGAAGAGATAACTAATAATGCAAAACCCCGACTAATGATAAAAATCATGAAATGAAAAGGTATGTTTTCTTATAGATTTAGAATTTCTATTTTTTCTTGAGATCATGCCTCGTAGTATAAAAAAATTAGTGATTGAATATATATTTGTGTAGAAAATTTCATCGAGATGTACTCAATCTAATCTAGACACTTCAATTTCCTTTTTTTTTTTGGAAAAAACTTCTAAAAATAGAAATTAAAGCCACTAATAATAATATAATTGTCATGCTTTATTTTATTTGGATGACTTTTTACGAATCATTTAAAACCTTATATCGTTTTGATTAGAAAACGAATCATTGAGTCACAAGAGTTGAAGAAAGCTGCCCTCCATTGCTTGGCATTTCAATATCAAATCAATGGTTTCCTCACCCAATCATTTTTTTTTTTTTTTTGCTACGCTTTCAAGGAAAATCCACATAAATGGGCTATAGACAAGCACATGCAAATGACAACTCCTAGTTGAATTATTATTAATATTACTAACTATTAAAACACCTCGACCTCTCCTAACACTCTTGTCTTGTAGTCTATATGCAGAGCAATTATAGCATGCACATACACCCACCACTCCTCTCCTAGTCCCTAACCCCTCTCATTTAAGCCAATAAACACACACAAAACATCCCTTTAGCTTTGAGACTTTTCCCTCTTCTCTTCTGTGTCTTAACTCTATTAAGTCATTTCTCGCAGAGACAACTGAGTCAGGTTCTGTCCTTCTTTTCCATCTCTCTTCTCTCTGCATGAAACAGAGTGCTCTGCTTCACTTGATACCGTTGCAATGAAGTACATGAGAACCAGCAGCTTGAAAAGGCTTTTCTCGTTGAAAAGAAGCAGTCTTCAAGATATAGTTTTCACCAATGAAGAAGAAAAAAACAATAAGAACTTCATTACTGTTCAAGAGCAAGAACATTCTCCAAGACCCTCTTGGAAATGCTACTCTTTTGAAGAGATATTCGTTGCCACCAGTGGCTTTAGCCCAGGTTTGCTTCACCTTCATTGCAACCTTCTAAATTCTACCCATGTGTTTTGCAATTAATTTGTTACCTTGACTTGTTAGAAAATTTGGTGGGGAAAGGAGGGTATGCAGAGGTATACAAAGGAGTGCTAGGTGATGGAAAGGAGATTGCAATTAAGAGGCTAACAAAAGCTTGTAGGGATGAGAGGAAAGAGAAGGAGTTCTTGACAGAGATTGGGACAATTGGCCATGTCTGCCATGCTAATGTGTTGTCCTTGTTGGGTTGTTGCACTGACAATGGGCTTTATCTCATCTTTCATTTCTCCTCCAGAGGCTCTGTTTCTTCCCTTCTTCATGGTACAGACATATAAGCTTGTTTTGTTTGCTGTCTCGGTAAATAATGGTGTCGTTTCCTATCTTATCTGGGTTGTTTTAGTCCCTGAAATGTTTTGATTTGTAAGGCTTCGGTGTTTCTTAATGTAGATGAGAATCTCCCAGTTTTAGATTGGAATATAAGGTACAAGATTGCCATTGGAACTGCTAGAGGGCTCCATTACTTGCACAAGGGGTGTCAAAGAAGGATAATTCACCGAGATATAAAATCGTCAAATATTCTTCTGACAGGTGATTTTGAGCCATTGGTAAGGATGCGTGTGGATTAGCCCCTTCTTTCTTTGCAAATTTTACAGATTAAACCAAGGTCTTACAGAAATTTTACTTTATAAAACGAGTATCATACAGGTGCTGTTTTGTTTGAATGTTATAGATATCTGATTTTGGATTAGCAAAATGGCTTCCATCTCAATTGACTCACCATTCAATCGGTCCGATTGAAGGAACCTTTGGGTAGGGTATCAAGCTAGCAGCCATTTCAACTCCTATGGAGGTATACGATTCCTGTGTTCCTTTTCCTTGGATTGAAACTGAAATGTTGCATAAACTTCTTTAGGCACTTAGCACCTGAGTACTATATGCATGGAATAGTGGATGAAAAAACAGATGTGTTCGCGTTTGGAGTCTTTCTACTGGAGATCATTTCTGGCAGGAAACCAGTGGATGGTTCTCACCAGAGCATTCATAACTGGGTATCAACTATGCCATTTATTTACTATTTTTAAAATGATTTCGTCTTCATTAGGCAATCCTTTGATTATGTTTTAATAAATCGAAGTAAAATGGACTTGAGGGTTTCTTTTGATTATTTAACAGGCTAAACCAATATTGAGCAGAGGAGAGATTGAAAAGCTGGTGGATCCGAGGCTTGGAGGGATCTGTGATGTTACACAGCTGAAAAGACTTGGCTTCGCTGCATCCCTTTGCATCCGGGCATCTTCAACGTGGCGCCCTACCATGAGTGAGGTCTCTATTTGCTATGCTGTATTTATGTTGTTGCATATAACAGTATGCTAATGATTCTTAGTGGACCGACAGAAGGATGGCTTCTGGTGTTAATCATACAAAATATGCGATTACCGTATTAAATGTTCTAACTCCGTAAGCCTTCCATCTTAAATGTTTTCCTGTCAGCATAAGTCGTTTTAGACTGCTTTTTTCTCAAGAAAAAATTTAAGAAAATAGTAAGGTGGATCATTGCATGTATGCGTGTCATGTTCATGAATCCAATAAATTACCTTTGGATGACTGTTTCTGCTACATTTAAATCAGTAATATAGTAGCCTAGTGCAAGCTGTCCCCCTTTCATTTTGACTGTTTTCCCGTGACAAACCATGCCCATCCTTTTCAGCAATTAAGAAGACGGCAACATGGCAAGCTTGGATTTGAGTTATACACGCAATTCCAATAGTTGTATCCTACCTTACCTAAATCCTTCAACCAAAACATTCATTAAATTATGCATCTCCCATGTGATTAGGAGATGAGAATCTGATTATCAAAATGATCGAGAGGGCAGGCAGGTCCTGTTCATGACTTGTAATAATAATATTGCAGTAATACAAAACTGCTGAATTTACGTATTGATTGATTGTGTGTTTTTGGACTTGGACAAGTGCGTTCGCTCCGCCTTTTCAAATCAATTACAGTGGCAGGATAGTGCTATGGACTTGATGCTGTTGTGTTTGTGGGCCAATTCTAAACGAGATATCATATAAAATGGATAGCCCTTTTAATGACTCGATAATATATATATATGTATGTACATGTATGAGATAGGTAGGTTAGAGTATGGCTTTCAAATAGCATCACTTGTTGTGTCAAATGAAATGATGCTGGCTTAGAATTTTAATTATAAAGTCAAAAATCTGATATACCAAATGATGGAATCGGAATCTTGCGAGGTTAATAAGTTTTGCTGTTTATTAGCAGGTATTGGAAGTGATGCTGAAAGAGGAGATGGATGAGGAGAGGTGGAAGATGCCGAGGGAAGAAGAGCAGGAAGAACTCTGGGTTTTTGAAGATCTGGAGTATGAATGTGACTCTTCCTTCTCAGCTTCTCCACAAGATTCAATCTCTCCAAGAAGTACGACTACCATCATACATAATTAGGGAGGTGCTCGAGTCAAATCCTAAACGCCACTTTTGTCGACATGAAAATGAAAACTGCACGTACGATACTCAGCTATTAATGATGAATATGTAAATCAAACTGTTTACAGGCACCACCTCCCTGTTGTAATCAATATTATCTAACCTATAACTAGTTTTGCGGCCATGTTTTTTTTGTTTTTTTTAATGTGAGTGCTACTGATTAGATCCCGGTGTGGGTCTCTACATCTCATCACCCCATTGTTAGCACTTATTGCACATATCCCAAACCTCTTAACAGTGCAAGGCTGACAAGTACTACTGAGAAATACGTATGGTGTACAGCAATATAAAGATACAAAATTAAAGGATAAGAGGAAGATTTGAGATGAATATAAAGACTCTCTCTCTCTCTCTCTCACACACATATATATACCCTACTTATAGGCTTTAAACCCTAGACAAATTATGTAATATACTAAAAGAGATCAGAGTCGGTTACTGTAGTATGTGAGTGAAATCACTGTGAATTATAATAGTGTTGCTCAGTTTTCGGTTCGGTTCGGGTCGTTGGTTCGATTATTGTATTATACTTACATATTCTTGCACAAGCAACTACAAAGAAGGACATGCAGTCCAGTGGAAGAAAGACGCCTCCTTTCCTAAGAATAATTTTAGTTTTTTTTCTTACTTTCCCTTTTCCTAATGTTTTCAATTTTTTTCATCCGTGTAATTTATTTTTTTGATTTTTTTCACTTATAAATTTTTTCTTTTTATTAATTATTTATTTCAACATCAAATAATTTTTTTTTCCTTATAATATTTTTGTTTTTTGTTTATTTTTTTTGTTATAGTTATTGATTTTTTTTCTTTCAATGTATTTTTTTTTTTCCATTATTAACACAATAAAAATAATAATTTTAGTTATTTTCTTGCTTTCTCATTTCCTAATGTTTTCAATTTTTTTCATCCGGATAATTTAATAGTTTTTATTGTTTTAGCAGTAATAGTAATTGTATTTTTAGTTGATAAGGATTTAATGTTCATGTTGTTATAATAGGATGTATTCATGTGTTTTATTATATCAAACCTTACATGTATAGATGTTATACTTTATTCAATTTTTCATTTGATTGAAATTGATAATATATTTTTGTATTTGTTTCGGTCCTTATATTTTTAATTTTTTTTTATCTTAATTCCTTTATTTTTTTATAGTTCTAAATAGTCCATATTTTTTTCTATGTCTATATATGTATGTCTTTAGTTTTGGTTTTTAATTTTTATTATTTTCTCTTTTGTTGAGATAACATTTGTTTTTAAAAACTTTGTTTTTAAATTTTAGTAAGTGTTTATGATCATTTGAAAATTGATATTTTTTTTCTTTGTTTTTTCTTTTGGTTTTCTTTTGGTTTTTTTTTTAATTTCACATGAAATAATTTTTTTTGTTAAAATTTTAGGGTTTTTTATGCTTTTTTGAATTGATTTTTCTATTATTCACATAATAATAATAATAATAATAATAATAATAATAATAATAATAATAATAATAATAATAATTTTAGTTTTTTTTTCTTGCTTTCTCTTTTATTAATGTTTTAGAGTTTTTTCTCATTGGAATAATTTAATAAATTTTATTTTTTTTAGAAATAATAGTAATGATATTTTAAGGTATTAAGCCTTCGATGTTGTTATTGTTATAACAGGGTGTGTTGATGTGTTTCATTATATTAAACCTTGCATGTATATATATTATATTTTATTTTTAAAATATCAAAATCTATTAATTATTTCAATCTCAACAATCATAAAAAATATTTACTTTGCGGGCAATTAACTAGCAAGGAACTAAATCAAATAAGAAAACTTACTCTACTCTACTACCACTTGTTGGAAGAAAAATAATTAGGGTAAGAGCTTATAAACAACATAATAAAGATACAAAAGTGAAGAAGAAGAGGAAGAGAGTCTCATTAAGTGCTTTTTCCTTGTGTACTCCTCTCTGTACTTGTATAAAATTATGCTTATGAATACAAACCTATTTATGACCCTCGAATTTTTAGATAAAACTGATTCTACTCTGGAAAAAAAAAATTATTCTGCCAACTTAACGTAATGATTATTTCTAACTAAACGTTAGAACAATATTTGTTGTCGGGGAAGTGTCAACTATAACAAGGGAAAAGGGAAGAGGTTGGAGGTTGTCTTCCTTCCCTAACCACCATTAGTTCCGATTTATAGCCTCTCATGACTTGTTCGGAGATGTCATTTTTTTCTCCAAAAGTCTTCCTTATTTCGTTTCATTCATTAGATGGTCTACTAATAATGGACATAAACAAACACACAATTGCAAGATATCATCCTTGTTCCACCTCATTAAATTTACACAACTTTTGAGTTGTAATTTCCAAAACCAACCTTCTCATCTCAACAATAAAAATTTCCTTCATACATGCGTGCTAGAGATTTCAAGTACAAAAAGGAGAAAAATGTAATGGAATTTTTAAAATTGAAAGATATATATTCTTGTTGTGAAATATCTAATCTTAACATGAAATCCATGACCTGTAGGATCTCTCATCATTAGATAAAAACAAATCTGATATTTAGTATCTATCCCTTGAGGAAATGGCAAGTGAAAAGGAGTAATTAGTGAATGCCAAAAGAGTTTGGAACCATTTTCCTGTTTAATGACCTACAAAAGAAGAGAGACCTGCAAAATCTCAATCTATGGATCATCAGAAGTTTTGAGCTATTAAGCAAGTACTTGACCAAATCAAGTTGGCTCATTACGCTATTGAAGCAGCATAATACCTTTGGTTCTGTCCCTAGCTCTATTGAATCATTCGAATACCTAGACTTGGACTGGTTAATAAAAAAAAGGCATTACTCTTCTTCATTACCTCAGGCTTATTAGTTATTATGGGTCCTAAGAGAGAACGATTCATCACTGTCATGCCAGCAACCAGGATGATGTGCCAATAGTAAAGCTGTCATGTAGGCGGATCCCATGCCAGGTGCGAACCTCACATCATGAATCATTTTTTTTATCATTATTATTCTGGACATTATTGGGTCCTCCACATTATTTTCTTTGGTTCTTTGTATGTTCATGAATGTTCAAAATTTAGGAGCACTTTAATTCTGCCCTTTGTATGGCCATGCGATCCACATAAAAATGGCTTCTATGTATCATTATTATCCACGTATAGTTATGCAATTTTTGAAGTTTGCCTTGCAATTTTTATTCACAGAGAGAGGAAGGGATGGAAGAGTGCAGAGAATTCACAACTGGCAGGGTACTTGAGCCTGACAAGATCATCTCAACTAACCAGAAAGCTAGTATAGATACTAAATAAACTAAGGGATATTAACCATGCAAAAGCAATAATATTGCAGAAGACGGTATAATCAATCAATCAATCACATAGCGACATTGTTTACTTAATTCCATTCGAAGCTCATCACACCATATTCTAGAGTGCATGGAAAAGAAGAAAAGAAAAGGCAGTTGACAAAACAGGTAGGCTTGCTCCCTCCCTGGCTAATGATAGATGGAGTGGGGTCGGCAAGTACTAATGCTACAATTAGGGTTGCAATGGGACACATGAAAATGTGTTACTTAGACAGCTGCCTCCTCCAAAGATAATCTGTGTGGTGTTGTTTATTACATACAAGCATCTGAGGGACTGGTGGATTGCTAGTGCAACGACAATAACCAAGAGATTTCAAGTGGAATAAATATTGTAGTGGGTGTTACAAAAATAAATAAGAGATAAGAACAGTGGGTTATGGTAATTTTAACAAGTTGTATATGCGTAGTGACTATTGGGTTTGGTAGAATTAATTATGAAAGCTCCAAATAATAATCTAAAGGCCACCAAATCTCATGTTTAAGAACGTAATGGAGATTGGTGCTTCTTCAATTTGCGAATTTTCATGAATGTAGACCGGCCAAGTGTGCATCGTTAATTCAATAAGAAAATCAACCCAGATCTACATCTTTATAATGGTATTCATCGGATCTTAAGTAATAGGCGCCAAATAAGATTGAATTGCTTGTTGTAATTGAAGTTCTTCAACTATTTTTTAAAAGGGATGATTTTTTATTGGAAGAATATTCATTATTGTTTATAATTTTACTTTTAATACTGTTCATGCCAAAACTCTTCTTCGAGTATGTCAAGATTTCAAGGACCAATTTTCACAAAAGAATGCTCCAACCATATACCAGATACAACAATACATAACAAGGCACCATCATAGTAGTTGACTACTTCAAGAAACTCAAAGATCTTTGGCATGAATTAGAAACATATCAACCTCCTCTCACATGTAACGAGATGAAAACACATTATGCACAGAAGGAAGAAGATTGAATGATGAAATTTCTTATAGGCCTCAACGACACTTATAGTGGTGTTCGCAGCAACATCATCATAATGCCTCCATTATCTAATGTTCGCGAAGCCTATATTCAATGATCATTCAATATGTACAAATACCATCAGGACCAATATATAACTTTTCCATTACAGTCGCAGTTCATTCCCAATCAAACAACATATCAAATAGTTCTAAAAAAACATTGTGAGCATTGTGATAAAAGTGGTCACACAATTGAAGAATGTTGGACTCTCAAATTTCATTACAAGTACTATGACAGGAGAGGCCACGCTGAAGATAGATGCAAATTTTAAAATAGGACGTGGATTCCTACTGTGGGGGTCGAAAGGATAAACAAATCCACGGGGGTTGTTTCCTGTTACTCATGAAAAAAACTCAAAATTATTACAAATGGGACAACCATATGATTTTTGCACACTAACATAATCAACATCTCAATCCAACCTTTTACACGACATCTTTACAGAACAACTCTAATAGCTAGCCCTAGTTGTTTTCTATGATAAGTTCAACTCTTTCCTCTAATAAACCCAATGCTTATGCAAATTTTGCAGGTGTGGTTTCTTTTCTCAATCCTTCTTATAAATTTTATGCTTAGTAAACCTTGAATTTTATACAATGGAGCTACTGATCACATCACTTCTTACTAAACAGCTTTCAATGAAATTCAATCACTTCTTACTAACTGGTTCTTGTGTCCTAATCACCTATACTAGCACCATACCATTTGATTCAAATATCACATAGGACAAAGTTTTGTGCATTACATCTTTTCACTAAATATCATGTCTATTAGCAAACTCACTAATTCTTTAAATTGTTGTGCCATTTTATTTCCTACCTTTTGTGTCTTGCAAGACTTGGCTACGGGGAAGATGAGTGGCTCGGGTAAGTAGCATGGTGGTCGGTATTACATGTTTTTGTTGCAACAAACACCTACCTCATATCAAGTTTTCCTATCCTCACATTTATGGCACATGCGACTAGGACACCCATCTATTTCTCATCTCAAACTAGCTTCTCAATTATTGTCTTCCAATATTGTTTTTCTTGATCATGATTGTAGCATTTGTCCCATGGTCAAATAGACAAGACCCTGATTTCCTCTAAGTTCAATATCCACTAAAGCTCTAATTGATTTGTTACATTGTGATATATTTGGGGTCTGCATAAAATTTCCACACATTCACGGGCACAATATTTTTGTCATTATAAAAACCATTCGAGTAGACAATGGATCTGAATTTTCCTCAATCCAAATTTTTTTTCAAAATAATGGTATTGCATATTAATGCACTTGCATCTACACTAAACAAAATAGATTTGTCAAATGCAAGCATCGCCATATTCTTACCGTCACGTGTACATTACTTTTTCACTCTCATTTACCCATCATTTTATTGAGTGAATGTGTCTTGACTGTTGTTCATCTCATCAATCGCCTACCATCAACTTTACTCTCCAATAAATCACCTTTTGAATTATTATACAATTGACACCCTTCGTTGGATCACCTAAGAGTTTTTAGTTGTCTTTGTTATGCAACCATTGTCCATCCCTTTCGAAAATTTGACTCTCGTGCCACGTGTGTTTTTGTTAGATATCCTATTGACAAAAAGGGTTATAAACTACAATTTAGAGATAAATAAATTTTTTGTCTATGTTCGATTTTGTGAATACTCCTTTCTTTTCTCTCAATCCTCTGTTCCCCTATATCCTAACCTAATCACCAAATTTTTCTCCTCAAACCTTGTAGAGGATACACACAACGCACCCTATGAGTCTGTTGTAACCCTAACACATCACCTACACCCTTTACCCCTTTACATCTCCTCTCACTTGTTCAAAACCTGAATGTTAAACCCACCATTCCACATGTCGATCCACCTATAAGTCCTCCTCCACCTCCCCAACAGTTCACTCGCCCATATTCCTAACATGGAATACACACTACCACATGTCCAACCACATGGATCACTCAACCTCTCTACCTTGATCTGTTTCAAGTACTTGGTATCCTCTTTCTCAATTCCTTAAATATTGTTGTTTCTCTTTTGCATATTATGCTTTTCTTGTTAACATTACAGGTCACACAAAACCCTCTTTTATGCTCAAACCTATATTGAACCCCATTGGCAACAAGCCATGACTGCAAAATTAGAGGCTTTGCAGTAAAACAACACATGGATTCAGGTTTCATTACATGTTAGTAATTAGTCAATCAAATGCAAATGGATCTACAAAATAAAAAATTGATTTGACGACACCATTGAGCATTCCAAGGCCTGGCTTGCTAAGGGATACACTCACAATGAGGGAATTGATTATTAGAAAACTCTCTCGCACTGTCAAACTCACCACTCTTTGTTGCCTTCTTATTATTGCAGTTGTTCGCCATTGCTTCATCCATCTATTGGATGTCCAGAACAACTTTCTCAATGGTGATTTACATGAGATAATGTACATGGTGCCCCCTCTTAGTCTTTGCTGATAGGAGGAATACTTTATGTCATCTCAACAAGCACCTTTAAAGCCTTAGACAAGCTTCTTGAAATTGGTTTTCCACTTTCTTCAATGCCATTCAAAAGGATGGTTACCAATGGCATAAAGCAAATTATTCTCTTTTTACCACAGCTCAAGATACTTCATTTACTGTAGTTCTTATCTATGTGAACGACATACTCCTCATAGGCAATAATCTACAAGAAATGGAATGTCGTAAAGGGTTCCTTCTTAATTGGTTTTGCATTAAAGATCTCAACAATTTGAAATATTTTCTAGTTATTGAATTTTCTCATTCCAAGATAGGTATCTTCATGTCGCAATGAAAATATGCACTTGATATTTTACAAGATTCAGGATTTCTAATTGCACGACCAAACAAGTTTCCAATGGAACAAAATTTGAAACTCACACCTACTAATAGAAACTTACTAGATAACCCAACCAAATACAGGAGACTAGTAGGTCATTTGATATATCTTACTATCACAAGGCCTGATATAGTCTACCTAGTTCAAAAATTAAGTGAATTCATTCATCAACTCTGTAAACCTCATTAGGATGTTGTCATACGAGTCCTCAAATACATCAAAAGAACTCCATGTAGAGTTTGTTATTTTCTGCCAAAAATGATATTATATTAAAGGCTTTTTATGATTCAGATTAAGGAGGTTGTCGTGCAACAAGGAGATCAATTACAGGTTATTGTGTTTTTCTTTGAAATTTACTCATCTCATATAAATCTAAGAAACAAACCAATGCTTCAAGATCATTAGCAGAAGTTGAATATCGAGACATGGTCAACACATGCTTAAAAAATTGTTACACCATTGTTTTGTGATAATCAAGTAGCGTTACATATTGCAATCAATATCGTCTTTCATGAGCGTATAAAGCACATTGAAATTGACTCACATAGTTCAGGAAAAACTATAAGCTAGAATAATCAATCCTTTGTATGTACCTTCATGTTTTCAACTGGCAAATGTTTTTACAAAGGCCTTGGGGAAGGAACGATTTGTGATGTTGCGTAACAAGTTGGGACTTCATGACATTCACTCTCCAACTTGAGAGGGAGTGCTAAGAAATATCTTTGTAAATATCAATATATCTTTACTTGCATACAATTAGTAGAGATCATGTTCTACTAATTGTAAATCACGGGTTCCAAGCCTTAATAATAAGAGTTGGAGCCTTGATATTAGGTGTTTGAAAGCAAACCATTAATTGCCATTATTATATAATCATTGTATTGTTTAACCTATAAACATACAAATCTCATTTTGAATTTCTAAGGTACTCTTTATATGGTTTTCTCATCTGCAAGAGTAACCATCAAAATGGGATTGTGTCAAATTTGGACTTGCAGCAAGTTGTAGTTATCTCTGATAGTAATTTTCGTTCACATGTTTATCTCTGATTAGAACACCTAGTTGGTTAGTTATATTGTAAGTCTACCACTGTCAGTATGTTATTTCCTATTATGTAGGAAGACTTACTATAAAAGAAGCAATGCTTCTCTTGTATTCGATATAATAATTAATACACGAAAGACACATTACTGAATTCTATATGGTATCAGAGCAGGTTTTTTAAAATCCCTGCAAACCCTTGCAAAACCTCTACAAATCCATTAAATCAAAAATCACCCAAAAAAATGACTACCGAATCACCCTCTCCTATTATTCACGTCCAAACTGAAAGCCTAGTTTTTAATGCTAGTATGATACTCACAAAAACCAATTATGATACTTGGTCCCAAAACAACGAAATGCAAATTGTTGGTCGTGAGAAACTGGATTATATCATTAGCGACTCACCTATATCTAATGCAAAGGATCCCTCGTATTCCAAATGATATGCCAAAAACCACAAGATTAAAGGCTGGTTACTCATTAGCACTAGATGAGAAGGTCTCGAAAAATGATGGAGAAAAACTTGAAGACCCCCCCTGCATATAGAAGCATAGTTGGTAGCTTGTTATACTTGACAACAACTAGACTAGATTTAATGTTCCCTGTTGGTCTGTTGTCAAGGTTTATGAGCTCACTAAGCAATGTTCACATGGGGATTGCCAAGAGGGTGCTGAAATACATCAAAGGGACTAGTGATTTGGGTATTGGTTACTCAAAAACAGGAGGAGTTGACTTAATTGGTTATGCAGACAGTGATTGGGTTGGGAGTGTGGATGATATGAAAGCACTTCTAGTTATGTGTTTACTCTTGGTTCAGGTGCAATATGTTGAAATGCAAAGAAACAAGAGGTGGTGGAACAATCAATTGCTAAAGCTGAATATATCTCCATGGAAACAACTACAAATCAAGCTTTTTAGTTGAACAAATTGCTTGTTGATTTAGGACAAAAATAGAGTACACCAACTACGTTTTATTATGATAATAAGTCTTCCATTGCAATTGCTGAAAATCTAGTTCAGCATGGTAGAACCAAACACATTAATGTGAAATTTCACTCCCTAAAGGAAGCCGAGAACATGTTCATTAAAATCCTTTATTGTTCAATTGATGTTCAACTAGCAGATTTGATGACCAAGGCACTTCCTAGATCAACACTAGAATTTATGTGGATGCAACTCAAGTTATTCAAGGCAAAGCTCAAGGAGACTGTTAGAATTAATGAGATTTGCATTGAGGATAAGAGGATTTACTCTGTATTCTGAATTTTAGTTTTTTGAAATTTTGTTTTTACTATTCATAATAGGTTTTTACTCAAATCTATTTATTTTCCAATAATCTCTTAAGTGTGTTGAGAGTTTTACGCTTCTAGGTCATTATCGTGTAAGCCTATGTTAAGGCATTTTTTAATTGAATAAAATTGAATGATTTTCGATTCCAATTCTTAATTTTGATTGCTGCAAATTTTTTGTGCCCAGTTTTTGATCTCTACAATAACTGTTCTAAACAGTTATTGTTCAAATCAAATTTCAACAATATGAAAGGTAATGAAAAGGGAATGTGACTTATACAAGCTTAACTAGCAAATCTTTAAGTATATTTGCATGACTCAAGATTGTATGAGAAAATTTGCAGTTTCCAGCTAACCAAGTGTTATAAATAATCTACGATGAGATACCCAGAGATTTAGATGCCGACAAATAAACAGTTTCAGCACTTAACAACAACTAAGTGAAATGATCGACCATCTACAAACTGAAAACAATCCTTTCTTGAGGTCTAGGGCAATGGCTTTATTAGCGTACTTTTGATCAGGAAGCTACCCTATCATAGATAAAGCATTACATCAACACTACTAGCCTAGTGATAATCACTGAAACCATTGAGAGAAAGATCATTTCGAGAAGTGAAGTGTGACAAAGAGGTCGAAGTACCATGTATATAGCCTAAGTTGTCTTTATTTCAACACATTTAAGGTAAAACTAGGTGAATTTAGTTTAATGGTTCACAAAAATAACAAAATAATGATGCCCTTCAAACATCACTAAATATTAAATCCAGAAGAGCAGTGCCCATATGATCTATTAGATTTTCCCAGGGGGCAAGCAATGCAGCTAAAATTCAAAGACATTTTAAACTGAATGATGCGGCAAAGGTGAAGGAGGATGACCGGTATGATGATGTCAAATTTCAAGCGACATAAACAGCAGGAAATGCACAAGGACTGGGGAGAGAAGATGAAACATAAAGGATGAAAAGGACCATCTTTTAACATTGCTAGAAAGATGTACAATCCTTGACAAGACAAAAATGACCATGAAATTCAAATCACACATTATTATTGATTAAAAATAATAATAATAATAATAATAATAATAATAACGTATAGAGAGAAATGATTTGGTTATGTTATGAACATGAAGATAAAATTAAGGTGCGAAAATGCATATAAATGTGGGAATCGCTAATAGCAAATGTTAAGAGGCCTTTATCATCCCGTATCTAAGCCACTACATGACCTCATACGTGAGAGAGTCAGTAACATCTCGAGTGACTATTATTCAAATACATTTTAGCATAGAATATTGATTCCGCTCGAGTTGTGAGAGTAGTTACAGGGTCTTTAAATTCTTCATCAAATCCCTTGAACAAATAAAATCCTATTATTCTTTGAGGTAGGCCAGCGATTTCTCTGAGCTTCTTAACATGAAAGCTTCTTGTGAATCAACAATGAAGCGAGCACGATTTGATAGTTAGATTGATGCCAAGGTCAATCATGAAAAGCTAAAGCAATCCTAATAATCGTTGTTTGGTAAAATTGCAGTTCATACAATCACCATCAACAAGGACATTTTTTTTCTACCATAGAATTGTTACAACATCATCTAGGCCTAGCTCTCAAATCTTTCTACACGCATAACCATGAAAAAAAAGGAGAGAAATGACTGTCTGCTAATTAACATTTTCCCTCTCGAGGCCACAAAAATAGCATGAAAACGTTCACATGATTCCTACCAAAATTCCCGAAGCCAGGTACCAGGCTCTCCATCTGAAGCAGTAAAATTTCATCACAAAATGCTGAGGCAGTATGAAACATTCAATTCTACCATTTTTCACAGGGATTCTCCACATTAAGTCTGCACAACTTCAAAGCTTCCGTCTTTTTGCATGGGCAGGAAACGGGACTGACTTCTTCCACTGTCTACAACCAATCAGATAAACGCATGAACAGCATGCAGACCCATCATCTTCACTGGATGTCAATCAACATTGGCAGTTCTCTTTTCCAACAAAGACTCCAAAAATACTGAACATAATTTGGTTAGGGGTGGAAGGTTATGTGATGATCCACTAAATACAGTCTCCCAGGTCCTCTCCAATGGTGCAGATGGGACCCATGAAGCCTGTTTCCTCTTTGTGTCAAACTGTGGGAGCTCTCCATAGATTGACGCGTACCCAAATTTCCCTGCATAAGAAGATGGATGCAGTTTAATTTGTATTGTGCATTAAAATTTAGGAGGAGCAAAACACGCAAATGAATGTTAAGATCAAAAAAGTTGACATCTGTTTCGAAGAAAGGGCTAAATAATAATGAGCTATAAATTAAAAAGGTTGGCTGTTGTTACAAAGAAAGGGCTAAACAATAATGAGAAGTTCCATAGTTTCCTTGTAAATTATAACCATAAACTTATCTACCAGAAATTAAATGAATATGGACGAACATATGCCTTGACATAAGCAGAAGCAAAAGCATGAATTATTTAAACTTTCACCCAACTACCTTTTAGTTTTCCTAATCTGTTTGAACTTTTGAGCATTGTCATCAACTCTACAACAACTAAGCCTCAATCCCAAACAGAAAGTTGGGTTGATTACAAGATGTAAAAATTATCACACAAAAATAATTGAAATTAACAAAAAGAAAATTAAATTTGAAGTTCTATTGCAAGGTGATTTATTTTTTATATAAATAAATGCAATTTTAATGTAGTGGCATGTACCTCTTTAATTAATTAATAGAAAAATAATGGATGATCATATTAAAGGAGCCCACCTGCTTCCTCAAGGTCACCGAGACCCTCTTGCCGAATTGCACTATGTTCCTTTGCTTCTTTGCCTTGTGGGTCAAATAGTAAATACTCATGATCACCATTTATATATGCAAGCAATGATTGAGGTGGTTTCCCATCTAGTTCATTTTCATCTATAGAAGACTGATTTGCTTGAATAAAGGCAAGAGCCCCTCCCTTGGCCTGTACCAAAAAGAAGAATCAGAATACCAAACCATTCTTGTCAACTGCATTCGGATGATACAAAAACTTTAAGCATTATTTCATTATATTGAATCAAAATAATATAGCAACTTCTTTCTTTTCTTTGTTCTTTATTTACTAATCAAAAGTACTTGAAACTTCAAGGGCACACGATGGGAATAACTTCTGCTGCACCTTCATATTTTTGACCATTGCTTGGTATTAAACCACATTACGCATTTTCTGCAAGATTCACGATGGAATCGCAACAATATTTATTTCTCCACCTATCAGTTAAATAACAGGAATCTAGACAAGTGGTGAGCAAAAGCTACATCACCTTGTTCCACACGTAGCTTTTCCATTTTAAATCTTACGATCATCCCACAAGCATTTGAGGATAATTATATCACCAATATCCTTTTCCATAAGAAGAATGGTTTTAATACTCTTGGAAAATGCATACCATCACATTATTCAGGGACACCACAATACACATGTAACTAGATTTTACTATACAACTAATAAAAAACAAACACAAGATACCAAAAGTCCTAACTTCATTGCTATAAGAATACCTTGTAATAATTTGATTGCCAGAAATTGTGGCTATACAAATGATTTTGTGAAAGACTTGATAAGAAAGCTCGCATGTTGACACCGATTAAGCAAAATTACTGATAGGATTTGATAAAATAAGTCAATAGATTATGCTACCAAGAATTTTTTTTTTCACAAAGAACATTGATAAAAGACACAAGTCTAATCATGTCATGAGTAATGGTTAAATATATACTGCCTTAATGTGCTATGAAGGCACTAGCTAGTTGAAGCCAGTCACACATATGGTAGGGACAGGAACCCATACCCTGTTGAAGTGATAGGCCAGTTATATTGAGCTACACACATGGCTAGGACTGGGACAGATCTCATCTTACCTTATTCACTGACCAGGTAAAAATAGGAACAGGATCGGATGCATTGAATAATAAGATTACACCATCTCTTCCATTTAATGATATTTCATTGCATTTAGATGATTCAGGAAGAAGTGCAAGAGCAGCAAAAGATGACATGTCTGCTGCACTAGCAATAGCTGCACAAGACATACAGCATGTTATCAAACATATGATTATGACATAGAGATGAAATGTTTCATCACTTTGTTAACAGTTGCAAACAAGGAAAAAAGAAATCATTTGAATTACTCAAGAAAGAAATAACAACTCCAAGAAATAATAATTATAATGACAATAACTGATAGCAGAGGCAGAAATCAAATTTGGCAGGTTGGGGCATAGCAGTTTTAAAGATTTATGCAATGAATAGAACTGAAGAGTGAGTGCCAAGTAGGCTTGCATTTTAGCATTGCAGCATCATTGAAAACAAAACTTGTGGGCTTGGTTGAAGCTGTGGTCACTGTTTATCCTAGCACTAGCAAAAGCAAGAAACTCAGCAGAACTCAATTATTGTAGCCTTTAGTTTTCACATCATGGTTCCTCAAAAAGAAATGGTTTCGAAATACCCAATTGCAACAATTTAGCAATTTAAAGCAAGAATGTTATAAGAAGCAGGCATCATATTTCAGCAATTTAAGAATCATTTAAATAAAAACAATAATGGCTGTTTTGAGGCTACGGGGACTGTATCGTAACCAAAAATCAAAGCAAGAAATGCCCACTAAATAAGTTATTATAGCCTTGAGTTTTCATTCCATGTTTCTTTAAATAAAAAAGGTTTGAATATACTAATTCGGACATAAAAATCAAGCAACGAGCCAGTCTCAACAATTTTGTGGACCTCCAACCTGGGGGAGAAACAAATGCATAAAAACATTTCCTCATCAGGAAGTGCTACATGCAAGACTTTTACAAGACTTTTTAAAAACAAAATGAACCATGCTACACATCAGAATATTCCATGTTTTATAATGAAAGGTTAGCTTTTACAGTAGAATCTTAAATTTCATTTTGCACTATTGATGGTGCAGATGAGGATCAAAAGTATTGAGCTAAGTTCAATCATACAGAACTTTCCTCTTAAAATAGACAGGTCAGCCTATGGTACGGAGCCAGGCATGCTATTTATGTTTTATTTAAAGTTAAGCAAGGTTACAATGCCCCTGACTAAAATAAAAAATGATGGATTATGATACTTTTCATCCAATAGTCAGATCAGTGAGTCATACTTTTCATACTCAATGCATTGCTAAGTTATTTGCTAGTATATATCAGAACTTTACACTCAGTTTTCTGAAAATATCAATTTCAAAAGCCATCTGAGCTATCTCAACTTTGAAGGCCAGCCATTTCATCTTTCAAGTTATTGTATCATATTGGTTTCATCTTTCCATGAAACCAATATGATACAGTAACTTGATGGATCTCTTTGATATTTAAGAAATCATGAAAGAAAAGGAAAGGAGAGAAATCATATCTGGACAACTAAACTCCAATTTATTTTATTTTCCCTAAAAAAGGAAGAATTTCTGCATGCCAATCACAAGATGGGCAGGATTCCAGGAAACTCACAAACAAGCAAAGCCTAAACATTTGTTCAAGAGAAGAGATGTCTTTTCACCTTCTACATGAAGCATGTATGACCAAGATAGACACAGTTTTGACATACTCCAAATGGATAGCTGTGGTTTTGAACCCCAAGATGCAGAAACTAGATACTCTGATGTTCCAACAAATGAGAGGTTCACAACAGGCTGTAAAAAAGTTCCAAGAAAAATAATTAAATATGACACCACAACGAGAGAGGAGATATTCACAAATGCAGAAGCCATGCTAAAAAGATACATCAAATAACCTATCGATTCCCACACCAAATCATATGTTCTTACAGCCTTTTTTGCTTTATTTGCTTCCAATGTGCTGCTACTTAATTTTTCAGCTATTAAACATTGCTAAGCAGTTGAGCACAAGCTCTCTTGCTCCAAATTTATTTCCATAGAGCATCCTTGAACAACATCAACATGTTCATTGCTTGTTACTTACAGCAAATCAATGAAAGTCATAATTGGACTCTAAAACATCAAAAACACCAAAAGGGAACAGACTCATTAAAACAAAGGAGCTAAACCTGCACAGCCCCACAGTTTTATCTTTTGCATAGTTAAACACCAAAACATAAACTTAAAGAGGAAATGAGGACTACATTCAATGGATCAAGAACAAAGGTTAGGTAGCCAGCAATACTTGTAATTTCCATGGTTTTGGTGTGTGTGTGTGGATACATAGCATATGCACTAGAAAGATCATAAGTCAGGATCTCAAAGCATCACCATGAGAGTCTCCCCAATCACAGCCACTAGAATATTCTTGTCTGCATCCCACAGTGTGATAACAGTTTCAGCTGCAACAGCAAGAACAGAACCATCGGAAGAAAATGTGGCAGC
The DNA here is from genome assembly GCA_032356905.1 of Salix exigua. Taxonomy (NCBI): domain Eukaryota; kingdom Viridiplantae; phylum Streptophyta; class Magnoliopsida; order Malpighiales; family Salicaceae; genus Salix; species Salix exigua. Next base: position 11,655,904 of record CM063593.1, on the reverse strand, counting down.
TGTCATTGGTTTTTTTCTGCAAGTAGAATTATAAATAATCTAAATGACCACAAGTTTGAAGGTTTAAATTATCAGCATATTATCTAGATTTCATCAGCTTTAAGTGACAACACAAGTACACATTTCAATGAATAAAGTTCTATTAATTATAGGGGAAGAAAAAAGAGGCGCAAGAGGGAAATTTAGGTATAACTTTTGGGATTGAAAATTTGGATTATAGTAATATGAGACAGAAAAGCCAAATATAATATTTACGGCTAAATGTTATAAAGTTTTTGACAGTTCTTCCATTTTCACCAGAAAAATATTTCTTTTAAATCCCACTAATTGAATCCATCAAGAATTATAGTATCACTAAACCAGGATCATACTTGTATGACCCAACAGCATGGCAAGTCCATCCAGAATTTGAGAGTGGTTGATCCATCTCCTGGATCCCATTGTTGCAAACCCATACCTGAAGCACCCAAAAGGAGATGTAAGGCCAAGAGAAACAGAATACTCAAAATTAAATGTTTTTATGCCCCACATTTACCTTGAAGTCCCCACCATAAGAAGAACTGACAGCCATAGGGCGGGTAGGATGAAAAGCAATAGCTGAAATGCCAGCATCCCTATAAAATATGGAGTAACATTATCCCCAATCATGTTCTTAAAGGAAGCATATTTATATCCACGCATTCCAATCCAATGAAAACGTGAAAAAGCACACACATTGAGAGATGCTAAATAAACAAATATTGAGCCAAGGAACATAGCTCACTAAACAGTATGAACTTCACATATGATGCTTAAAATTGACTTCCCTTTTTCTTTGATCCCAATTCATAAAAATTGAAAACAAAACAGTAACAGGTGCCAGAATGACTGGCACAACCCAAAAAATGCTTATATCTCATTTTCCTTAGCCCAAACAAATTAAGTCAAAACATCAAACCTGTGAGGGTCATAAATGATGGTGGACAAACTGAACTCCTTGTTTTGTGATCCCAGTGCCCAAAACTTAAGACAAACTAATCCTCCCAAACCCTCCTCAGGAAGCTTCACTTCAGCAGTGCTCATCATCGAGCCATCTAAGGAGAGAACAGCTAATGTCACCACTACCTATAGCCAACATGTCCAAAGATTCAGCAATTACTAGTAAACGTAACAGAATCAAATTAGTAAAAAAAAAAGGTTAGAAGACATGATCAGCAATGTAGTTGAATAGGAAAAAAAAATACAGAAAAGCAACATGATTACCGTGACTTCATCGCCTGGTTGATGGTTTCTCTCACAAATTACAACCTGAGGGGGGATAGAAATTCAAATTTCACTTTGATGCATTTTATAATCAATAAGTTTCTAATGAAATATTTATACCCCAGTACCTAAAGCACAGAAGGTGCACATCAAAATGGTCCAGGGCACTAGGTGAAATAACATACCCAGTAAGCCCGATATTGCCAAATTGATAAATACAAATCTTATCAAGCAGATAAATGTTCCAATAATGGATTGATTTAAAAAATAAAACGGAACGGTGAAGTGGTTACATTACTTGTATACAAAACCAGTTAAAAGAAAAATCCAGCTCCAACATAACCCACCCACAGGAAGGAACCGAAAAAGAAGAAAGAAATACTCTGTAATTCTAATTAGGAATGCAATCAACATTGTTACACAGTAAATGGAAACACATTTCCTTGGGAAACAATGATCCCTCAATTACTTATGCATAGAATACGAGGCTGCAACCACTGGTAATGAAAACCACCTATCAGGTGAAATGACTGAGAAAACAAGACCATTAGCTAAATGAAACTCAAATAGGCTAAATAAACCAGTAGAAAATAAATCAACACTGAAAGAAAAGCATCCTTATTCTTCTAATTTCAAATTCATCTTGGACATTCACCAACTCCAAGTAATACATTATTTTCATCTGAAAGAAAACTAATTACCTCAGAAACTCCTCGGTCATCAAATAGGCTGTATAACTGGATGCAGTAGTTTTCTGTACGCAAAGCAACTAATCCCGCATTACAGTCAAAGGCAATCCCACTTTGTAACCCATTGCACATCTCTGGAAATGAGCAAGGAAGCTGAAAAATTTGATACCATTGTTTTCAACAGATGAGAACTAGTTTCCATATAAAACAGCACCAGAACATATAAAGCAGGATTTGTACTTTGTTCACATAAGAATCAGTCCTGGAAAATAAGAAGGTATATGAACAGTAGGCCATACTATCCAAACAAATCTGCAAAAAACAAAACCTGAAAGGTTGAAACAAAAATTTGATGAATCTTTTAAAGTCTGACTCAATGCAAACTCCAAGTCATAGATACCAGGCCAATAAAAATTGGATGGCAATTTTCCACACAAGCAAACATGCCAATGAATTGTCATGGCACGATGCACTCAAATCTTTCCAGCTCAGGGCATGAGATGGAGTGATTTACACCTAACAGTAACATTTTTTTAAGACTCGGAAAGAAGCAAGGCAGTTCAAAAACTTGAAGGCTATAAGTTAATCAAGGATTTCATTATAAACACCCCTCGAGTGATGCAACAGCTGCCATGATTGAGTTCAAGTCTCGAAGAAGGTGGCTTTCACATCATTTAATGACACCCCACCATATAGTTTAAGGTTAGTATTGTGTAATTTTCCTGGTGATTAGAATTTTTTTGTGCTATGCATGGGTCTCTTCTTATAGGGATTCGACCCTCACAATATGCTTAAGAAATTGAAAATCGCCACTGGACTCTCTCTTATAGGGATTCGACCAGAATATACAAGAAGATTTTGAAGGATTAAATCCAAAATGAAATAAAAACACCTGTTCGAACTCAATATATACATAGCTGTGCTGGTGAAGGGAACAGGATTGAAGTAGTATTAGCAATAAACAGGAGAAGTGGATGGAAATGATGAGATGATGTGAAATGAAGTGGTAAATGATATAAAATAACAAGTCAGAAACAGTTTGGTCAAAATAGAACATTATGGAAGAGAAAGTTCGGCCTAAATAAAACATTACAGAGAAAATAATCAACACAGTCAATTCCAACTAGTTTGTAACTAATTGGATCATCATTTCAAATCAGTTGAATTATCATGGAAAGATTGTCTGGCTTATAGAAGATTATAAAATTTCCTACTCATTGAATTATCATTTCAATCAGATGAATTTATCAATCAAACAATTAAATGGCTAGGCAGAAATTGATACTCTTACAAGATTCACACAAGGCAAATATACTGATCAAAACTAACCTTGATCCCTGAGATGGACTTCAAAATTTCCATTGAAGGCATTTTGAGTAGATGAATTTGATTATCTGCACAAGATATCTGAAGATCCTTGCTTTAGTAAAATTGGTAAAGACAAATTCATTTTTTAAATTAGGATTAAAATTTCTGGGAAATATATTCCACTTACAGATGAAAGTGAAGGATCTGGAGAATCTGTAAGCCATAAGAGTGGAGATCCAATTCGAGGTAAGAATTTCTTCCTTCCAGTGTCTAGATGCCAAACCACAAGAACTCCTTCCTTTCCACCTAAATGTAAACAGAGAATGTGTCATGAACAGGACATCAACTCTACACGTGAATAGAGCAACAATCTTCATGAAAAAGCCATGACTATAAAAAGATATTCTGAGTCAATTGTCAACTGATGTGAGTGGCAAGTTTAGATCTGAAACACCTTTGAAGTAATTGCTTAAACCCAGGACATTTGATTTGATAAATGAATTGCATGATCAGAAAACATCTACTGGGAGATAAGTTTCCAATCTACAAAGCATTGAATAAAATAAGACATGCCACTAATTCAAGGACCATATAATAATCTCAAAAACATATCCAATCACCCTGGTTTATTCATATCTCTGAGGTTACTTTAACCAACTCCAAAAGCATGTGATAGGTGTTCTTCCCATTTTTCTCATTTAATTCTAATCTAGTGTCAGGCCACATGGAAACATAAACTAAGCAAACAAAGCATCCATTCAAATTACAGCTTCTTTACCTGAATACAAGTAAGCTCCATCAGAAGAGAAAAACAGAACATTTACTTCAGCAGAATGCCAATGCCATGTGGTGCACGAATCAGCATCATCATCACCCCTCACTCCAGGTCTTTCTTCCTCATTATTTATCAACTTTCCATTCACTAATCCATCCCCATCAGCAAATGTTCTATCCCCAAATCCCCTCCAAATCAAAATTCTTCCAGTCACATCCCCTGCAGCAACAATTCTCTGAGTCGGGTGGAATGCAAGAACATTCATATTCTTTGTATGATGCAGCGTGATCTTCTTAACCATGGCACGCTCAGTCTCTGCAGTCGGTACTTTCCATATTTGAAGCTTGCGCTTAAATCGGATACCAAAATATTTTCCCGAGGAGCTAACAGTTATAATCTCTGGTTGCTTCGTCTGTACAAAAGGTAACCACAATTTAATACAGCTCTCCATTTCTTTAAAGTTTTCATTGACTGTCAATAAAACTAACCATAAGTGCTAAAGATAACTTCTTATGTCAAATCACAGAAAAGAGGCCACACAAAAAGCATCAATAACAGATACAGAACGAAATTATTTTACCTCTGTCAGTGTCATTCCACCAGCCATACGAGAATTTGTTAAGTTAAACTTTTTAATTTGACCACGCAAGGCCTTACTAGACTCCTTTTCTGGTTCTTTTGTGTTTTCGACAGACAAATAAGCAAAAGTCTTAGGAGATTTCTCATTGGTCTCAGCTGTCTGACTTAATAAAGTTGGAATGACCTGAGGATTGTTAAGAATAGAAACAATAATCATTGCACGTTTAAAAAATAATTTATTTTTAATAACAGAATCATCATGAAATTGGCTTTAATTACCATGGAAATAATCGGCAAATTAACGTTAATTATCTTAATTAACTCCGGCACTGAAAAGTCCCAATAACGAATAGTTCCGTCAAGTGACGCCGTCCAACAATAGCATATTATCTTACTTGCTGGAGTTGACGCCGGCACTACTATCACCGCCGTAACAAGCGACGCATGGCCGTCAAGCGACGCTACCTGCAAAACAGAAGGGGTAAACTACGATAGGCAATTAATCGAGATAAGTAACTAATTGACAAAATTAAAAGAAAAACAGAGGAAGTAGGTAACCGGTAAGCCGGTGGCGGTGCTGAAAATGGTGACGGAGTTGGAAGTGCAAACGAGGAGTCGTTTGGCGTCGTTGGAGAAGGCTGGTGGTGACAGCACGTAGCTTCTACCGCCTCTAATCATTTTTAGACTTTGATGATCTAAGGAAGATAAAATCGAGCGAGAGAGAGGGGGGAGTTTTGAGATTGAGAGACTGTCCTGCTAAAGCCCTAATAGCGGCAAACTTCATCTATAAGACCATAAACCCTGTTTTTAGTTTTTACTGACGCCGCCTCGTAAAGAAGAGGAGAAAGCGTAAGAGTAATTAATGTCTGCATTCATCCAATCCTCGTATTCATAAGGTTTTTGTTTGAACGATCCTCATACTATTTTATTTTCTTAATTCAACCCTTTTATTATGTTTGGTTGCCCCTCCCTCAATTTACTTTGAATTTCACTATTTCATTTATGTAATATTTGGTAATGTGGTATTGTCTATTTTTTAAAATAATTTTAATTATAATAAAATTAATTTAAAATTATATCAAAACAATTCAAATTATAATAAAATTAATTTAAAAAATATATTTTTTAAAGCACATGCAATTAGCCAAAACAACAAACACAGCCTTCATCATTTGATTAACGCCTATTACACTATTTGATTAATCAAGATTTGTCAAAAAAATTAATGAATGGGAATGGGAGTTTATTGAATGAGATTAATAATAGATAAAAGTTATAACAACTCAATAACACCAATTACATAATTATTTTTTTTTGTAAATGAATGTCTTGTATCTTTCAACCATACATCTTCATTCTATTCACAATAACCAACATTCTTGAATAATAATTTGAAATTGACTTGGATATTTCATTCTAAAGTCTTCAAGTTTACCTCTTAGTAGTTGGAGTTGAACTCTCTTCGCTTTATCAATCCTTTGGAAAACACTTTGGAAAAACTTTCAAGGTTCTTTTTATAATGATTGCTCATCCAAATATTGGTGGATAAGGGCAATGGATTGTTGATTTTTCTTCCTTGTCCTTTTTTTATGTTATTTTCATATTAAATTTGATCATAACATTTTTTATATAATTTCCCAAACATCATGTAAGTCAAGCAAAGCTCACGTGCAAAAAAAACAACCAATTATCATAGTTTTTTTTTTGTTAATATGGGTGAGTTGAAATAGAAACATTTCATTACTTATCACTAAACCTTTTTTCAAGGCTTTAATATCACTTTTATAGTAAAGTAAATGATGTTTTGTTCGAGAAAGATGAAATAATTGTAGGAAGAGTGTTTTTTTTTACTTACACTTATAATCATCTAACTAGAGGTATTCATAGACACACACCAGTGACCTCTTGAAATCTAGATACATGAACTTCAATAATTAACCACAATCATTACATGATTCTCAACATTCAAAGTAAACAAACACATTGAACTTGCTCAAAAAACATATGCGTGTAATCAATAAAAAAAACATCAAATTATTTATTTCATATCTTCATTCTTAAACCCTTTCCAAACCCATATTTTGAGGCACTCTTAATTATGAGTGATAGGAAATGGCACCCTAAAGTTCAAGTGCAGCATAACGAGTTCCACATCCATTTGTACTTGTTCTCTTATTCGAGATTCCTTGTAAAACATCACAGCAGCAATGGTTATATTACTACTCTAAAAACTCTTCACCCCAGCAAACAAGTAAAATAATCTTTTTGAAGTTCTGAGTTGGTGAGAGGTAAATTTGATGGGCTTCTTTCTTTCTATGTCAATTAGGGATTTATCAATAGTAAGATCTAGAAATTGCGATTCTAGACTATTACTCAATTGATGCTTTTGTGCTTGGTAGCAAATTGCCCCTATAGTAATGTAACAGCCCGGCCCAACCTGCCATATATTGTCCGCTTTGGGCCTTACCACCCTCACAGTTTTGTTCCTGGTGACGTGAGCCCACTTCTGATCTTGACGCCCCAAAATGTGTATGACAAGTTAGCAACCAACACTCTTAATAAGGTCATCTACCACTCCCTCACCTATCGATGTGGGATATTACAATCCACCCCCATTAGGGAGCCTGACGACCCCGTCGGCACAATCGGACAGCTAGTGAGGTCGGCTTTGATACCAAATGTCAGCCCGACCCAACCTACCATATATTGTCCACTTTGGGCCTTACCACCCTCACGGTTTTGTTCTTGGTGATGTGAGCTCACTTCTAAGCCTGACGCCCCAAAAAGCGTATGACAAGTTAGCAAGCAACACTCTTAATAAGGTCATCTATCACTCTCTCACCCCACCGATGTGGGATATTACAAGTAGAATTGACAAACGCTACAATCCATAAAAACTCAATTTAAACCTATAACTTCTTGTTGTTATTTGTAATACAACGTAAATTAGTACACAGTAAAGTAAGGATGAAAACTTTGAAGAAATCTTACATGTAATCACAACGATATAAATTGTTGTTTAAGGTGAGATGCCTCCTTCGTTTGGACTTGAGACTAAGCTAGAGATAAAATACAAGAACACCAAAATAACTCATCAAATACAATAATGGTAAGAAGTTGTGTCTAGCTTTGAAATCACGTCATATCTATATGTAATTTTTATTTTTATAGTGTTTTGGTTGATTTTTTTCTTTTTGTCCACTTTCAAAGTTAGTAAAAAATATTATATATGCATAAGGAGTTCTGATGAAGTGTTAAAGCTCTGGGTGCAGGGACACACCAATGAAAGCACACTACCTAGATTTTGACAATGATGGATAGTGGCAACCTTGCATGGGCAGAGATGAATTCGGCAGACCTTGTGTTATAATTCATGCAAGTCATGGAGTATGTGGCTTAACAAGGATGTGGAGCTTAGATCATGGACCTTCTAAGCCAACAACTGACACAACAAAAACTAGTAGTTGTGGTTGCCAAGTGAACAAGTAGAACATAGGTTAATGGCAGTTATGGACACCCAAATCAAGGGGAAATGGGACAAAACATCAATCAGAACAAGGGTTGCTATACTAGCTAGGATCATAGGGGATGATTTCCTCTTTTTTTTATATAGGAAAGAGGCCATTAAGTTCATGGAGAACAAAGAGGAGAACGTGCCCCACTATGTCCTGAACAATAGGGATCATGGCGGTGCCATGTAACTCACAACTTTGTTTATAAATAGGTACAAATCCTTAGTTGTGCAACATGCGATTTTTATGCATAACACACACTCTTATTTATATAATCCTTTGTGAGATAAATAAGGGTTGAGAGTTATTCTTATATTTTTGTTGTGCTTTGCTTGTGTTTGTTATTTGTTTACGACAAGGAAAGTGGGGGAAACTCTTTGGTTGAGCGAAATAAATAGTTATGGCAAAACACAAATGAAAATGGTATGTTAAGACTTAGTCTAGTTAGGACTAGACTACCATATTAGGTTGGGTTTCAATGTGAAAATTTTAATCCTATAATAATTGGTATCAAAACAGGGTTGATTCTAATATCGTGTAGGCCAAAGTCATGAAATCAATTCTGACACAATTAGTATGTCTTGAAACCTTGATTGGGCAAATTGAAGAGGGCATAGAATGCTCTATCATTGAGCGATTAAAGGATATGCTCTATCATTGAGCGATTAAAGGATGCTTTAGAAAACACTACAAGGGCTAAGAGTTTGTATATCTCTTTTGTGGCAGAATTGAGTGATTGAAATCTACTAGAGAGACTATTGTGATTCTAAAATATGTAATAATAAACGCTTCAAATGGAGTAAGTATTTCAAAGCCCGAATTGTCTGATCCAAAACCTTTTGCTAAGGCAAAAAGTTCCAAAGAACTCAAAAAAAATTATGGGACATGAAGCAATACTTTAGTGTTGTGAAGATCATGCATAATTGAACAAGTGGATCTCACTATGATGTATCTCACAAGATATGCAACACTTTGGTTGAGAATCAAAACCAAAGAAGATTTGAATGTTGGACATACCAAATTTGAGACATGGGATCGTCTGAAGCAAGAGCTGAAAGAGTAATTCCTGTGGAACAATATATTATGGATTGCGAGGGAATTGGAAAAAGCTCAAATATGATTGGTCAGTGCATTAGTATGTTAAAGCTTCTAGCTCCTTAATTCTTGATATTGAGAATATGACCGAGGAGGACGAATTATTCAACAACATGTTTGGACTTCAACCTTGAGCACAAGCGGAGCTAAATCGACATAATATAAAAGATTTGTCCTCCATTATTGATGTTACGGATAGTTTAGTTGATTTTAAATAAACTACTAAAGAAGCTATACAACAACCTCCTTCATGTCTAAGGGAAGAGACAAAAAAAGAATAAATTTAATGGAGGTGCATTGAAGGTTGTTGATGTGGATTAAGGTAAGGCTAAGTTTGCAAAAGGTAAAGGTAGTAAACCGAAATTTTCTTACTTTATTTATGATGGTCCTCATTTAATGAGGAAATTTACATTAAGACTTGTCTTGTGTGTTAGCAAGACAAGACATTACAACAATGAGAGATAGGCTTGTTACAGTCGTTGTCGATTCCAGACAAGCATTAGGTGTCAGTTTTGAAGGATTTCATAATGGGTTTTTTAAAGGTGGATGGCATGAATACTATCATGGTTGTCGTAGAGAGATTCATTAGGTATATAGTGTTTGTGGCTGTCTTGATAGTGTGTATAACTAAAGTGACAACTAAGTTACTCTATCACACTATGGTGAAGCACCTTCAAAGTGTCTTCTAACATCATAAGCGATCACGATGTCTGATTCACGAGCCAATTCAGAACAATTTTGTTTAACAATATGGTACCAAAACCAAAGTTTCCCAAAGTAAATCATCTACAACCTAATAGGCAAACAAAAAGGATAAATACTCTATTAGAGGAATCTGAGGAATTATATGACAGCGATGAACAAAATTGGTTAGAGTTGTTGAATAGTGTGAAGTTTTGCTATAATCTTTAAAGATCCTCAGCAATACAAGTAAGTTTATTTTCATTGGTTTTGGGAGCAACCCTAAATACCTACCAAAATTCTGATGCAAAAATGTTGAGGGAAAGGTTCAACAATGTATACGTTTGTGATGGAGCAACAAGAGTTATTTAAGCAAATAAAAAATAGCTTGCACAAGGCAAAGGAAAATAATGTTGAAATACATTGAACAAAAGCATAGACTATTTATCGAGGGCGACAAGGTGTTGCTCTAGTTAACCTCAATTGTGCTTGGGGAAAACAAAACACCGAGGGTTAGTGCCAAGGTATGACAAACCTTTAGAAATCACAAAAAGGTGAGGGTTGTAATTTATAGGTTAAAGTTGCTTGAACAACTGAAACTTCATTCTCTTTTTCATGGAAGTTACTTGAAACCTTTTTCATAAAAGACCAAGAGGATCCAAAACAAAGTAAGTCAGAAAGAGCTCCTACTACAATTCATAAACAGTTTGATGATGGTATCGTCAAGATTATGGATCATTGTCAACTTGGCCAACATAAGAAGAATTGATGAACTGAGTTTATGGTTAAATGAGAGAAAAACACAAAGGTCTCATGGGACATGAACATTGATTTATAGCAATTCGAAGATCAGGTAAGACCAGCTCATTTCTATTCCAACGAGGACATCAGACTCTTTTATTGAAGGTGGTTTGTTAGAGCTCCAAGCACAGGGACACATCAATAAAATCATTACCTAGAATTCAACAGCGATGGACAATGACAACCTTGAATAGATAGAGACAATTTTGGCAGACATTGTGTTATAATGCATGCAAGTCATGAAGATCGTGGCACAACATGAACATAGGGCTTAGATCATGGACTTTTTAATCTAAGAACTGACACAACAAAAAATGGCAGATGGGGTTGTCAAGCGGATAGACAAATCATAGGTTAATGGCAGCTATGGATGCTTAAATCAATAGAACATGGGGGTTACTCTACTAGCTACCGAGATCATAGAGGATGACTACCCATTTTTTTACTAGGAAAAAGGTCACTAAGTTCATGGAGAAAATGGGGGAGTCCTGAAAAATAGGGATCATATGGGTGTCATGTAACTCATATAGCTTTGCATATAAATAGGTAGTAAAGCCTTGGCTGTGTAACATATGATTTTTGTGCATAACACACACACATACACTTATTGTATAATTCTTTGTTGATGAGATAAATAAAGGTTGAGAGTTATTTTTTTATTTTCAGTGTGTTTTGCTTGTATTTGTTATTTACTTACAACGAGGAAAGTAGAGGAACCTTTTGGGTAAGCGAAACACATAGTTGTAAAGATACACTAGGAAAAGGTGAGGCACGACTTAGTCTAGTTAGGACTAGATTGTCGTTTTGAGTTGGATTTTGGTGTGAAAAATCTAATCCTATGACATGATGTATTATGGTAAAAGAAGTGATGTGTTAAAATGAGAGGTATCAAAGGGAGAAGAGCAATCAGATTAATGTTCTTGATGAAGAATGCAAAAATCTATCTTGTAAGTTTGGGGGTTTAGTGAAAGAATTTGATAAATTAAATGAATTATTCTATGAATGATAAAATGATGAACATGGATGTTTTTTTAGAGAGAGGAGCAACAATGCCAAATGAATGAAAAACAAAATATATGAGATGTTATTTTCATACAAAACTATTAAAAGAGGTCAGACAAGAGTTTTGATTACTTAAATAAAAGGCTTAAAAAATATCCATTATATATTTTGGTGATTCTTCGAGGACGAATCATTTTGAAGAGAGAGCAAATGATACGGACTAAAAAAGGGTTGAACTAGAAAATTAAAAATCTATTGTAATTGTACTTATTATCTAAGTTTATAGAAAATCATTATAACTCTACTCCGACCTTTGGATTCAATTGAGAATTTACCTAGAGTTTTCTGAAATATTTTTCTATGTTGAGGCAAGATTCCAAGTCAATTAAAGTTTGGGAAGACCTTGCGATATAGATTGTATGAATTTCTATTTTTTTACTTGTGGATTTCCTATTTGGCAATGATATTTTTCCCTCGAAGATGTGACTACTTGATTCCTAGAATTTTCTAGTTATACAAGAATCTGTAATTGGTTGTGTCATGACAATGTTTTTTTGTGCTTCGTGCCCTACCATCCTTAGAGAGAGGAGAACAACTCGAGGTAAAAAAAGGCGTGTTTTATAGTTGTAAAAATTACAACTATAATTATCAGGAGTCACCATCTAGTATTACAGTCACTAGAAAACCTATTAGTATGCGAGAGTCTAGGTAAAGGAACTTGTTATGTAAAGGAAAAACATATTACTATAGTACACCTTCCTTAAAGCAAGTTACATTGTTGCTTGTTTTTTTTTTAAGACATATTCTATGTGTTGGTCTTCTCTAAAGTTCAAAGTAGATCTCTCTTCGTGAGAAAGTCTCTACCTCTCATTAGGAGTTGAAAACCTGACCATTCTAGAATTTAAAAATCTTTACATTGCATTTAAAAAAAATCTCTAAACAATATAATTTTACACCCTAATAGATAAAACAAAATACTTTTTAATTTTTTTTTATATTTGGCCAAATTTTAATAGATAATCATAATATGGTTATGATATCAATTTTTCATTGAAAACATGTGTATATATGTTTTACAAAAAAATATTCTTTAAAAACTTGAAATTTGACTGCATGCATAAAAACAAATATTTTTTTTTACATTTCTCTTTTTTTTTTGTAGATTTTTATGTATTTTCCTATTTTTAGAAAAAATGAAAAAGGAAGAAAATATAAGGGATGATTGCCCCATCCTTTGTTGGGCTGGCAACCAAAAGACCAGTGGGCCTATCGGCTCACCAATCCTTAGTGGTTGGGCCAAGGACAAAGCCCAACCCGGCCTATCCATTGTTCAGCATGTGAGGTTGACTGACGGTGACAAGAGGCTCATTTGCCACTACGAGGTGGTTTTGCTGCTAGTGGTGGCAACAGAAATGATGGTCTGTAGTTGCCGTGTACTTCCCGAGAGAGGCGTCGGAAGCTGAAGCTGGATGGTCCTGTTGCCTTTGAGAGGACACATGGGGGGTGGGGGGGATAAATTGAGAAGGAATTCCAAAGAAACTGCAAGGGAACACTTGGGAATTATAAAAAGAATTGAACTTGTTGCATGAATGATCTTATAACAGAATGAAAAATTGGGATACAGAGATTCTATCGACTTCCAGCTGCATAAACATAAAAACGAAAAAATAAATGAGAAAAATCAAGCAGTAACAGCAATCAGATGATTCAGACCAATCCCAAACCCAGTACTGGAGTTCTCATGCACAAGTAAGTTATCAATTTATACACCAAAAAAAAACCTTGTTACAATATGCTTATATCAAATAATAATTTATTTAAATTAAAGTTACAAATGTCCTCGCAACTTGGTAGTATTGTTATAAGATTGCAGCTCAACAGAGTACATAACAGATAATATCACAATTCACAGCCTAATGCACAACCAGATTCTGGTTAGCTGCTGCAGCAAGTAGAAAATTCAAACGAGCAGATCTCAAAAACTTGCACAATGGTCTATTCAAGCATCCAGATGCGTTTCTGCAATCCCATTACCTGATACAGATATGGTATGTTAAGGAGATTCTATATAATTCTTTACTGTAAAATCTGCATTCCAACAATCTTTCAGATCAAGAAAAGAATCCAATAATAAGTATCTGGTAAAACAGAAATAGATTTGAAACACTCTTACTACCAGGCAAACCATGCTACACACTCTGTACTTTGCCAGATATTTCTTTGGCTTTTGCACCTTCCTTTTCCTGTCATCAATGAAATCAAATGTCATATGATACCGATGATATGTCCAACAAATTAAGAGCAGTAGAAGCATCATATGAAAATAACCAGAACAAAATCTAGTGACTAAATGACATATTCACATCTGTTTCCACACCAGAAACGAACAAATGTCCACGTCCATGATTTTCATCAAACGAATAAAGCAAGAGCATACTTGGAGAATGAGATCTGCTTCCTCACAACCTAAGTGTGTAGAAAATACGTTTGCTAAACTTCTGTGACCCGACATCAAAGTGATCATTTATCAAGAGGTTTCTTGCTGCCAAATAACAGAATTTATCACAAGTACATGTTTGGTATTTATTAGATGGAATCAAGTTATTTTTTAATCATTTTTCTTTTTTCTGCTATTTTCATAAGGTAAAGACAGGCAAAATGTCCTGATTCAACAAAAAGAGAGCGAAATTTCCTGCATTAAACCTAATTCAAGAAGCAGGTTTGGGATTGACTTCATCCCTAGATTCAGCTTTAACATGTATTAAACTTAGGGACCTAATCTCATCAGCATCATGCATTAATTTGTTGCACTCAAACATAGAATGTTAAACATCTTGATAAAATCTACAACGTAGGGTAATTAATAAGTAGAAAAATTTAAGAGGGGGCAATCTAAATGTTGATGAATGCATTTAACAATATCTGCTGGACCAGGTTCCATCATACATCCTCCTCTTCTTTTCCCACTACTGCCTGGTTATCCATCCATTACAGTATCTAAGATGCAAATTGAAGGCCATACTCTCCACAGTTGGAAGAAATTTCAGTTGTGCAACTTTAGAACATCACATAGCCATAATAGAAAATCAAGTATTCTTATTTCAGCTCCTATACGTAGCATTAATGATTCTATTTCTAAATGATCAGTAACCTTGAATATTTTAATTTCTGAGAGGTTATAAAACACAACCATTTGAAATAGAAATGCATTATAAGTGAATGCACGTTATTGATATGTTCCATAGAGAACTAGCTTATGAATGAAATTTTGCTGTCCTTGAACATGCGGAAATATTGAATTGCGATGTTTAAAGAAAAAAACCACCATCATCAAACTCTCATTGTCAAATGGAACTTGATGACCTCAAGAATTGCGATTTTCTCCTCTCTCCTCTCAAAGTTAGGACTTGAAAATAAACAAAATAAATTGTCAAGAATGTAGGTAGGCATATTTTTCCTACCTTTTTTTTCCATTTCAGTCCTTTTTCTTTTAATTGATTATGTTTATCATAATTTCAAGCCTAATGCCATCTAAGAGGGACCATAGAAGGATTCAATTGAAAGAGAATAAAAAGGTTAAAAAAAATGCTTCACTCTTCATGTATATCTTGTAGTTTTAGTATTTAGTGTATATATGTAATAGCACATCCAACCTATCCAGTGTATCCACCTTCCTGAATTGATATGCTAGTGAGTGAATTAGTATGAAGTAATAAAACATTTTAGAGCATATTGCTGCAATCTACACTGACACCCATCCCAATCAAATCATTTTTTAAGGCTAGCAGATTCTACATATTGTGGAATGAAAAGAAAACAATAGAGCAAACAGAACAGAAAGATCCATCAACTAGAAAGTGATTGCTTATAAATTACTACTCATTTTCGCTTCAACAATATCCTATCTCCCACCAAACCTGGTAAGAACATTCAATTACGTAGTTACATCTAATGTTGAACCACATCATTTTACGAAATAACCATATTCCAAGGCTCTATATCAACATAAAAGGTAATTAATGAACAGCAGAAACCCCATAATAATACAAGGTATATTACCAAACCCTTGGTTTCATAGTAATCATCCAACGCCCACTGATACTTAGATTGATTTAACCCAAGCCATCTTGCCAAATGGTCATCCAAGCTTGAATGTGCTGCAGAAGACAACAAACCCTTTATATTAAGAGCAGAATTAAGCACAAACAAAGAGTAAAGGTTCCGAATTTTCTAAAAGCAAACAACCAACGACGTCAACTTTAACAAAAACCAAATGCAACACAAAAAAACTAAACAAACCATTTTGAACTTTGCTGACAGCATTTTTGAAGAAGCCACGAACAGACCCATCTGAGACTTGATGAGAATAAACAGACTTGTCAATCTGTTGAGGAGGAGGCTGGACGGGAGGAGGAGGTGAAACAACCTTCTTAGGGGAATCAAAGACAGGAAATGTTGATTCATTCGTAGCAGAAGCATTGGTAGCAGTAGACATAGGACTGGGAGTGGAAGGTGGGGTCATGAAGACAGTGTAGGGCCCAATTTTGCCAATCATGGGAGGTGGTGTTGAAGGGTCTTTATTGATTGGCATTTTCCTGCTTCTGAGAATGGAGAGAAGAGAAATGAGAGGAAAGCAAAGGAAGGGAAAGGGCTTTGCTTTTTGAAGAAGAAGAAGAAGAAGAAAGAGTGAGAAAAGAGGAAGCAGGCAAGCGTGCAAGACACTAGGGGGCTTGGTTGGTAAGTGAAAGTAAGGTGAGAGGATATGTAACTGTGAAACAGTTCACACAACCCAAGTGGTTAGATCTTTGTCTTTCTCGGGTTAGTACAGTAGAGTATTCTGCTGAACTTTTCTTTTTTATTTTTATTCGTTGAAATCTTTTCTTCAACTACTTTTTGGGGGTTAGATGGTAATGTGAGTATGTATTTTATTTTTATTTCTGATGTGGCCCATGGTTTTGTCTGAAATTGGAATCTGAAAGTGTAGGCTGTTCTTTTACTGATTTTTTTTTTTAAATGATGGGTTGATGAGGTTTTGGTTTGGACACTCGAGTCCATGCAATTAGAAAACTAGCAAGTTGTGATCGTTTCCATTATGTACTGATGATAATCTGTTTATTTTTAGATATTTTGTATACGTGATGTAATATTTGTATATATACATATATTACTAAATAAAAAATAGTTTAAAAACTATTATACATCTAAAAGATTACCGGTTTAGGAAAGACTCATGTGCACTATTCATATGCATTTTGATCCGGTGTTTCGCGGGTGTATATCTTCCTCTTTTTCCGGTTGTAAACAGTGAATTAACGAGTATATCTCCCGAAAAAGACAAAAAAACGCCGCCAGTTTCAAGGGCACCAAGGTAATTGGCCATTCCGGCCCGGTTCAGCCGAGCGGTTCTTCTTTCTTTTAATATTTTTTTAACAGTGCATTGTCCATTATAGCCCTCGAAAACGACAAAACAACACACAAGGTGGGAAGGGTGAAATGGTAATTAGCCATTTTTTTTTATTATTTTTCATCCCAGGTCACTGTTGGCGCGTCCCAACACGCGCCGTCCATTTCTGCGCACAAGCGTGTTTCAGGCGGCGCGTGCGACGTCATACAGCGTCCAAAAATGATCATCCGCCATATAGAACGATGTTTTGCTATGCTCTCTGTCGTAACCCAATTTTTGGGTTACTCCCCAAAATAAAATAAAAATAACAAAAATAAAATAAAAGGGGTTTGGTGTTGTTAGAAAATTGTGGTGAAAATTTTGAATATTTTCTGAGCTGAATCATATTCCTGTTGCGCCCAAAAATGAGAAAAAATACAAATTTGAGGTAAACATTAAGTCAAAAATCATAATTATATTTTTTATAAGCCAAGTTGATTTAATCATGGGCTAATTCAAAATATTATTATGTTTGAGAATTAATTTAAGGTCCAATTGAAGAATTTAATTAAGTGTAAGGACTTAATTATGCTTTCAATTGATCAAATTAATTTTATCACGGGCTTAATTGACAAAAAGTCAAATTCTTGAACTTAATTCGGGATCAATTTAGAAGATTTGAATTTTTGGAGACCCAATTGAATTTTTTCCAAGCTAATTGTGCAAAATTAGGGGCCAAATTAAAGACAATTGAGAATTTAATGCTCAATTGAGGGTCAAATTGCACAAAACAAAAGGCAGGGACCAGAATAAAAAAGGCGCGCAGATTTAAGGCTAACATTGAATTTTTGACTCGGATATAATTGCACAAAATTAAAAATACAAAACCAATTAGGAGTGCAATTGCAACAATTACAAATTGAAGGACCAAAACGTATTTATACCTACAACCATTTTCAACAACAACCCACCACCCAGCCGAAAGCAAGCACTACGTCGTTTGTTGCACATGGCAGCCACAATGTTTCAAACACTATGGCATACCGCTTTTACTATAAATAGTCATGCACGACGACGAAGCAAAAGGGAGGAAAGGAGCTGCAGGGAGAAGAGAAAGACTGCGAAGAAAACTGGGGGACGAAGGAGAGAAAAATCTGGGGAGGGAAAAAGAGAGCTGCAGGAGAAGACGATAAAAACATATGAGAAGTTTGTAGAAAAGAGGTGACAGAAGAGAAACCTGCAGAAGAAAAAGAGAGGAATTATGTAGAGAAGATAAGAGAGAAATATGTGATGGGGACGAAGAGAAAAAACTGAAGAAAACGAAAATTTGTAGAAACAGAAAGGAAGAGGACAGAGGGAGAAAAACAGGGGGACGAAGAAAATACTATAGAGGGAAATTTTGCACAGAAGGTGAAAGAAAAACAGAGAGGAAAAAAAGAAGGAAAAACGGAGAAGAGAAAGAAGATTTGACATGAAATTTTGAAATTTAATCCCTCGCACGATTTCTCCTTCGCCTTCACCACTGTCGTTTTTTCCCCTCTGTTCTCTCTCTAAATAACAGACCTAGCACGCCGTTCTCTCTCTTTCTCTCTCGGTGCAGCAGCTCCGTTCAACACTCCAGCCACCGTCTTCGACCACCGTGCACCACCTCATCGTTGCCAGAAGCTTCCTCCTCATCACAGCAACTATCAACCACACGGGGTTCCTGCTCCGGTGGCTAGAAGTAGTAGAGGACTGCAACGAAGACAACCATCATCGACGACTTCAAATCTTCATTTCAGCCGCCACAGACCTCCATTTCCAAAACCACCACGACAGGAAGGATCACCTCGATCACCTCTACACGGCTGTATCCTCAGGTAATCCTCTAGTCGAAGTCGATCATTTTACTATTCATGAAGTCAATGTTCATTTTCTTCTTCGTTTTCGGTTTTTGATTTTTTTTCCTTTTCGATTCGGGTCGGGTTAACCTGACCCAGCCCAAGATCAACTGGCTTCCATTTCCAAAATCACGACGACAGGAAGGATCACCTCGATCCCCTCTACACGGCTGTATCCTTAGGTAATTCTCTCGTTGAAGTCGACCATTTTACTGTTCATGAAGTCACTGTTCATTTTCTTCTTTGTTTTCGGTTTTTGATTTTTTTTCCTTTTCGGTTCGGGTCGGGTTAACCCGACCCAGCCCAGATGAGTTGGAAGCCCATCCCTTTTATTGTCTGGGCTTCACGAAGCCCATCGAAATAAAATAAAATAGAATGACTAAATACGAGTCGAAGCCCAAAAAAATAAAAAATAAAAATAAAAATAATTAAATAATAAAAAATATAAAAAATATATTTTCTCATTGTATTTTTCTCATTGCATATTTTTTTATATCTTAAAATAAAAATTTTAGATATTGTAACCGGTTTACAATTATCCATTGGAAGTCCGCCAAAATATCAAAAATGATTTAATAATTATTTTATTTTCGCGGTGTAAATTTACATTGTAAAGTACACCCGCAGATAAAAAAAAAGATTTTTACTACGGTGTAAAAATACATTGTATAATACATCCATAGATAAAAAAGGATTTTAACTACGGTGTAAAATTACATTATAAAGTACATCCGTAGATAAGAAAAAAAAGATCTTCAACTGCGGTGTAAAATTACATCGTAAAGTACACCAGCAAAGCAAAAAAATGTTTCTTTGAAAAATACAGTGCAAAATTTTAACTTAGAAAAAAACAATCAAACAACAACATAGCTTACTTTAGGTAGGGTGCATTGGGGGTGACGCGTCTTCCCCTTGCACAACAAGTCCCCTTACCCTAGACTCTCGCAGACCAATAGGTTCCTAGTGACCTTAATACTAGGTGACGACTCCTGATATTTATAGTCGTAATTTTTACGACCATAAACAATCTCATTTTCACTCCGCGCCGTTGTCCCCCAAAACAGGGGGGATGGCGAGGCGCGAACCACGTCCAAAAATCATCGTCGCGACACTTTCTTCCACATGGGGCGGCGCATGCATGCATGAGGTTCCCAGGTACGTGTCAATGGGCGTTTGAATTTCCCCCTCTCATTTCTCTCTCCTCCTGCGCAAGCTGACGTTAGAGAAACATTGTTTTTGACAAAGTTCATTTTAGTCCCTGAATGTTATAATTTATTTTTCTAGCCTTTATTGCAATTATATAAGTTTTGATTTGTTTCCATTTCATCCTTCAATTGAAATTGATTATGTTTTGAAGTTCCAGTTCCGTCCTTATGCTTTTAAGTTTGCGGGTTGGGCTGGAATTCTAAATATTTTCGTTATCAAAGTTTTGATTAATTGCAATTTCATCCTTCCATGCCAATTTATAATTAATCCTTAATATTTTAGGTATCAAAAGTTTGATTTCTTTCAATTCTATCCTTCAATGCAAGTTAATTATGGATTTCAGTGTCATTTCAGTCATAGTTCTTTTAGTTTCTGGTTTTGTTTTGAATTATTTGATTTCAATGTTTGGGTCTACTTTGATTTTATCTTTTAAATTTAAGATATTATTGAAAATATATCAAATTAATTATATATTTGTATATTTATGTCAAATTAGAGTATGTAAAACTAATATAATGTTCAAATATTTATTGAATATTATCACCTAAAAATATTTAGAGGGAGAGGAAAAATGACCTAGGATTTTCTTAGGGACAGAAATTCATGTCAGTATTCTTAAATACATTTAATATAACAATACGATGAATAAATTTTATAAAATAAAAAAAAATTATTGGCTTCAAATTTTATGCTCTTTTGTTTAAGTTTGTTTCATTAAATAAATTTACAGTGTTTTGACTTTTTAATTCTATATTTGTGTATTTATGTCAAATTAAAATATGTGAAACCAATTATATGTTATAATATTTATTAAATGTTATCGCCTAATAATATATAGAGAGAGAACACATAGCCTAAAATTATCCTTTAAATTAAATATATTATTGAAATTATGTCAAATAAATTATATATTCGTCTATTTATGTCAAATTAAAATATATAAAATTAATTATATGTTTGGATATGTGTTGAATATTATCGCCTAAAAATATATTGAGAGAGAGGAAAAATGACCTAGGATTTTTCGAATGACAGAAATTCATATCATGATTTCTTAAATATATTTAATATAATAATATGGTTAATAAATCTTATATAAAAAAATATTGGCTTCAAAATTTGAATTTGTGCTCTTTGATTTAAGTTTATTTCTTTTAGTTTTCGATTTTGTTTTGAATTATTTGATTTCAATGTTTGGGTACTTCAATTTTGTCTTTTAAATTTAAGATATTATTGAAAATATATCAAATTAATTATATATTTGTATATTTATGTCAAATTAAAGTATGTAAAACTAATATAATGTTCAAATATTTATTGAATATTATCGCCTAAAAATATATAGAGGGAGAGGAAAAATGACCTAGGATTTTTTTAGGGACAGAAATTCATGTCAGTATTCTTAAATACATTTAATATAATAATACGATGAATAAATCTTATAAAATAAAATAAAAATATTGGCTTCAAAATTAAATTTTATGGTCTTTTGTTTAAGTCTATTTCTTTAAATAATTTTGCAGTGTTTTGACTTTTTATTTCTATATTTGTGTATTTATGTCAAATTAAAATATGTGAAACCAATTATATGTTCTAATATTTATTGGATGTTATCGCCTAAGAATATATAGAGAGAGAACAACATAGCCTAAGATTATGATTTAAATTAAATATATTATTGAAATTATGTCAAATTAATTATATATTTCTATATTTATGTCAAATTAAAATATGTAAAACTAATTATATGTTTGGATATGTATTGAATATTATCTCCTAAAAATATATTGAGAGAGAGGAAAAATGACCTAAGATTTTTTGAAGGGCAGAAATTCATATCATGTTTTCTTAAATATATTTAATATAATAATATGATTAATAAATCTTATATAAAAAACATATTGGCTTCAAAATTTAATTTTGTGCTCTTTTATTTAAGTTTTATTCTTTACAAGAATTTCCAATGTTTTCATTTTTAATATTTTAGATCTAAATATTACTGGAACAAAAAACATCTAAAAAAAAATATTGACAAATTTAACTCCATTATCTACAAGTCAAATTAAAAAATATACAAGTCACTTCCCGTTTCCATTAGACTGTTCTTTTTAGATTGCAAATAAATAATTATAGAGCACAAAAAAAATTAAGTTTATGTTTTAAGAATAAATTACAATATTTTTATTTCTAATATGTATTATATTTATTAAATATTATTGCCTAAAAATATATTGAAAGAGAGGAAAAATGACTTTGGATTTTTTTAAAGACAAAAATTCGTATCGGTATTATTAAATATAATTATACTAACTAAATATTAAAATAATAAAATACAATACATAAAATACAATCAATTTTCTACGTAGATAAAAAAATCCACCGTATCGTGCGGGTAAACCGCTCGTTGCTACTAAAATATCAAACAATATCCTCAAAAGTTAGTCCACCAAAACAAGATTACATAGATATGAATAAATAAGTTTATGTTCTTGGAGCTAATTTTCTTAACTATGTGCAAATTAGTCCATGTCATAAAAATCATTATTAATTTTAAGAAATAGAGTGTAAATAATAATATGATTTTCACTGTGTCCTTTTGTAATTTCCTTACATTCTAGTTTTAATAATTGGATAATTCATGATTTTGATACCAGACTCGATCAAATTTAGATTTTAGTTCTTTTACTTTAGTTTTTTAATTGAGTACTTAATATTTTACCAAATAATTAATTGAGTACATTCATTAGCAGAAAAGTTTACTTATAAAATCATAAAAAATAATGGTTACTATTAAAATATATTAAATTAATATATTTTTTTTTTAATATTTATTTTTAATATCAACATAATAAAATAATCTATTTTTTAAAAAAAATATTAAAAAAGCAAAGACTTCAATCAAAAAATGTTCCGAAATCCTATTAATTATAAAAATAATCAACGAAATGTCAAATTTAGTGCAATTAAAACAAGGTTTTGTGTATTGTCATAGCTGTAGAGAATAATGTTATTATAAATATCTTGTAGCAAATATATATATATATATATATATATATATATATATATATATATTAAAAAAATAAAGTAGCAAAATAGAAATATTCTTGTCATTACGAAAATGAAATACAAAGAGAAAACACACCATGACTAAAAAAGATGGGATAATAGGGATTAAAATTTAATCCAATCCAAAGATAATAGATATCAACTAGATGCAACTTAAATGAATATAAGTTTTTTGGATTAGATAGATATTGGATGGATTATCAAACTCAACTTAAAACTTGTCTAAACCTAACATGAAAATATATTTATGTTGTATAAATATATTTGTATAATATTTAGATCTTTTTAGTATGACATACCTTAATATCAACTATACATACCTTAATATTAATATAAAACACTTGTAGATGAATAATATTTTTCATTTTATCATTTAATATATATATATATAAAAACTATTTTTATTGATTAATAAATAATAAGAGATAATGAATATTGATTGGACACCTAAAACTTTATTGATAGTTTATAAATATCTAAATGTTTTACCTCGTGAATAATGATTAAGGTTTGAATGTCAAGAAATTTAACTTGCAAGTATTCATTATCATCCGTTATTGAACCCCTTTTCACAAAGCAAGCAATTTTTTATTGTAATAACGCAACACTCATTAAAATAGTTTTTAATTTCTTTTTATTAAGTTGTCACGCTTTTAAGAGGTGAGTTTTTGTTTTGTTTTACGTCATTAATGTTTTTCAATATTGTTATTTAATATTTGACTAATTGAGAATTAAAAATTATAATTTATTTTGTTGACTTGTTAACTCATGTTGACTTGTGATGCGACCATATTATTTGATAGTTTCATCCATATTTACGTAGTGTTTTGCATATATTTTGTGTATAAAATGCTTTGATATTCTTTGTTTTATAATTTTAAGGCATTTTTGGATGAAAGATGCAAAAAGAAGGTAGTTGGAGGTAATTGTAGCGGATCTATGTTTTTAATCTTAGGGAGAACATTCAATCAAACTAAACAAATATTACAGACAATTATGTTTCTTAATTGATCAATTTATCTAAATTTTAATGCTGCTATTAAATCAAATTACTAGTGCGGACACTATGGTTGTTTGATGGTTAGGGTAAGTTATACAGTGGATCCGTTAACGAACCAATTTTAAGAAGAGATAAATATGCAGAATACAAATTGACGTGTCGTATCTATGATCAGTTCTGATTTCTATAGGTGAATGTTGATTTGCGACCAAGGTTTGCTTTATTGATAAATTTAAGTTTTATATAATTCTCACTTAGTTTGTTTTAACCTAGCCTAAACAACTTCCAAACCCCCTCCCCCCCAAATTGCATTACATATAACACGAAAATGTGAACTAAATTGTCCTCGTGGGATCGACCCCTTGTTTGCTCTATACTATCTTGTTTGATTTGTTTGAAGCTAGGGTAATTAATTTGTGCGACTGCGACATCGCAACAACTTGATTTTTTATATCATTTATTAATTGTTCTTTTTATATTTCATCACTCAACACTATGTTGGTTAGGAATTGAACTTCAAAATTTATTTTTGTTCACTTTCTATTATGTTATCTCAACCTCATGACTCAAAAATAGTACTTAACAAGTTAACTCAAGTTGATTCGATTTGTTTTATAACATTTTTAATTGTTCTTTTTTATGTCATGATGCGAACCTCATGATCACATGGTCACGCAACCCACAACCAAGAATAAGATCTGATCCTGGAAAGCCGAAATAGGTCTGATAAAAATGTGACACAATGAAAACCTGCCCCAAGTCAGCAGCACTATTGGAATGAGTAGAATGATGCCACGAAACCAGTTAATCTTCGATAAGTTGGATCATCACTCTCACATATAAACTGAAAAGTTCAGAATTAAAAGTAATAAATAGCTGCCAAATTTTTTGGCTAACATGAGTTTAAATAGTCTTTTGAAAATCTAACCCTAATGGACTCCTTATGTGGACTTAAATGAGATCCACTCAAAAGTGACCCAACATCTAAAATTGAAATGCCCATGGCTTAATCCAAGCAAGTCTTGAATCCTAACTGAAAACAAAGTCTTAATTAAGTGCAAACAAGCCTTGAATTGTAGCTAACTAACTTAAATCAAACCCATAAGGTTTATTTATTCTTTTCCATCCAGCCCATTAATCCCATGTTTCTAAGTTGTAGTAGGATTATTTTGGCTCATTTGATGTCCTCATTTCATGGCCCAAATAAAGTTGGGTTGGACCCCTCCTACACATAGATACTTTAATGGTCCTTGCAATTATGACTTGGGTGAAACCTTCAAAAACACGAATCAAGCCCCTAAACATGTAATGAGTCCTTGCTGGTGTTCTGAGCCGGTTCACACCATTTCATCATTCAACACTAGGCTGGTTAGGAATTGAGCTTAATAATTTGTTTTGATTTGCTTTATGTAATGATGTATTGATCTCATGATCAAGATTGCAAGTTTTAGTATTTTTATTCTTTTTATAAGATATTATCTTAGTGTCATGACCCGAGTCATAGTTCGTTCAACATTGGATTTTGTATTGGGTTATCCTCATCTCATTACTAAGTTGTGAATTTGACAAGTTAACCCAATCAAATCTTTTTTTATTAACTTTTCCTCCAAATTCATCATTTAATATTGTGTTTGATTGGGAATTATATTTCATGATTTGTTTCGGTTTGCTTATCATTAAGTAACTTTATGTTGGTGTCATAAACCGAGGATAATGTTTAACGAGTTGAGTTTTGACTTATTTTTTGTGTCATTTTTCTAATTAAAAGCTTTTGTAAATTTCATAGTTACAATAAACTCAAATGAAATATTGAGAATTGAGGTTTACATTGTTTTTATATTTTCTCTCTATAAAGTTATTTTTATTCTAATGGCTAAAGTTGTAGATTCGATAGGTTAACCTGGATAAAATCAAGTCAATTGTTTTAATGGATTTATCTTATTTCCGAGTTATGAATTTAGAGAATTAACTCATGTTGTTGTTTTTTTAACTCATTTTTTATTAATGAGCTTATTAGTATTATAATTCATAATTTATTTTGTTTTTTTTCATGGGGTTATTTCAGTCTTATGATGAAATTGCATGTTTGACAGGTTAATTCGAGTCATGTTTTATGTCCGTTTAAAACCGATTTTGTTATCTCATTCTTCAATATGGGGTTGATTGAGAATTAAATTTCATAATTTATTTTGATTTTTTTATAAGGATATTATAATCTAACAACTAGGGTCATAAATTTGATATATTAACTTGAGTCAACCCAATTCAATTCAATATATTGTTATCATAATATTAAAAAAAAATTAATATCATCTTGATATTTTTTATCAAACTATGTTTTTACAAGTTGTATGGATTATAGTTGGACCAATAAAATCAATCAAGTTAGATTAGGTTAACCCTCAAATGTTTTATTAAAAAAATACAATAGAGAAAAAATATTTGTAATATCTAGAAAAAAATATTAAATTAAAATAAATAAATTACTTGACTTGCAACATAGCATAAGTATGTATGATTTAGTATCAAAACAAAAGTTGATAGATTTAAGGAGAATTAAATACAAAGAAGTATTGATTGTGTGCATGTGAGGAATGTTGAAAATAAACACAGAAAAGTTTAAGACTGCATTAATCAAACCTTTTTAAATTTGAGATATAATTGATAGTTATTTCTTCAATTAAGTTTTTTTGAAATTGAGTTTTTACAAGTTTGACTAATTTTAAATTAATTCATTAGATTTTATAGGGTTTATTTCATTAACTAATATTATCATTAATTATACCTCAGTTTGTGTATATAAAAGTTATTGTTTTGTATTTTTATAGATATTTTTGTATCATTTCATAAAAGTATATTTTATTCTTTTATGAAATAAGTTATTAAATCATCTAAAGATTTAAAATAAGTTATTAAATCAAGTGTTAAAATCAATGTATGCATGATTCAAGTGACTTTCAAGTAAAATAAATAAATTAGGAAGCTCAAAGCTTAATAAAACAATAAAATTTAAAGGACAAGAAAAAAAACTCAATCATAAAAAAGGGCTTAGGCTAACCTATCTAAACTTATGAACCAAGTTTTTATTATATGATTACCCAATAGAAAGCTAATTGAAAACATATACTAAGCCTACCCCTAAATCAACCTATCGTTCAAAAACAAAATAGAAAGAAAAAAAAATCATAAGTAAATCCAAGTTAACCTATAAAGCATAAGATTAATGTTATGAGATCAAGTTAACTTAATATAAAATAAATAAAAAAAACACGAGACTGAATTGTAAACAAACAAACAATGACATGAGTCAAGAGAATGACATTACGTAAGTAAACTAAAAGAATATTATGAAGATTAGATCTCAATCAACCCATTTTGAAAAACAAAGTCCCAAAAACATTTATTTTTATAAAAAAGAGATAAAAAATAATTTGAGTCATTTTAGGTTGACTCGACAAACTTGGAACTCAAGTTATGAGATCATAATAACATAATAGAAAGCAAATAAAAAATATCAAAAAGGTCAATTCTTAACCAATTAAACCTCTTATCCAAACATGATTACCATATAAAGATAAAATTGAAAAATAATTATGAACTGCAACCTTAAATCAACCTATCACTGAAGAATTAAATTAGAAATAAAACAATTTGAAAAAAATAAAAACCAAGTCAATTTGGATTAACTTGAAAACCTGCAATTTTGTCATGAGATTGAGAAAACTTAATAGAAGAAAATCACAAAATCCAATTCCCATTTAACTAAATATTGAAGGAAAAATCTAAAATAAAATGAATTAAAAAATGAAAAAAAAATATAAAAGAAGAAGGAAAAAAAGGAAACAGTTTATAAGACTATAAGAAACAAATAAAAAACAAAAAAAAAATCTAATCAACCAACTGTTGAGGGATAAATTATTTTTTTCATTAAACTGAAAATAACTTGATTCGATGGTGGTTAAAATGTCATATTTGTGACTTGGGTCATAAAGTAAGAATAATATCATAGAATGTAAATAGAAAAAAATGTGAAGCCTTACTTCCAATATTTCTAATGTTAAAAGTTGAAATTAGAAAAAAACAATTGAATTCATAAGACTAATAGTAACCCAATAAAAAAATAATATATATATATATATAAATTATAATTTTTAAACAATTTATTATTTAAGAATAAAATTAAAAAAACTATGTTGTTGAAGTATAGTTTTTTATATATAAAAAAACCACAAAACACTATGCTAGTAAATAGTATATTAGAAGTGTGGTTTACTGAATTAACCACACTTGTTGCTTCTTCTTTTTTTTTAAAAAAACTATCAAGTAACTATAATTGCTAAGTACTTTGATATAGTTAACAATACAATAATTATTGATTTATTTAGTAATCCTAGTGGATTGCAAAGTTGATATTATAAGTTATTTAAATGTTGTTTGTAAATATGGTTTAAGTTTCTTTTTAAAATAATTAAAAAAAATAATATATATTTTTTATTTTGTAAAACTCACATCAAAATGACATGAAAACACACAAAAAAAATAATTCAAAGTAATAAATAACACTTTTATTGTTTTTTCAAAAATACTTTTAATTAGTTTTCCAAACAACCCTTTAGTATAAGACACTAGTTTATTCCTTACGGTATTTTAGTAATGTGGACTAAAAAAGGTTTATAATGCAAAAAACTAATATCTTGATTATCAAAAATATTTTAGTTTTGTTATTCATCATGGTGGTCCAATAGTTTTAAAGTTAAAAGCTTCTTTTTAATTTTTTTTATTTAAACATGAATTTAAATCAACTAGAGTGATAATTATCCCCACATGACCTTTGTCCATTAAATAAGTAAAAATAATATATAAAAGAAACTTCATCAAAGTTAACTTATTAAACTCATAAATTAGGTTACAAATTCCACTAATTGAATGTTTTTTTATTAAGTAATAATAATAAACAAGTATTGATTTACCATCAATTTAATACGTATAAAAACAAATAAATAAACACACATTAAACAATAATTTCTAAAAACAAAACAAGAAGAAACTAAAGAGTCAAAATGAAAAGTCAAGGGGTTGTTATAGCAAAACCAAGACACATTAGCCTTATAAAAGCCTACATCTTCTTTTTTTTTTTATAGAAAACCCCCCCTGCAATCTTAAAACATATACTCTAACCAATTTAGCTACAACATGTTATAAAAAAAATTAACATAGAAATAAAAATCAAAATATAATCAAAAGAGACAAGAGAGAAATACCATTCTTATTATGAATCCCTCTATTTCCAAATGTGTAAAGAATACAAGACAAGTGGTCTATTTATAGGAGAACGAAATAAACTCAAGGGTTATGGAAATCCAAGAGACTAAACTTAAGAGTCATGGACATTCAATACATATAAATATGAATTTATTATGAATTTATAACACTTCCCCTTGAATGACCATGCATTTTAAAATTCAATTGAGGACTTTATATACATACTTAAAGATCCATGTATGAATACTTCAGAATTTATTAAAGCAGTGTCAAATTTCTTCATTAAAACTTTGGAAAGAAAAACCCAATGGGAAAATACCTAAGGGAAGGGAAAAAAAATACAATTTGTATTGAATTCCTCTTAAAAGTACATGTGTTATAACAAATCTTTAAGATGATGCAATCCAATATTATGGACAAGTTTCTTGAAAGTTTAGGTCGATACATACTTTATAAATAAATATGTTAAATTATCACTTGATCTGATTTGTTTGGTATCAATTTCTCCCTTTTATTGGAGCTCGTGAGTAGAAAAGAACTTTGATGAGATATGTTTTGTTTTATCTCCTTTAATATATTCTTCTATGAGTTGAGTGATGGAGGCAACATTTTTTTGAAATAATATTGTTGGACTATTTTCAATTGCTGATAATCCACATTCTCTCTTAATCTGTTGGATAATTGATCTTAGCCATATATATTCTCGACTTGCTTCATGTATCCCGATAATCTCTGAATGATTTGATTAAGTAGCCACTAATATTTATTTGCCAAATCTCCAAGAAATTGCAGTACCATCATAGGTAAATAGAAAACCTATTTGTGATCTCGTTTTGTGGTGATTAAAGAGATAATTTGTATTTGTATATCCAATCAATTGTGAATTTGATCCATATTAAAATAACCTCATTTTGGTTGTTCCACGGAGATAGTGAAATATATGTTTGACTCTTTTCCAATGTCTTTTTGTTGGAGTGAAACTATATCTTGCCAATAAATTTACTGCAAAAGATATATTTGGTAATTATAATTTGCAAGATACATAAGTACTCCATAACATTGAGATATGACACTTAAGGACCAAAATTTCTTTATCCTCTTTTGGAGGTTAAAAATGGTCCTTTTTCACATCAAGTGATCAAACAATCATAAGTGTACTCAAAAGATGAACATTGTCCATACAAAAATAGTTTTGGACTTTTTCTGTATACATCGATTGATGTACAAATATTCCATTTGAAAAATGTTCAATTTGTAAACCAAGACAAAATTTTGTCTTTTCAAGATTTTTCATCTCAAATTCATTTTTCAAATAGGTTGCAATTTTTGTGAGCTCTTCAAGAGTACCAATAATGTTTAAATCATCAACGTATAGTGCAATAATAACAAATTCAGATATTGTTTTCTTAGTAAAAATACACGAAAAAATCTCGTCATTCTCAAACTCTCTTTTTGAGAGGTATTCATTAAAATGATTATCCTACATCTAACCGGATTGATTTAACCTATATAAAATTTTTTATAAGTTAATAGAATAAACACTTCTTGGTTTATTACAAAAAGCTTCAGGCATTGTAAATCATTCAAGGATTTTCATATTGGTGTCTTTATCTAATGATCCATATAGATATATTGTCACTACATCCATTAAATGCATATCTAATGTTTCTAACACTGTTAAACCAATTAAAAAACTAAAAGTGATTGCATCCATC
Organism: Salix exigua; assembly: GCA_032356905.1. Taxonomy (NCBI): domain Eukaryota; kingdom Viridiplantae; phylum Streptophyta; class Magnoliopsida; order Malpighiales; family Salicaceae; genus Salix; species Salix exigua. The sequence continues at coordinate 11,624,708 of CM063593.1, read as the reverse complement.
ACTGGGAAATAAGTTTTCCCATAATCAATGTTGGGTCTCTACAAGAAATCTTAGCAACAAGTCGTGCCTTATATCACACAATTTCATTGTTCTCATTTTGTTTTCTAAGAACAACTCACTTATATCCAATTGGTATAACACCTTTAGGTGTATGGACTACGTATCCAAAATACTTCATGTTTTGCAAGTGAGTTCAACTCTTTTTGGATTGCTTCTTTCTATATTGTCCAATCAATTTTGTGTCAACATTCTTCAGTAGTTTGTGATTCAAATTCATCATCACTTCTGATGAAGCCAAAAGTAACCTTAAATGCGAATACATCATCTATGATAATTTTATCTTGTTCCAAAATCTCTTATGTATGAATATAGTTTATCAAGATCTCATTATTTCCGGGTACTTGGTTCTTTTTAAGAGGTCCCTCTTTAGGGGGGTTAGTATTAAAAGATGATATGGACACAAGATTTGATGTTTGTTTTCTGAATGAGGACTTTCCATAGTATCATCATATATTTGTTGGAGTTTTTATTTTCTAGGATTTTTGTCTTTGACTCCAATAGGTCTTCCACGTTTTAGGCATGGTGTAGATTCATTTGCTACTATGTTGACTTTTTTTCTTCAGGAATTTCAATTTTAAATAGAGCATTTGTAGTAGAAATATGACATTTAACTATCTTTTTATTACTAGTGAAAATATCCACAATTGATTTGTAATATTTTGTAAAGGAATTATCTTTTGAACTTTAAGTTCACATTAATTTATCATTGGATTAAAGTGAGATAACTTTGGGTTATTCAAAGTAATTTCTTCTCGTACTTCAGACATTGCTTTCTCTAATGATGGGAAAATGTTCTCATCAAAATTATAGTCTTCAAAACGTGTCTTAAAAATATCACAAGTCAAAGGTTCAAGGTATCTTATTCTTGGAGAATCAAAACCAACATAAATTCTTATTCTTCTTCGTGGACCCATTTTAGTCTTTTAGTAGGTGCTACAAGCACATATACCGCACAAACAAAAATTTATAGATGAAATATATTTACTGGTATATCATAAATAAGCTGTAAGGGAGAATAATTTTGGTAAGCTCTTCGTCTCATTCTAACTAGGGATGCAACATGTAATATAGCATGTCCCTGGACAAATATAGGCAATTTTGATTTCATAAGTAATGATCTTGCAATTAATTGGCTACGCTTTATAAATGATTCTGTTATACCATTTTGAGTATGTACATGAACAACAGGATGTTCAACATCAATTCCAATAGAAGTGCAAAAACTATCAAATGCTTGAGAAGTAAACTCACCAACATTGTCCAGTCAAATTTTATTGATAGGATAATCAAGAAATTGTGCTCATAGTCTGATAATATATGCTATTAATCTAGCAAATACAATATTTCGACTCGAAAGCAAACAAACATGTGACCATTTACTTGATGCATCAATCAATACCATAAAATATCTAAAAGGTATACATGGTGGCTAAATAAGCGCACATATATCTCATTGAATTCTTTCTAGAAAAGATGATGATTCTTTAAGAGCCTTTAATGGAGATGGTTTGGTCTTTAATTTACCTTGAGAACATGCATCACATGGATTTTCACTTGGTAAAAGAACCTTTAAAGGATGCCTATAAGAATTCTCAATAATTCATCTCATCATTATTGATCCTAGATGTCCAAGTCAATCATGCCAAAACATAAATTGTTTTGGGTTAGAACAATTTTGGTGTATCACAACATTTGATTTAATAGATTTCATGATCATATAACAAATTCCAGAAGAGAAAGTAGGTAGTTTCTTAAGGACAAGCTTTTGGCTTGAAATACATGCAGTAATATAAAGATATTTTTTCTATCTTCATTTGTTGTTTTAATATGATAAACCATTAACATGTATATTTTTAAAACTGAGTAAATTTCTTCTGGACTTTGATTGTATGTGATATTTTTACTATACAATTTCAGTTGTAAGATCATTTTAAAAGAAGTAGAATTATATTCACTAATTGATTTAAGACTTGTAACTTCAAGTGCAGCCAATCATCATGACCTTGAGGAAGTATAATAAACTTTGATGATCATATTATTTACATATTATTTCTTTCTTTGATGGTCTCTTAAAGATTCATAGCTTCCAGATGCATCTCAATGTCAGTATTTCATGACAAATAATTATTTCTAAAAATATCAAAAGTGATAAATTCAAGTTTTGCTAGATTTAATATTATATTTATATATAAAAATAAGAAATAACTTATTAAATAAAATCATGGAGGTAAAAGAAGAAGACAAGAATTCAGTCCTTTAAGACTGTTATTTATTCATCTTTAGAAATACTAGTTCGCTAGGAACTATATTTAATTTATTTAATTTTCCAGAAACTTGTGATATTGATTCTTGAGGAACTATTTTTAATTTATTAATTCTTTATGCACTTGTTAACTAGTTCTTAGGAACTATTTTTTTTATTTAATTCTTCAAGAACTTGTAATACTTGTTCTTCATGACCTATAAATATCTTTTTATGAATAATAGTGAAAGAAAATTTGCCAAAAATAAATTACAATAATGAAAAGTGAATATTAAAATTGATATAAGTTGGTTAGAGTATTATACTGATAACATGTTATAAAAAAATAATTAATATAGAAGAATATAGACATGAAAATATAATCAAAAGAGACAAGAGAGAAATGCCTTTCATATTATAAATCCCTCTATTTCCAAATGTGTAAAGAATACAAGACAAGTGGTTTATTTATAGGAGAAAAAAAAGAACTCAAGGGTTATGGAAATATAAGAGACTATAGTCATTGATAGTCAATACACACACACACACACACACACACATATATATATGAATTTATAAACAACATATATTTTAAAAGATATGTTAACCGATTTATTAGATCAAACTATTGTGAGTGTTTTTACCGTGGATTACAAAAGTGATTTGGGAGTGGTTTGGTTCAGGTCTCTATGTCACTGATTTCTCTAAGAAGATATTGAATTTGTAACACAACATATATTTCAAAAAAATATATATATTAACCTATTTATTAGATCAAACATTTAACGTATATTATGAGTGTTTTTACTATGGATTACAATAATGATTTTGGGTTGATTTGGTTTGGGTCTCTGGGTCACTGGTTTCTCTTAGAAGATATTGATTGACCTTCAAGAATTTCATTCCTGGGATCGATAGAAAAAACAAGTAGTGACAACATATTCTCTAATTCGGATATTGCTCTTTGTAAAACCCGAACCAGTGTGGATCTAAAAGCAAAACCACCATGGGAAAAGCTTATTTGAAATTTATCAGAACTGCTTATTTGAAATTGATCAGAACTGCACTTTTTTAGAGGACCGAGAACAACCCACGATCCAACGGACTTGACAAGAATCCTCTCACAATCGGACCCCATGAGAACTCCCTCTCTATTGGACCTAAACAGAGCATCAAAGCTGAGTTTCCCATTAAAGGGCCACAAATTAAAGGACCTAAATAGACTTATGGGGATTGGTTGCAAAGGAATTGAAGCAAAAGAAGTTGATCGCTCAAAAGCAGCAGCTCGATTGATCATATTACAAACAAAAAGATATATGAAGGTCATGGAGTGTGGTTTGATGAGTTGGCTCAGGCTAACATAGAAAAAGGTGTGGCCTAGACCATTATCTAATGGGTCGAATATTAGTTCTGGGAGTGCATTAGTCTTTTACTGCGCATGCACTGTTCACTCACACCCAGATCCATTGTGGACTAGGGTTCATGATCGGTTGCTTAACATTATAATTGTGAGGTAAAAATGAGTGCAGGTAAAAGAGGAACGACAAAACACGCTATGTCGTTTAAAAATCAGAGGATCGCGTTGAAAATCAAACCAAAGCCACATATTCAACTACTGCTTTTTTAATTCCAAATCACAATCAAATGTTGCTTTTGAGGGTAAACGTTGCGTGTATTAAATGATGCGTGACTTATGTTGTAACCCAATTTTGGGTCATTCCCCAAAACTACCCGAAAATAAATAAAATAAAATAAAGGGGTCAGGTGTCAGCAGGAAAATCGAGGTGAAATTTTGGATGTCGTCGAGAGCTCGATCGTATCTCTTTCATACCCGGAAATAAAGAAAATCTGCGTGAAAACTAAGTTGAAAGATATAATTATATTTTTTTATGGGCCAATTTGATCTAGTTGTGGGTTAATTTAAATTGTAATTGGGAATTAATTTAGGGTCCAGTTAAAGGATTTAAATCGATCAAATTAATTTTACTGAGGGCTTAGTTAATAAGAAATCAAGTTCATAAATTTAATTTGGATTCAATTGATGAAATGTTCGGAGACCAATTTGATTTTTTTAAGTCAAATTAAATAAATTGCGAGTTTAATGGTAGATTAAGGGATAAATCGCGAAAATCAGGAACCAAGGACGTTTGTAAATTTAATTTGGATTCAATTGATGAAATCAAAATTTTCGGGGACTAATTTGATGAAGTCAATTGTGCGAAATTGGGGGTCAGATTAAATAAATTGCGAGTTTAATGGTCGATTGAGGGATGAATAGAAAAAATCTAGAATTAAGGACTAGAATAAAAGGGTCGTGCAAAGCTAAGTTTGAGACTAAATTTTTGATGGGATATAATTGCGTAAAATCACAAGCTTAAATCCAATTGGGTGCAATTAAAGAAATTAAAATACCAGATCATATTTTTACCTTCTAAAAAAAAGGAAAAAAAACACGCAAACCTGCACTGTTCTGGCATTCATTTGCGTTGAATCTTCAAGCGAGAGATCAGAGCAAAAGCATATCAATTCTTCCTAATCAATCGTAATTTTTTTTGCCTGATTTATCTCCATCAAAATCTTCTTCCTGATTCTTCTCTTGCCTTCTTGATTCTCCTTTGATTATACTTTCCTCATATGCATTAACGGCAGTATCCTCTGCTATAAATAGTAGTGCACACGGTGAAGAAAGGAGAAGAAAAACATAGGAGAATAAGGAAGGAGAACAGAGACATTACGTGAAAAATGCAAAAAAAATGCAGAAAAATAGAAATTTGTAAGGCCATCATCTTCCTGCCTTCCCCTGCATTTTTTCTCTCGTTTTCCTCTTCTTCCCTCTCTGTAAAACCAGACAGACCGATGCTTTCCTCTCTCCTCCAACACCCACCGTTTCAACCACCCATATGCACCACCATCACCACCATCATCCTCCCGTCAGCCCTAGAAGCTCGATCATCTTCCCAGACGACAGTAACAGAAGCGACAACAAAGTTAGCAACGTGAAATGTCATCATTCTGACCCCATTTCCGGCCACCAAAGGCCACTATTGTCGACGCCACAACAACCAGAACAACCACCTCGACGTCCTCTACACAACGGTATTAACAGGTAAGTCATTCATCGAACTCCAAAATTTGACAATTTACTATGCATCTTCTTCCTTTTGCATGCGTGAAGCCGGTTCGGGTCAGTCTGGGTTTAGTGCCCAGCCCAACCATTAAAGGGTACGGGATTTGGCCCGTTTAGGGCAGAAGCCCGACCTGAAAGAGAGATGGGCTTCGGCCTGTGTGGGCTGGAAACCTAGCCAGCGAAGGTGGGCCACTAGCCCAGCTCTTATGCGCGCTGGTAGTCCAGCCCGAGACAAGCTGGGCTCGCAGCCCAGACCCCAAACTGAGTGGCTGATAGTCCAGCCCGCCAGTAAATAAAAATAAAAAAATATATTAAATATATATATATATATATATATATATTAGAAAAATATCAAAAAAATATGTTGTTTTCTTGCATATGGCCAATACACTAGCATATTTTAAAAATTGTTTTTTTTTTAAATATATTATCTTGGGTTTTGAAGAAAAAATGAGTTTTAGCATGGATTTTGCAAAAGAAAAAAAATTATTTCTTGTATTTTGAGATTTTACATCATGTGTGTAAAATCCTAAGAGTATTGGTAAATATTTCAAAAAATATAAAATCTTATTTTTGGGAATATATTATTCACCATCGGAATATCTGGATAAATAAATTCTAAAGGGATTAATATCCAAAATATTCGACAGGAATGATACGCTATTATTCACTGTTGGTATTTGGATAAATAAATCCTAAAGGGATTAATATCTAAAATATTCGGCGGGAATAATATGTTATTATTCATTGTTGGTATTTGGATAAATAAATCCTAAGGGTTTAATATCCAAAATATTCGACAGGAATGATATGTCATTATTCACCGTCGGTGTTTGGATAAATAAATTCTAAGGGGTTAATATCCAAAATATTTGGCGGAGTAATATCCCATACATCATTTAACCAATATATTCTTTGAAAGATCAAAATCATAATGAATCATAACAAAAAAAATCAAGCAGCTTACCTCAAGTAGGTCGTACTAGGGGTGTTAAAACTTTCCTTTTACGCAACCAATCCCTTACCCTAGAATCTCTGAAAGATCAATTTAGGTTTCCTAGTAACCATAATACAAGGTGGTGACTCTATTTTTTCTCATGAAAATAAAAATGATACCCCAAACATTGAATCCCCCCGCTCATCGGGGAGGGTCGTCATGACGCCGCGCTCGAGTGCGACAGGATGGCGACTCCGCTGGGGACCTTGGACTAGGCTTGATAATTTTGTTTGTTTATGATATGTTATTGTTTTTCATGCATCTTTACATTCCATCATCATAATATGCCTTGTCATGCATCACTTTTATTATTTCAATAGCACAAACTAAACTTTAAGTTAAGTGGGGACTAGCAGCTTACCTATGACTTGAGTCAAGGTTGAAGTCCCCAACTCTTTGCTAAGTGTTTAGACTGGTAGCGATTGGTACACATGTCATCCCGCTATCTGCTAAACCCCCATATCGTCTTTACAAAGGTGATCACTAGGACAACGAAAGACCCTCTTTAGAGACCATGTAGTAAACCTACCCTATGTCTCACGTACAGGAACTAGAACCAATCATTAGGGTGTATGCTCCTTCCATTTTGTTTTGCATTAAGACAAACTCTTCTCGAAGCATCTTGAATTCAAGACTTTTGAGTGGCATAGTAGCCATCACCTAGGAAATTTTCATTGCAGGATTTAAGCAAAAATCAATTTTTTTGTTTATCATACAATTGTTACAAGCATGTGTCACTCCTCAAAAGGTGAATCTGCCAAAAAAACATACCTATATATTTCAACATGCATTCTCACAGTTTTTGTTTAGTATGCAATTGTTTCAATCACGTGTCTCTCGTCGAAGGTCGAGTCCGTAAAAAAACATGCATATACATTTCAACATGCATTCCTATAGTTTGAAATAGGGGTCCCTCAATCTATCATCCTCCGAAGGGTCAAGAGTCATGGACATTTGACATTGTTGAGAAGAAATGACATTGATACAGAGCCATCATTCATGTTTCTTCTGTAAAGCCAACAACAAAGTTCTCTGCTCTTTAGTGAAATCAGGAGTGCGGGTAGTCCCTATACAAGTCTATTTTCAGAAAGCTAGCATCAGTCAAAGAAGTTGTCAGCCCATTTAAGTATCAATTGATTTCTCTTTTAATCATGTGGAGTTCTTGCGGCATTGTCAAATTTAAGAGTTTTATGTCGTCACGCACATTAAACCATGTTATTTTGCGAGCAAAGATAAAATATCCCGAGTGTGGAAACATAATATGGGATTGTTGAATCTATTCCGGTATCTGAGATGTCAAAGCATGTGCACTGTAAGATTACGTTGCTCGAAGAAGCGAATTTTTCGTAAAAAAAAGTCTTTTTGTCGTATGATGAATTTTTTTATGATTTGCGCACTTCGGTGTTTTGACAAGAGTGCTTCCAAGCTTGATTCACTTTTTATATCCAATGAGGAGCGTGGTGGAGCGCCAAAAAAAACCCTTCCTTTTGCGACATAATCCAGATGAGAGATCAAAGTCACAAGAATTTCAGTAATCAAGCGTAAGAGTTAACTATCGGCAAGTCAAATCTTGTGAAGGATGTTATCATCGACAATGTCAGCAATAAATCATGGCGAGCATAAGCAAGATCAATGAACAACGATAATACAAAAATGATTGTCTGAGAAAAGTGTCGCGTTGTCAATAGTTTTCTCACGGAATCTCAGTGGTTATCACTTTGTTTCGGGGTCTAAATCATTATTTCATTGAAGCATGTGTATTCCTTGTCTTTTGATTTTATGAAATCAAGAGATGTTTAACATTCTTATTTTTAACAAAACATTTTGATCAAACTTCAACATGCAAAATTTAAAGTTTATCATTCCTGAAAATTAAAGTTTTTTTATTATAGAATTACCCCAGCTTTTGTTAAATTACATGATGAGCAATATCAGGGAGACCAAACAATTTATTGAGCTTATACACCGAGTCTTTTGAACCACATCATAGAACTAAGATTTAATAGTTGTTGGACGCATCATGACTCTTCACGTCCAAATCATTACACTGATCGAGGTCAAAATTTATCAGTTAAAACCAACTTTGTTTGAAATGAAAAAAGGCCATTTTGTTTATCTCCTTCACTATTATTAAAACATGTTTCCCTTGTTAATCCCTAAATTTGAGCTTGATAAAAAAACCCGACATGAATCACACCCTCACATTGGGGGCAAATAAGAGATTTTCAATTATAGGATACAGTGACAATATTAGAATCATCAAAAGGGAGTATGTTTAAAAATGAAAACCCAACATTGGAGAACAATAAAATTAGGGTAGGACATGGAATAAACCAAGAGTCGATGCTAAGGACAAGTTTTTTTTTTAAAAAAAAAAAGATTGAAATTTGAAAGAAAAAGAGAGAAGAGAATATTGAACTATACCATGTCCGTTGGTATCTTTAGTCAAACCTCATGTGGAAAGAAATGTTATTAAGATTATCGAGTCTCCAAGATAAATTATCCATCAAATAAAGATCTTGCAAAATTGAGTGTAACAAAAGGTGAAATAACATTAGATGACAAATGATGGTTTGAGTTTTAGTATTCCCTTTTAAGTTTGAAATTTCAATGATAGGAATGACAAGGTTGTAGATATTCTTAGAGCATTGGTTGATAAAAATCATGTTAAAATAATTAACGTATTCTTATGTCGTTTCTTCTACAAAGACAACAAAAGAAAAGGAGTTAATAGCTAGATGATGGTATCCTAGGTCTTTCAAACCCTTAAAACACTTTTTTAAACCTATAAATGTCCTTTTCTTTTATAGCCATGAACCATAGCCTCGTTTTATGCTTTCAAAAGTCTTTCTTGATCAAGCAAGCAATTTTTATTGATAAATGACACTCCCAAAATCGTTAGAGATTTCCATAAGGGTTATAATTTCACGAAGTGAGTTATAAGTTGTTATGCATATTGAGAAAGTAAGTACTGAAAAATGAGACAAATTTTCAACTGAATCTCGGGTCTTTACTTGATAATCTAATTGTTTGAAAACCAAATTATCAATTTATCATGTACTGTCAAATGACATACCCCCAAAATCAGAGATTGGAATTGAAACAAAAATAAACCCATAGGAAAAACAATTTCAATCTCATAATGGGTCAATTGTTGTTTGCAAAAATACAAGATAATTACAGGTTTGCATGCATTGAATATCGTGTATTGGATATTTGACCAAATGCAATTGATTTTTAACAAACGACATCTCTTTGATTTTATTACAAAGGATTAGACTTTGGATGCAAATGATATTTTGAAATTGGTGACTTAATGGTAGAACAAGAAAGATTTACAAATGGAGAAAACATTGGTTAGATTAACAAAATCCTTGACATTGATAGTTCTTCATTGGAAAGCCCAACAGTCAGAGGGTGTAGTGTGGATCTTGATAGGAATACAAACAATTTCACATCAGCTTGGGGGCAAAGAAGCACGAGCAAATAATGTTTTAGTGAAATTCGAACAAGCAAGATTTACAAACAAAGCAGACATTGGTTGGATTAACAGAATCCTTGACATTGATAGTTCTTCATTGAAAAGCCCAGCAGTCAAAGGGTGCGGTGTGGATCTTGAAAGGAATACAAATAATTTCACATCAATTTGAGGGCAAAGAAGCACGAGCAAATAATGATTTAGTGAAATTCATCAATAAACACCAACAAATTCTACTCAGGACAACATTACTTAATAGCGAGTGAGGATTTGATAAGCTCCAACAGTGATTGAGAATAAGATTACATTTAAAGGGCATCTTCAGGTTTTGAAATATTGGCTTACTCGCAGATTTGGTTGGCTCTAAAAAATATTGCCACATGGGTATATTTTGATAGATGTTAAAGAGTATGCACGCCATAAAAGTTGAATGTGGGATAATATGTTCTGAAGTTGTCGATTCAAGCTCCGCTTCACTACATGAATATCAGTGATGAAAAGAGATGTCATCGCATGAGCCACATTGTTCATAAATGTTGAAGAGTATATGACCACAAGGACTAATTGCAGGATAATCTATCTTGAAGTTTGTCTATTCAAGCTTCACTTCACTACTTGAAGCCCATCGATTTAAGGTTTAGTTCACCGCATGAATATGGGAGACAAAAAGAACCTCATTAATTACAACATTGTAATTCTTTGCATGGACCAATAAGAATTGGTTCAGAAGAAATTTAGTCTACAGTGAAGAATTTCAAATTGCATGACCGAACAGTTGCATCAATTCAAGGCGCAATTCATCGCATGAATGTGGGTGATGATAGCAGGACATCTTTTCTCACAAACAGAGAGGAATTTATGGTGGATAACATTGAGCTTACAATGATGAGTTTTGGATGCATTTTTGGGATGACTTGACGATTCTATGAAGAAATATGTTTCAATTGATAAAAACTCCATAACTGATCGACAACCGAAGATGAGGTCAGCATTAGCAAGTTTTGCATTTATTGTTAGCAAACACACGCAAAACAAAGTGTTGCTATTGAGAGAATCCAAGAAAGTTGATGACTTGTTACACTCTTTCACGATGAGTCAAGCAACACCATATTTGGGGGCGTGGTCAGATTTGATAAGCAATGAAAGCAAAGATCATCGCAGATAGCCTAGAATAAGCAATATGTGTACGTTGAGTGGATGAATGACTTATGACAAACTTCAATGAGCCATCTAATCAAAGAAGCCAAGAAAGCTTTGGAGATTGGGTAAGGGCATCCTATGATAACGGAGCATTAGAGGAAGGGGACCTATATTTCTGAGGTAAGTATACATGCATTATCATACATTGCATCCAGAAAAATGAGACCACGTTGACCAGGTAGGTCATCCAGAAAAATAAGACCACGTTGACCAGGTAGGTCACCCAGAAAAACGAGACCAGGCTGATGGGGTAGGTCACCTAGAAAAATGAGACCACGCTAACCGGGTAGGTCATCCAGAAAAATGAGACCATACTAACCGGGTAGGTCACCCGTCATAGTGAGATCAACTTTATTTTTTTTCTTTATAATACTTACTAGTTAAAGTCTTTTACAAAGACTTTAGTAGTAAGCATTGTAAAGAAGGAGCAACTGTTGTTACCCAATTTTGGGTCATTTCCCAAAACTAACTTAAAATAACAAAAAATAAAATAAACGAGTCAGGTGTCAGCAAAAAAATCGAGGTAAAATTTTGGATGTCGTCGAGAGCTCGATCGTATCTCTTTCATACCCAAAAAAAAAGAGAAAATCGCAGATTTAAGGTCAAAATAATTTATTATCAGATAAATCTGCGTAAAAACTAAGTCAAAAGATATAATTATACTTTTTATGGGCCAATTTGATCTAGTTGTGGGTTAATTTAAAATTGTAATTGGGAATTAATTTAGGGTCTAGTTGAAGGATTTAAATCGATCAAATTAAATTTACTAAGGGTTTAGTTAATAAGAAATCAAGTTCGTAAATTTAATTTGGATTCAATTGATGAAATGTTCGGAGACCAATTTGATTTTTTTAAGTTGATTAAGCGAAATTGGGGGGGAAGAATTAAATAAATTGCGAGTTTAATGGTCGATTAAGGGATAAATCACAAAAATTGGGAACCAAGGACGTTCGTAAATTTAATTTGGGTTCAATTGATGAAATCGAAATTTTCGTGGACTAATTTGATTAAGTCACTTGTGCGAAATTGGGGGCCGGATTAAATGAATTGCGAGTTTAATGGTCGATTGAGGGATGAATCGCGAAAATCAGGAACCAAGGACCAGAATAAAAGGATCGCACAAAGCTAAGTTTGAGACTAAATTTTTGATGGGATATATGCGTAAAATCACAAGCTTGAATCCAATTGGGTGCAATTGAAGAAATTAAAATACCAGATCATATTTTTACCTTCTAAAAAAAGGAAAAAAAAGAAACCTGCAAACCTGCACTGTTCCGACATGCATTTGCGTTGAATCTTCAGGCGAGAGATCAGAGCAAAAGCAGATCAATTCTTCCTAATCAATCGTGATTTTTTTGGCCTGATTTATCTCCATCAAAATCTTCTTCCTGATTCTCCTTTTGCCTTCCTGATTCTCCTCTGATTATACTTTCCTCAAATGCATTAACGATAGTCTTCTCTGCTATAAATAGTAGTGCACACGGTGAAGAAAAGAGAAGAAGGAAGAAAAACAGAGAAAAGACATTACGTGAAAAATACAAAAAAAAAACACAAAGAAATAGAAATTTGTAGGGCCATCATCTTCTTGCCTTCCCCTGCATTTTTTTTCTCGTTTTCCTCTTCTTCTCTCTCTCTAAAACCAGGCAGACCGACGCCTTCCTCTCTCCTCCAACAGCCACCGTTTCAACCACCCATATCCACCACCATCACCACCATTATCCTCCTGTTAGCCCCAGAAGCTCAGTCATCTTCCCAAGCGACGGTAACATAAGTGAAAGCAAGGTTGGCAACGTTAACTGTCATCGTTCCGACCCAATTTCCGGCCACCACAACCCCCTATTCCCGACGCCACAACGACCAGAACAACCACCTCGACGTCCTCTACACGACGGTATTAACAGGTAAACCATTCATCGAACTCCAAGCCGGGTCGGGTCGGTCCGGGTTTGGTGCCTGGCCCGACCATTAAAGGGTACAGGCTTCGGCCCGCTTAGGCTGCACACCCAACCAGCGAAGTCGGGCCGACAGGGATTAACTAAGCGCGCCACGAATAATCCCTGGACTCATTTTTTCCTTTTTTTCGCACTTATATTTTTTATATATAATCAGGATGTCCTGATAACAGCTATTTATAGAATACGCAGATCAATCAAACTATTATATATATATATATAGTAATACATATATATAGGAGATACGTATATATCCATAATATATATATATATATATATATATATATATATTAAAGCGCTAATATGAAATAAATAGCAAAATATATAATTAGTTTAACATGTTTACTAGAAAAAAAATCACAAATAGATATGAAATAAATAGCAAAATCTATAATTAGTCTAACATATTTATAAAGAAAAAAATTACAAATAATTTTTGTCATTATTATGAATGTCTTATCTACAATAATTAGAAATTTCAACACCTAATAATATTTTTTTAAAAAATAAAAATAAATGAAAAAAATATTAGATTTTAAAAAAAATTGACTTGAAGAATAAATAAAAAAGAAAAAAGAGAATAATAAGCCAAACCATTACGAAACACCCAACCACCAACGAACGTCCAACTGACTACAAAAAATAAAGTAGTTATCTCTAATTGATTTCATTGATTGCATATTTTTTCATCAACCAATTATATAATTTTCAAAACAATTAAGACACACCAAACAATCAATCAATTGCAGTTTTATAATTTATGAATTATATAAATCGACAAAAAATAGCAGTCAACCAGAAATAATCTATCTCTGATAGATTTTAGCAGTTACAATTTTGCTATCTATTGGTTAAATCGTTCGCCGCCATTAAAATAAACCCAATCATCAACAAGTTCGATACAAGAAAAAAATAATTCATCTTTTATTTATTTTATTAATTGCAAATTTACATCCACCAATTAAATAATTGTCGAAACAATTAAAACACACATAACAATTAATCAATTATAGTTTTTCAATGTGCAAATTACATAAATCGATAAAATATTTAAGCAAATTCACCCATTAATGAATTGACTATAAAATACAATTATTATCCGAGCACTTAAACTGATAACAACAACCAACTAATTCGATACAGAAAAAAAAACACAATATAATTTAACGATTATAATTTCCTATCTACCAACTAAATAATTCTTTGCAGACCAAATAATTAATTTATTTGCTACATAAAAAAACTCAGCGCAATACACGTGATATCCAACTCATTATAAATTAAATCACTGTAAGTTAGAGTATTCCATTGACAAAGAGGTAGAGAAAAGGAGAGAAGCTAAGGACAAGAAGAGGTGCGACTGATAGAGAAATAGAGATGTTGACTGTTGGTTAAGAAAAAAAGGTGATTGAAATTAGAAATGGTTTTTTTTTTATCCTAAGGTTTGTTTAAAATGTTACGAACTATTTGACAAAGGCGTTGACTGGTGAATAAGAAAAAAGGGTGTTTGAAATTAGAAATGATTTGTTTTTTTCTTATGGTCCAAAGGTTTGTTTAAAATGTTACCAACTTTTTGCTATTCTTTTATTTTTTGTTAATTTTATGATGACACAATAATAATAATAATAATAATAATAATAATAATAATAATAATAATAATAATTTTAGTAATTATTTATTATAATTTTTTCTTACTTATTCTCCTGTTATAGTTTTTAATTTTTTAATTTTTTTCAGGACAATTTAATAATTTTTATTGTTTAAAAAGTAGTAGTGATAATAATGATAATAAAAATAATAATTTATTATAATAATTGAAGTGCTTATGATATTAATGATTATGTCTATGGTACTAATAGTAACAATAACTCATAAAATAATATTAAGAATATCTATACTAACAAATTTTACTATCATCCAAACCATGATAATAATTATATTCATAATGGATGGTAATAACGCTGATTTTGTTTTTATCCTTTAATTACTTTCACAAATAAATATCTTATTATTACTTTTTTGAACATTACTTAACAATTTTTTTTGAAAAGATTGATTATTTTGCCTAAATGTATAGCATTATAAAAAAAAACTCAAAATCTTAATATTTTTTTATATTTTAAAAATTTTGATTCTAAGTGTGGCAAAGTGCGCACAAAGCAAATTACTCAATAGTACAATTAGCAATTAGATGTATAGATGTTTTATTTTATTATGGTTCTATCTATAGCTTGAAATAGATAGTTCTTTACCTTTAAGTCTTTCATTATTTGTCCTGCAGTTGTCTCCTCTCCATTGCTAGCAGTGATCCCTTTCTCAATCAAGCCCCAGCATTCCTTTGATCTAAGGAAATTCTCTATAAGCATGGACCAATGATTATAATGTCTTTGATCTAAGGAAGTTTTTTCCATGAACATGGACCAATGATCATAGTGCCCATCAAATCTTTGTATGGCTGGCTGCACAAAGCTTTCATTGTCTGTTGCCATGATTACAACTCTTTCTTCTTTTCTATGTAGAGAATACCTTTTCTTTGATGTGCTATTCTTTTCTCTTCTTCTTACTTCTTGTTCGCCATGATTACAACTCTTTCTTCTTTTCTATGTAGAGAATACCTTTTCTTTGATGTGCTATTCTTTTTTCTTCTTACTTCTTGTTCAAGAAACTGCGGTTTCCCTTTTTTAATTTTCTTTAAGAGGCTCTGATACCATGTTGCAATATGATACTAAATTACCTCGATATCTATTCATTATGTAAAAACCAGTTTATATACAAGTTGTCCAGTAACTACTAACTCTAATACTAACAGATTGTCTTACTGTTACCAACATTTTATCAAAAAACAAACTTCTTAACAAAAACTAGACAAAAAAAAAACATTTAATCTCCACATCAGAGCGCGGGTTTATGGCTCGTTCGGAGCTATATTAAATCAGCACATATAAAAAGATGACTATAAGAAATCAACCGTACTTTGTAAATTCACCTTGGATTATTCTGATGCGCGCACCCATTTCATGATGGGAACAAGGGCTCACCCTCCGTGACTGGTTCACAAGCGGTTAGCGTAGAGACAAAGGGTTTTAATCATCTTCACATCCAATTAACAATCTTAAAATGTGAAGAAAAGGAAATCAAAAACGCATACAGGTCATGCACATGATGATGCTTCTTGTCGAGTTACAACTTACAAACCATGCAGCAGAAACCCATTATTAACATGCTCCCCCTTTTTCTTTTCTTCTTCTGAACTTCTATTTGTTTAAGATTACAGTACTGAATCTAAGCAAAGCATATGCATAACAAGAATTTAAACCTGTAAATATTAATAATACCTACCAGACTATCCAGAGCGACTAGCCTAACGAGAATGCCCAATGTGCATGGTGAATGGTAGAATATCATACAAACCTCACAAAGAAAACACAGTTCCATGTCACCTTATGCCAAGTTCATGCCGTGTCAGAACAACCTGGGTACAAGAAAATGCATTAATGGGCATCACCTCATGCAGAAGTCTTGACCAATGCAATATTCAGCGATAGTTATTCGTGACTGAAACAACAGTCTCAACTGAAATCCAACAAATGATCTCAAATGTCGAGGTTGAGGGCTTATATGGATTCCTTTGCCACAGCTTCCCAATAAATATACCTTGTGAATATCAGATAACTGAACTAACCAAGGACAGTACATGGAGCTCACTTAGCATCCACTCCTCCCCAGTTTGGCCACCAAGGACTATAGCCCTTGTCCCTCCAACAACACAGGTACTGTGTCCCCAAGCAAATCTCGGCGGTTGCCCAGGTACATTTAGAATCCTCCATGTAGGTTTCTCGTCAGTAGGGTCGAGGAGATAAAGTTGTGAGGCAGAGTGAAGACCAGCAACAGAGCCACCAAAGATAAGGATTCTACCGCCCGAGAGGCTCACAGCTACATGATCAAGCCTAGGTGGAGGCACTACCCCCCCTGGGTTTCCAGCACCAGGCATTCCACTCCCTGTTACACATTTCCAACAAGGTTCCTCCTCACTCAGATCCATGGTAAACACATCGCTGGAGCGGAACCGAAGGGGACCACTCTTAGCCAAACCCCCAAACATCAGTATTTTTCTTCCACCATAAACTGAGAGAGTGTGACCAAGCCGAGAAGGTGGGGTCCATGCTACTGGTATCTCCCTCCAGATAGGGTTCTCCATTGACAGATCAAGAAGAAATGTGTCACTAAGAAGTACACCAGAATCTGCACACCCTCCAGAGACAATCAACTTAGTCCCATCAAGGGTGCAAGAGCTGTGCCATGATCGTGGAAGTGGCGGGGCCAATCCAGAAATCTCATGCCAAGTTGGAGGCTTGGCATCCAAATCCAAAACAAAGACATCATTCAATAGACCTTGTCTTCCACAACCTCCAAAGACCACCAAACGAGACCCATTAACACAAGAAAGCGTATGTCCCCACCGACCAGGTGGAGGGGAGCTCACTTGGACATGTTGCCACTCTGGGCTCCTGGAGTTCAGATCCAGGACAAACGTGTCGTTCATTGGTTGCATGTCAACACCCTCCCCACCAAAAAGGACAACTCGATTACCAACCGCACAAGCACTGAAATTGCACCTTGAGGGTTCAACAACACCTCCAACAGTTAACTTTCTCCATGCAACTGCTTCGAGAGTTGTCAATTCCCTTGCAAGTCGACCCCAGCCAAGTCTCTTTGCACCAGGTACAGTCTCTAGAACACGAGTTGTTTCGCTACCCCAAGCATTCTGACAGACCATTCTCCAGAGGTCCTCATTCTTTGTCAGCTCATAGAGTCGTCTGCAAACAGAACCGATTGATGCAATATCTCTTGGAGTCAACCGTGAGAGTACCTTGAGATACAACACCTCATCACTCAATTGCAGTATCCCACAGATACCACAGCAAACATTACGGTCTCCTGCTGAGAATGAACGATAGGTGGAGAGACCAGAACGAAACCTATCAGCCAATTTTGCAGACTCCTTTACAAAAGAACCAGGAACAGGACCTAGATCAATATTAGTTTCTGTGAAGAACTGGATCCCAATAACATGAGTAATTGTATCATCATCTCCATATATAGGAGTAAGTCGCAGCCTGTTCATTAGTGGAGATCCATCTTTTCTGAAGTTTAACAACTCGCCTTGGAACCCAATGCCCTCATCAAGGCATCTTCTTATTTCTGAAACGACTGTGGAGTCAACCAATGGATGCCTTCGCTTAGCAAATGGTCCTCTACATTGCAAGAAACGGCTGTAACAAGTATAGTATCAGAATAGTGAAAGAATGGCCAATAATCCATGATGACCATAAAATGTTAACATTATAGCATCCACACAAACACATGCACACGTGTGTGTGAGAGAGAGAGAGAGAGAGTAGTATCAGAATAATGAAAGAATGGCCATTAATCCATGATGACCATAAAATGTTAACATTATAGCATCCACACAAACACATGTGCGAGAGAGAGGGAGGGACGGAGGGAGGGAGTAGTATCAGAACAGTGAAAGAATGGCCAATAATCCATGATGACCATAAAATGTTAACATTATAGCATCCACACAAACACATGTGCGAGAGAGAGAGAGAGATTCTTCAAAACTAATACCCACTAATTGATAGAAGATTAATGGAAAAAATAAGAAGCAAAGCCCTTGCACAATATTCAACTCTACAATGATAAACAAAAACAAAAACACAAAAGCATATCATATTGACAACTCTTAAAACTCAAGAGAATGTGAAGGTGGATAAAACCAAGACACAACTTCATGGAACCCAGCAAATGTACTAAAAAACAACTGCAAAAAATATAAGAATAACAGTTATAAATGATAAAGGCCATCGTGGACCATCTTTGTTAACTCAAATATAAGCATAGCAGCATTGAGCCAGGCAGAAAACTTACACATGTGAAGTTCTATGCATGGTATTAATCGCAGTCATGACATCAAGGGAATAGCATAAAGGTCACACCCATCATAGTTATGAATCATTAGCAGCTCTCAACAATTTTTTAGTAGCACATGACAAAAACTGTAAATCATGTCTTAGATTTATGTATAATGAAAGATGCATCTCAAAAAAGGATCTCCATGGAGTGCCTTAGTAGTGGCTATCATCTGTAAAACAAAACCATGAAAGAAATGAGGTAGAAGTCAAACTTCCAGCAGATAAGAAAAAAAATGAAATTCTAGGGTAAAAAAAAAGCATGAAAGAAATGAGGTTGAAGTCAAAACTGCTGGCAGATTGGCTTTAAAGATAAAATCATCAACAGCCATTATCTTTAAACATGGGCTGTTAACAGACTCTGCCATTATGTAATAGCAGCTATGGCCATTATGGTGTGCTTTCAAAAAGCATGTTACTAAGGCAAAAACCAGTGATGGGAAGTGAATATCTGAGTATTGGTAGTTACATAATAGCAACGGACACTATTTATCTCATGGTTCTGTGAATCCTCACAATGCCTGTCCATAATATATAATATAAAACAACAAAGAAATGTTGCTTAAGCATTAGCTTAAAGAGCAACACAAATTAATAAATCATCCATTAAAACTTTTTTCCTATAGTTTTGACTTGGATCTAGATATGAGACTTTAAATCACACCACTACTTTCAATTGTCAAACTCATAACCATTTAGAAATCAAGGTTCAAAATTTAAACACAGCTTTATTAATCAAGCTCCTGACGTTACCAAACTAACTTTCAGAGCATGTACAGTTACATGACATTCTTGATTCAATCAAATGCAGTAAATCTAAAAATATGGTATTGTACATATACATCATCTTCATATAGGGAAATAAGAATCCTTAGACAAAAATTAGCGCTGCAGCTACAGTAGCAATGGTAGAGATACTTTGCTCTAGGTAACCTCCAGTTTTAACTAGTGCCAGTGTACTTCAGTTCATTAAAATTTGCTAAAAAATATCAAGGATAAAACCTTCTGAGAAAATATCAATACAGGGATGGAAACAATTTCCGTAACCCAGTCAAGCTCTGAAATGCTCGGAACTATAAATCAAGAGTTACATGCAATGAGTGATATCAGTTAATAATATCAAGAACACATGAGATCGCTTACACAAGGTCAAACAATTAATAATACGCAAAAAAGGTAATACCCAAGGTCAAAAATAAGAAATCAATCACATTGATAGTTATTAAAAAAAAAAAAAAAAAAGGTCGCTTTAACACCAAATCTTGCAAATCTTTGCATTCGCATTGAACCACGACAGATAAACCATCTATTGTCTCTGGGTACATTAAAGATGCAATCGGTCTTACCAATAACAGTTGTTCCAATCAGCCAGAGTATACTTAGATAATCATATTATAAATTCCAACCACTTAATCAATACATCAACAGTCCAAACCAGTACAAGCTATGTTTCATATGTTAAATTAACCTTGAAATGAAATCAACTGTAAAGTGTCATCACCACCTACCATTGAAAAATCTTATCTCCAACAAGATGTGATGTCTAAATGTAAACTTTGGATTCCAATTCAAAAAAGAGGTGGGATTTGAATAACCAACCGAGTAGATTGAAGAGAAAACGTACCAATTACGGCCAAGAACTTCCTCAGCTCGATAGCCAGTAATCATCTCGAAAACAGTATTGACATAAATAAGAGGATGGTCTGGTTCAAGAGCATCAGCGACAACAAATCCACAAGGAGCAGTTCGCAGCAAATTATCAACAGGGAATGGAAAAGGACCACCTCCTCCTCCATCTTTTAACATGAATCCCCCCTCATCTTCATCTTCACTCAGATCCGAATTGCTATCCCACTCCATTTTTAAACTTTTTACCTATACCAATAATTTATACGACACCAAAACCCTTATCCCATGAAATAAAAAAAGTAAAATAAAATAACCCAAATGTTTGCAAAAGATAAGAGAAAAAAAACAAAAGAAATTGAAGAGTTGAAGAGGCATGCAGTTATGTAATATTAGGAGGATTCAGCTATAACCCCACCCCACCCCCCACCCCAATGGTACAAGCTTCTTTTCCCGAATGTTCTTGTTTGTTCGTTGCTCTCGTGTGTGCGGTTTTTTTTTTTTTTTTACATGTGCCTTGCGAGTCTCCGCCTGGAAAAATCTGGGACTTGACGGCTTGCTCACTACGCAAAGCTTTTGTTGTCGTTTTGGAACTATTAAAAAAAAACATTGTGGTTTTACAGTAAAATTACTAGTATTTTACTTCTCATTCCAAAAAATTTAACTCTTCATATATTTATTTCCAGGGGATATGTGTATAGTATTTCTAGATTCTTTGAAATTTTTCTGATATTCTGTGTTTTAATTTGTATAGTAAAATTATTAATTTATCCCGACAAAATAACGAGGAAATTTTTAATATATTTTTTGTTTTTCATATATTTGTGCATAATAAAACTATATAAATATTAGTTTATTTAGAATTTAGGGGTGTATGGATAATTTTTCATTTAGAATTTAGAATCTTAGTGCAATTGTATATGTAAACATACCAATAGTTTTTCACGTAGAGCGTGGTTGTCTATATGTGGTGTACATTGTTTGGTCATTCGGTGTGTCGCGATGTCCTCTTTCTCCTGGTATAACTCGTGTTGTGTGAATGCATAGGTAAATTACTGATAGACATTTTTTTTCCCTTTTCTCTCTCTTGTAACTAGAAAATACATGGTAGTCTTTTATGTTTTGGGTTGTTTTCTTTTAGTTTTTTTCTATTATGTTTTTATTCTTGATTTCTTCAATGAAAATTTTGTTGTTTTCAATTTTGCTCTTCAATTGAAATTGATCATATATGTTTTGTTTCATTTCAGTCCTTATTCTTTTGATTTTTGGTTTGTTCCTTTAATTTTTATCGATTTGCAAGTTTTAATTTGTTTTAATTTTGTCATTCAATTAAAATTGGTCATATATGCTATTTTTTTATTTCTGTTTTTATTCTTTTATTTTTTTAAGAAAATGACACTATAATTTTTTTAAATCATTTTATTTGTTTTGGTCCCAAGTTTTTTATTTGTTTCAATTTTGTCCCTCAATTGTAATTCATTATATATTTTATTTTTCATTTTGACACTTATCATTTTTTATTTGGTATTAATTCTTCTTTTTTTTCTTTTTTTAACAATGTTTATTTTTTACCCGTATTTATACATTTATGCTTTTAGTTTTTGTTTTTGATTTTTGTAATTTTATTTTTTATTGGGGTTTTATTTTTATTTTGTTCAATCCTAAAATTTTAATTTTAAATTATGTTGGTGATCATTTTAAAATTAATATTCCTCTTGTTATTCCCTTGTTCTTTTTTTGTATTTTTTTAATTTTTATGTCAGATAATTTTATGGTTTCATTGTTTGCGCAAAGATAATAATAATTTTAGTGATTGTTTTTCTATTGTTTTCTTGTAAAAAATATTTTTGCTTTTTTTATTTTTGGAGGCAATTTAATGGTTTTAATTATTTGGACAATAATATTGATAATAATTTTAATTTTTATGGTCATAATAATGATGACAACATAGAAATGAATTTTCAATGATGTTTTCTTTTGTTTATAAATAGAAAATGAACTATTTATTTTTATTATTTAATTATTGCAGGTGTTTATACAATTTATATTTTATTTATTGTGTTTAATTTGAATTTGTTATAAAATGAACTAATCATAATATAGTGAATCGGATAATTCAAATATTCAAATTTTCTTGTTTTTTAATGATGATGATAAACTTATGTAAATGATTTCATAACTTATTAAACAAATAAATTTATATCAATTTAAAAAAATCATATATTTTATAGCAAACTCGCATTTCACAAGAATTCTACATGAATTTACTATTTTACCTATATTTATATTATAATAAAAAACTCTCAGGCAATTAATATTTTTTATTATGGTTGTGGTGGCATCGAAACATGGGTAAGTGACTAATATATATATGGAAAATGACAACTAGAATACTAGTATTTATTTAAATAATATTTTATTTTGAAAAGAGTTTAAATTAAATTTTTATGTCAATTGAGACACGTTATTTTAGTAATGCACATATAATTACTTTAAATTAACTTATATTTGAAAACAAAGTTAACATCTTTATTTTTTATTTGGCAGCATCACGATTGACCAGCATGGGGTTTAAAAAATTCTAAATAGTATACACTACAGCACATGAATCTATCACTGTAAAGTGTAATCCCCCCCAGAAGTCATGAAAATTCTTTTGAGAAAGAATAAAACAGGTAGGTGAAAGCTCTATGGTCAGAAAATGGTCGCGCACGCGCACACATATATAGCTTATCATCAGAATCAAGCAAGTTGGGGCTCAAACATTCAACACTGAAGATAAAGCAGATACCAGATAATGGAAAACCCATCGGAGGCATTGCCTGTGGTAAAGAAAACCCCTAAATCAATGGAAGCCATAATTTACCCCTCTTTCTCCCTGACTCAACATTTAGGGGTTTTAGGACAAAACGAGCTGATTAAAAATTGTATTTTGTAATTTTAATATTTAATTAGTATAATTGTAATTGATAAAATTCATTAAAAATGTTTTTTTTCAACCAAAATGTGATTGAATATTGCTATTGCTATTGCTAAAAAACTTTTGATAACATCTTTTAAAACATTTGCTAAGAAGATAATATTCACCAAAATGTGATTCATTAGGAATTTTTTATATATATTTTTAAAAAAAATCTCAGGTCATTTATTTTCTCTCTCTGAATATTTTAAGGTGATAATATTCATACTTTATAGTGTGATCGGCGTACGACGTGATTTGTATATTTTTAATTGTAGATAAGGTAGGTAAATTTGTCAAAATTATTTTTATGAGTTGTTTTTTCCCCCAATAATATTAGATTTGACACATTATAAATAAAAATATTGCAATTTGTTTTAAAAAAAACTAAACTAAATTTTTAATCACTTATTTACCGTTTAAAAAGAACAGTATAATCAAAACAGAAAGTGACTTGCATATTTTTTAATTGTAGATAATATAGGTAAATTTGTCAACCTTTTGTTTTGTTGAGCTGTATTTTTCCCCCGGTAATATTATATCTGAAATATTATAAATCAAAATATCATAATTTTTTGTTAAGAAATAAACCTGAACAAAAGAACACAAAATTAAAATTCAAAGCCAATTACTTTTTTATTTTATAAGATTTATTCATCATATTATTATATTACATGTATTTAAGAATACTGATATTAATTCTTTTCCTTCAAAAAATTCTAGGTCATTTTTTTTCTCTCTAAATATTTTTAGACGATAACATCCAATAAATATTAAAACATATAATTAGTTTTATATACTTTAATTTGACACAAGTATACAAATATATAATTAATTTGACATACTTTAAATAATATATTTAATTAAAGAAAAAAATTGAAGTAAATCCAAATATTGAAATTATATAATTTAAAACAAAACCTGAAATTAAAACAATTAGGACCGAAATCAAATCTGAAATCAAAAATTGCATAGAAGGATAAAATTGAAAGAAATCAAACTTTGATACTGAAAATATTAAGGATTTATAATAAATTTGCATGGAAAGATGAAATTGAAATCAATGAAAACTTTGAAACCGAAATTATTTAGAATTCCAGCCCAACCCGAAAACTTAAAAGCATGAGGACCGATTTGAAACTTCAATCTATAATCAATTTCAATTGAAGGACTAAATTGCAACAAATCAAAACCTATATAATAGCATTAAGGGCAAGAAAAACAAATTATAACGTTCAGGGATTGAAATGAACTTTGACAAAAAACAACTTAGCTAACGTAATCTGGCGTAGGCAGGAGAGAGAAATTGGGGGGGGGGAATTCAAACGACAATTGACACGTATACGGACATCATAGTGACACACGCGTCGCCTCATGTGGAAGAGCACATTCGAGAATATCATTCTAGACGTTGTTGGGGCATTTTTCGACACCGGAGTAAGCCGCACGCGCGGCTCGAAAAACGCATGAGCGTTTAAATGAACGACGCGTCATACGACGCGCCGACAACTGTCAGGAAAAAATTAAATAACAAAATGGTTAATGAACGTAACGCCCCTTACCCTCAGGACTGTTTTTTGTCTTTTTCGAGGGACAAAATTGTTAATGCATTGTTCCATGTAATATTAAAAAAATAAACAAACTAGTAGTCCGACCACGCCTGATTCGGCCGGGTGTGGCCAATGATCGTTCAGTCCCTGAAACTGGCGGCGTATTTTGGCTTTTTCGCTAAATTGTAATCGATAAAATCAGTTAGAATTTTTTTTTCGCCTGAAATTGATTGAATATTGCTACTATGAAAACTTTTTTAATATTTATGAAATCTTCATTGAAAATAAGTCATATACATCATGTAAGACATTGATTGATTGTATGTATTTTATTTATTTGATGAATTATTTCAATTGTATATAAGCATTGAAATAATACTGGTGGATTGCAGCGCGAGCTAAATACGACGTGTAAGTGGAAAAATTAGACAACATCATATCTTTAAATTGATTATTTATATGTTTATGATTTGGAATTAAACACCTCCTATATATATTTTTTTATCTCCTTTTGATTTCATAATGTTGAAGCCACTATTTGTAATTAAACAATAAATTATTTTAGTTTTATTTATCATGATAGAAATTCCAGGTAATTTTTTTCCTTTGAAAATTTCTTGCAAATATCTCACTGGTAAGACATTAATGTTATATGCAATTAATGTTTGCACATACCAGCAAAACAGCTGGAGATTTTTTTTTTATCCCAAACAGTAATCTAAGCAGAAGAAAACCTAACAACAACTAACAATTCAGTGGTCAAGCAAAAGAAACAAAGGCATTAATGTTAAATTTCAAAAAATTGTGAAGACATTGGCAAAGTGAATTGAGCAAACCTTAACGCCAACAAAGCGGTAACTCAACCGAAGTAAACAAAAAATAACCAACACCAAGTAGAAAATGACGATGATTAAATGACCTGCCATAAGAAAACCAAGTAAAAGCAAGGAGAGCCATCAAAAGAAATTCAGCAAAACCAGACGATGATTAATTTTTTACAATAATTAGTAGGACCATTGATCGAAGAAAAAGATGTCATATATGAATCACTCGCATATCATTCCGAAATATTTGTTAAGCAGAACCTAGTAATTATCTAAACCCCTGAACAGACAGTAAAATGATTCTAAAAGTAACAATAATAACTGGAGCAAAAATGAAATCAACGAAGCACAACGACAAAGACAACAAAGGCACAAAGTAAATAACCATTATTTGAATGTAGAGGGAAAATAGAAAGAGAAAAAATAGAACACCTGGAAGCTAAAGCATAAATTGAATTGCCATTATATTCAAGTGCAAGGACGAAAAAAGAAGTTATTGGCTAGTTTTCTCGATCCTCAACAGTGTGACCCATCTGTCAAATGTCTCCGAGCAAAGATCTGAACCATAAAGATATCTCTGCCAATGACATCATTCCGTTGATTTCATCTATGCTCCATACAAAGGGGTTGACTACTTTTGCCAAGGCTTTTATCTAACAAACTTTATAGTGAATATAAATCATAAAAAGTAAACCAGTGCTATATATACATTGTGAACCTAGAAGAAATTCTATATTGCTTTGTCTTAGAACTTTAACAATAAATTTAGACACTTTGGGGGGGTAGAGAACTTAAAAAGATATAGATATTGAAGGATTCAATAATTCCATTTGAGTGTGCAAAAAAGAAAGACTAAATGCTATGTCAATCATAGTCAAAAGGTCCTTGGCACCTATTTTACCCATGTGAGACAAAAGAACTGAAGCGAGAACTTGCAGTGCCTTTAGACCTCCTTTCTTTTGTATAGTTCTCTTTCCATTAGTGACCAGCTTATCTGATATCTTTTTTATCATCTTTGAGCCCGTTGGAATAAAGAAAAGAATCAGATTTCTTAGAGCTAATATGTGACTACACATAAACAGCAGTCCTACCAGCAGCTAAGATACTAGCCGCAAGTAGTAGAGATTTCCCGTGGGAAAAAAAGTTACATGAATGTAGCTTCATTGCTCTAAAAGCTCTTCATTGAACTGTATCAAAAGCAGTTGCAAGTATTAACAGTTCTAGGATAGATTTATTATCCAAATTATTTTAATATTTTGAGTAACCAACCTCTCACACTGGCATTTTTTTTCTTCTTATTCATTGTTTAAAAGAATAACCTATAAGCACGGTAAAGAAAAACTACCACCTGTTTAGAAACCAAGCAGATAAAAAAATTCCTAAATACCAGAAAACATATATCTTCAACAGAAAATAATGCTAAGGTGGCTGACCCAAGATCTTTCAAAGTGAATCCGTAATGTGGCCACTGTAGCCTGCTTTGTGAATCAGAGAATCAATTGCCTCCTCTCTTGTCCAACCTGAAACCAAAGTGCCAAAAGTATAAGCAGGTGTTCGAGACATAAAACTTACAGGCTTTATAGAGAATTAAATAAGAAAAAATCCCAATCTAGCAAACAAAATCAGTGTAAATATCTCAGTTTGCATGTCTTGGCCCATCTACCAGAAATAAATAAGAACATAATTGGTTAGGGTCACCATAAATGTCAGGAATACGCATCCCCTTCCCCGTTCTCTTTTATTTGATTGCGTTCTCTACTTCTCTCGAATAACAAAAAACAACTCAATCAAGTTACCTTCATGGGCAACCACTTCAGGCAAATAAGTGGCACTTCGCCTTGCATTGTTATTAGGGTCAGTAAACTCAATAATAAAACCATGCTTCCCAACCCGCAGGCCACAATCACAAAATAAGTTGGAAAGGTAAGAATAATGACAAACAAAGGCACCAATAAAGTGAATCCTTCCTTATACCTTCGATTTCGAAACTGTAAATCACTCCCTCCGCTCTCTGTAACCTTCAAAGGAAACATGGCTGCATAATATTTATTGATTAATCAAATGATAACTAAGAATCAGAAATGAACATCACCCTCAATATCGATAAAGAAGTCGAATCAATAATCAATAACAGTTCAGCCTCTATGAAGGCGGCAGAAATCTGACCTGAGTCTTTTTGTGGGCATTTTTTGACATTGTTCAAGCTAACTGATTAGCGTGAACAACTCAAACAAAATCGAAGCAAGATAATCCCCTCTGCAATGCACTGGGCACGTGAGACACCGCCTGTAGTTGGCCGTACAATACATTCTCCAAATTCACCACTAATTGGCTTCTAATACTGCTTTCTCCAACTCAATTGACGCTCTCCACCGCCACAATCTCTATCACAGACACATGAGGGCGACTCACGGCAAGCCGCTTGACCGGAGGGAAATCACATTCACGGACCCCTCCGTAAATTAAGACCTCGAATCTCTTTAGGGTTTGGATCGGGTTGCTGGGTTGTTTATGTGGGTTCGGATCTTCAGAATCTCCTCTGTAGACGATGTTGAACTCGGTCTCTTCAGGGTTTGGACTGGGTTTGCTGAGTTGTTGACGTGGGTTTGAGTCTTCGAAATCTTCTTTGTAGACGATGTTGTTGTTATGGTCGTCTGCCTCGACCGCGTCTTCGGGTTCTTCAGGCTATTGTTGGTGGCGCTTTCAAATATGGATCAAAAAAATTTGGGACTCGTGGCTGGTTTGGATTATGTTAACCTGGTGAGCCTAGCATAGGATCTACTTGCTTGGTTGGTTGGACTCTGGATGGATCAAGAGCTGAGATGGGAGGCACATGAAACGGCGGCACAGGGAACCTAAAACCCAAATGAGTTGTTGCACCTGGTGTTACTGAGCGCGAGTTCAGTCGTTGAAGGGTGTCTATTGAACTCTTCTTTATTATCTTTCGAATTCGGAAGGTTGAAGGGAAGCTTTTAGTTGAGGGAAAAGGGGGGCGGTAGCCGGCTAGGTTTAGGATTTTAAAGCATAAAAGTTGAAATTGCATTTAGCTGAAAGAGATGGCGACAGGTATAAAGAAACACATACACACACGAAGTATTGAAATAAATTACGAGTACACAGTGATTATAGTCTTGGTGAACAGTTAGTGTCTGAGCTGTTTTAGCTCTTTAGGTAAAGGTAATGCCAGATCAGGGCTTTATCAAAGAGGTTGAGAAGCCATAATCTGCTAAAGAAAACATCAAAATCATCGATGACGAATTGGCAATTCAAAAGAATATAAGAGGATTAGTCCTCTGTGATGGATTTTGGTAGATGAAGAACCTGGCTTTCATTCTTCTCTCCATTTTTTTTCTGCAACAGAGAGAGACGAGGCAAGGCAAGGAGAACAAGATTTCTCTAATGTTTTATTTTATAATACTAGCTCTCGAAGTTTGTCCAAGGCTTTTTTAATGCGGAAAAAAAATTAGTCTTTACATTGTGAAAGATGCGTCAAAATAAATTCATAAAAAAAATTATCTTATCCGGTTTATACATTATACAACCAAATCCATATAATAAAACTCCATCATAAATGGCTATTTAGCACCCGTTGGCTATTTAAGCACCCGTTTGGCAACGTGGTGCGTTCCACGTTTACTGGGATTGGGTTTTGATGTTTGGTGAAATCCAAATACTATTTTTTTAATGAACCCACCCAAAATAACACTCGAACATCATTTCTTCAAAAGCACCATGTTTTTGAAACGCCGTTGAAACACCGTCTGTCCCACGTTTATTATCTTCTCAAAATATCCAGTGGTGATCGCGGCCTTTATCGTCCTCATTTTTCGATTTCTTCACCTTCCGGCTCTCATCGTTGTTGACATCTTCATCATCGACCTCTCGCTTCCTGTAACTTCTCTCCAGTCCATCTCTCTTTTTGTTGCCGCTCCTCTTCCTCGAATCGTCTCGATCTTCCGCTTCTTCTATGGTTTTCTCCAGATACTCGATCTCGTCGAATTCCATCTATTGGCATTTTCTCCAGCCCCTGCTCGTGTTTGCTTTCACAAAAAAAGTGAAGCCCGACCTTTGCTACGCATAATCCATAAAACTGCTACTCTTTTTTTTTTCAAAATTTTGAAAAGTTGTTGTAAGTTTTTGTTTTGTTAAGAAAAAAAGTTTCTCACTAAAATATTATCGACCTGCCTTAAGTCTCGTAATAAGTTTTACATTATTATTTTATATTTTTATTATATAAAATCTCATGATTGAAATAATTATTAAATTCGAGTTTAAATTAAATGGTGTGAAAATTATTTTATTATGATTTAATCAGTTTAAAAAACACAACTTCTTTGACTAATAAAATAATTATGAGGTCAAAAATTATAAAATAAAGGATCGAGAGTATTAATTTAAATAAAAAAATGATGCAAAGTAAAATAAATAAATAAACTAAGTGTATTTAATTTCAATTTAAATTAAAAAAAATAGTGAAGATAATAAATATTCAAATCACTTTGAACAATACAAAAAAAAGGAAAAAAGGCATTTTTAATTAAAACCACTATGCCCTATAAATTGTTATTTATTTTTAAATTTATTTGTAGAAGTTATATATATATATATATTGATGTATGTATAAATGTGTGTGTATATTTTCATGCTCTTTTAAGTAATTTTATAAGTTAAAAGCAGTTTGTAAAGTTTGGAAACCAAATATCCAAAACTGTTTTTTCTTCAACCTCCAACTCAACCACAGTTTTAACCAAACACTTAACTGTTTTTTTGAATCACAGAAAAAACACTTTTTTTGAAACTCCGTTTTTTCAACTTCCGCAATACCAAACAGACCCTTAATGTCATCATTTTTCCTTTTATTTAAGTTGAATGGTTATTGTGATTAAGTCTACAAACTACAGCTAACGATGTCTTCCAACAGTGGTTCTTCAATCAGCTCCAGCTGTTAGATGTGTATCAGGTATCGAAATGGGTGGGGGTTGTATGGAATCAAAAGAATGACAGGCTATAGAGTGGTGTGATGAAAAATCCTGAAGGGCTACTTAAGCTGGGAACGGAGTTCTTGGAGAACTGCACAAAATTTCGCCACAATAAGGGACTTCTCAATAATGAAGGCCAAAGTGGGAGAAGCCTCCAGCAGGACTTTCAAAATGTAATGCTGATGAGGCGGATCGGCTTTAGAAGCAAGCCATGTTGTTCAAAGTGGTGAGGGTGCAGGGGAAACAGATACGGCATTGGGACTGATGGAATTGTTGTTGTCTCTCAAATTGTAAGGTTAATACTAGGCAAATCTCATAGATAGCCTTTCACCAATCATACACGGTTTCATCAATTCAATACATGCATGCATGCATAAGGAAGAGGGTGGTGGTGGTGGACGTTGCTTTCAGTGCCACTGTTAGAACGAGATACGGGGAGAGAGATTCTTTTCTTTATCGCCACAGGGAGCTTCAACAGAACTCGCAGGTAAGAGCTCACGCGAGATTAAACTAAACAATTTTTATTTCTTTTTTCTTCTCCATTGCATGGTATTTTACTCGTCAATACATAACAAGAAGTTGGTTGAATAATTGTGACTTAAGTCTTGAAACACAATTGTACTACTACATATATACTCTAAGCAAGAATACAGCAGATATAACCCCATAATACTCAATTTTCCTAGCAGTCTGCCACCCAACTTCCTCCATACAGTTGATGCTCCAGTTAAAGCTCTTCTATTTAAATTTGATGGTTTGAATCCTCAGTGTTTTTTTTCAGATGCAAAACAATCACGAGCAGTTTCACCATTGAAATCATCAACTCTCCTTAAACTGGCTTGTTTCCAAACACTGATCTGTGAGCACCAATAGCCCTGTACACCAAACAAATCCCAATGTATTATTGTCAGATCCTCTGACATACAAAAACATCAAAGAGATCTCAACGAATCCCCGTTTGAATAAGACTCAATGAGAACCTGCGTTTTTTTTCTTTTCTTTCCTGAATTGAACATCAGAAATTTAACAAAGAGGTGGTGCTTGCATCCAAATTAGCACACAAGATACGATTAAACAAGTGTGCAGTTACATTGTTAAGGCCCTCAACCTAACTTGGCAGATTAGAGTTGCACCCAAAGTGGAGAGCTCTAGTTTGAAACACCCACTCGGGAGGGTTTTCTGTCAGGTTGGCAAAAAATAATGCAGTTATATTGAAGCCTCAAGATTCCAGAAGGAAGATTATGCAGACATGCTTGTAACTCAGACATGAACATGAAATCCTTGGCAATTGATCGTGTTGGGAGTACATGCTTAGTTATTTATCAATCAATGGACTCATATGATGGTGTGAAATAAGTACGCGTCGTAAAGTAATAACAATTAGTATGCTTAAGAAGGATTTGACTGGAAATAACAGATTAAATATTAGTTTAAGTATATCTTCAAGAGAGAGAAAAACCATAAAAAATAAATGGAAAATGAACCAAAGACTGAAGATGTTACAAGGCTAACAAGCATGGGTGAGAACATAGATATCACTATTCTCCTCCATGAAAATCATCACCCTGTTCGGAGCAGGTTTTGGGAGATGGATGGAAACAATCCCTCACCAGGTTAGGCTTGAGAAAGACATCATGAGAATCCCACAACATGATTATGTATGTTTCTGTATCGAATGCTATAAATCTCGGGTTGTTTCTTTCTTTCTTTCTATATCATATGTTATTACTTTACGGTGCGAGAAGGATACTAATTGTATGAACTTCTTTCACATCATATTATGATCTAGACATTGATCTTTTGATAAAATAATTTAACCAGAAGCTTTCAAGTTTCTTCATGGGAAATTTTCCAAAGAGAATATAAAGATTCAGATTCTCAACAAGAATAGGAGTACAAGGACACAGGTATCATCCTCATGTATGGGGTGGGAACAAGGCAATTCCTGTTGCCTCCATAACACAAAAAATAATCAAAATCAAGGATATTTTTGGGACTGAAATTCCTAACACAGACCTGATTATGTGAGGGACATACGATAAATAAAGCATGCACCTGAAGCATATTTCTATCTAGTTTTTCTATTTTTGGAAAAACAAATTTCTGAAAAAAATAAATATATGAAGGGATCTTACTTGAAGAATCATGGACAAGCTGAACAGTTGCTCACATATTTTTTTTCAGGATTACTCAATCAATAGTTCCCATGATGAGCCAAATAAGAAGATCCAATCTGAATGCTTAAGTAAGTCATGACTGCATATTATCTCGAACACGAGAAGCTAGCCTTCGCATAGACTGATAATCAAACGAATCATCAACATCCGTAATAGTTGATACAAAATCCATGGCTTCTTCGAATTTTTTTGCTTTACAATAACCATCCACGACAATTTTGTAGGTTAGCTCATTTGGCCTGCAATCATTCTTAGTCATGTAGCTAAGCGCTTCATCTATTTCCGCAAACATTCCCTTGGCTGCATAGCCACCAACAAAAGTATTGTATGTAACTATACACGGTCGAATTCCTCTAGATATCATCTCAGAAAGAATTCTTAGGGCTTCATGCATGAGTCCTTGTCTACAAAAGCCTTTAATGACAGTGTTATAAGAAATAAGGTCTGATTTGCCACCAGACTTTTGTAGCTCCCTCAGAATCTCTTCTGCTTTCCAGCACTCTCCTCCTCTAGCATACAGGTCCATTAAGCTATTGTAAGTAACAAGATCTGGCTGCAGTCCACACTCTTGAATCAAATGCATTATTTCATGGGCTCGGTCATACATGTTTTTCCTGGAAAACATTGAAAGCATTGAGTTGAAGACAACTAAATCTGGTTTGTATCCATGCTTTTGCAATGCTTGAAAAGCCCTTTCCATACCCGCTAGAGCTCTACATTTGAAGTTTGCAAGAATAAGGGTTCTCAAAAGCATCCAACTGGGAAAGATATGACCATCATAAATATCCTTTTCAATCCTATTTATTCCTTTCACATACCCTCCCTTTGCATAAGAATTGAGAATTAATGAGTATGAGGTTTCACTGGGTTTGAATCCCTTATTCTTCATGTCTTTGATGACTAATTCCGCTGTTCTCCAGTCCCCTCGTCGAGCCAGAGCATTCAGAAGCGCATTGTAGGTGGCAACAGAGGGAGTAAACCCTGCTTGAAGCATTTCTTCGTAAATTTTTTCAGCGTCAATATCTGAACCACAACGGCCAGATGCAGTAATCAATGTATTGAATGTATCTCTATCAGGCTCAAAACCACAACTTTTCATTTCCTGAAAAACCCTTTTTACATATTTGTGCATACCCTTATTGCCACACATGGAAAGCATTGTGTTCCATGTTATACGATTAGGAGCACATCCATTTACTTTCATATCACAAAGTATCTTCATCATTTCCTCTGATTGTGACTTCTTCCCTAGCATCCCAAGGATAGCATTGTAAGTGCACACATTAGGAGCACAGCCGTACTCCTTCATCTGGTCAAATAAACTTAGAGCTTTGTCCACTTGTGCTGCTCTGCCATAAGCATTTATCATGGTGGTATATGTAACAGCATTTGGTTTTATCCCATTTTCAGTCATTGTGTCTATTAAAGCTGCTCCTTCCTCGTAGAATCCTGCTCTCACATAAGCGGCCACAAGCTCATTATATGTCACAGCATCAGGTGGACAATTATTATCTTCCATTTCTTTCATGATGCTCAGAGCCTCTGAATAGATCCCCGCCTTCCCAAATACTTGCAGTAGAGCATTATAGGTAACAGTTCCAGGAGCATATCCCTGAGACTTCAATCCAACAAAGAACTCTTTTGCTTCATCCAACAAACCCTCCCTCCCACAAGCAGATATAACAGTACTGCAAGTAAAGTCATCAAAACCAAGTCCTCTACTTCTCATCTCATCCAAGAGACCTAAAATCTTATTCCAAGATCGACCCATCTTCCCATAAACATCAAGCATGACATTGTAAGTAACCAAAGTTGGCGACAAGCCTGACTCGTTCATTTTCTCAAAAATAGCAACAGCCCTCTCATACTTGCCACATCGCGAATATGAGTGCAAAATGGTTGTGTATGCTCGAACATCAAGCGAGTAGTCTTCAAGGGGAATCACGTCAAAAATTCTTGCTGCAACAGAATGTTGCGACTCCCTACCAAGAATCCTAGCCATTAATTCAACAGCCTGATTATCTAAATTCACTTTTCCAGGGCCTGAACTCAATACCAGCCATTCAAACAACAAAATGGCCCTTTCACAATCACCAGAAAGGTCTAGTGCTTTCAAGACACCAATCAAATCAACTTGAAACAACTCGAACTTGCAAGACTCAAAGAAATCATTCAAACTACGCAAAGGCTGTTCCCTTATTGAATTAAGCAGCAACTTACCCCTTTTCGACAAAAAATCAACTGACCCATTTTCAGATAAACCCTCCTCTTTCTCAACTTCAAACTCAAGAACTGAAACTGAAGTCGAAATGGGCTTTCTACTTGTGTTCTTATAAAGCTGTTTATGATTTGAAGATTCATTAGAAATCTGAAGAGAAGGGAATTGGGTTTTGTTTAATTTGTGATTGGGAGGGGAGGAGAGATGGAGGAGGTGTTGGAGGAGAGAGTCGAAATGAAAAGAGGATTGCGGAGGAGGAGGAGGCAGTGTAGCAGAGCTGAATTTTAATGGTGGGTT
Source organism: Salix exigua (assembly GCA_032356905.1). NCBI lineage: Eukaryota > Viridiplantae > Streptophyta > Magnoliopsida > Malpighiales > Salicaceae > Salix > Salix exigua. Next base: position 11,589,050 of record CM063593.1, on the reverse strand, counting down.
ACTGGGTGGTGGTGGTGGTCTGTTAATTGGGATAGGATACACTGGTTTGTTTGCAAACAGACTGCTTTCCATGGCATAGGGAGGGCTAAACAGAGAAGAACAGGGCGGGGGGTGGATTTCTAAATTTATTAGAAATGATTGATTTTGAGCACAAGATAAGATAGCAAGTAAGGTTGTGGTGTTTTTTTCTTTTTCTTTTTTGAGGTAATGGATCATGTAACGGGTAGGGTAAGGTGAGGATGGTTGGTGTTTTTTTGGCTATCAAGACAGATTCTTGAACTCAAATCCTCGGTCTTTGTTGTTGTGTGATTGAACCATGCTCTTAAATTTCCCATCAAATTATTATCATTATTATTATTATTATTATCATCATCATCTTCATCTAATACGCTAAAATAGATAAGAGTTGTTATTGTAGCTTGCGTGTGTTTTTAATGTGAATGACAGTAATTTTGTTCAGTTTTTCAAGTTAATTCGGGTCATTTTCCGATTTACTAGTTTTTTTCTTTTTCATAGTAAAAGACAAAAAAGAGCTGTTAGATGAAGAGGTTCGCGATAATTGCATATTTTTGGTTCGGTTCGGGTCACCAATTTTTTATTTTTTATATTTATTTGCACAGTAAAATAATCATTTTGTCCCTCGAAAAAAGACAAAAATCAATTCTGGTTGGGAGGGGTGACACAGTTATTTCATATATTTTTTTTAATGGTTAAATATTGATATGTCCTCCCAGTAAGACAAAATGATGAGTTAGACACAAGAATAGACCGGTAATTGACAATATTTGTTTATTATTTTTTTGGGATTACTATCAGCAGGTGTTACACATGCAACCGATAGTATTTGGCCTCATACCCTCTTCAAATGGCGCGTGATGTCAATTAAGGTGGAGCAAAATGGTCTTTTGGCGTCTCTATTAATGCACTGCCATGTCTTTTTTCTCATGGAGTGGCACATAACCTCACGGTGGACAGGGATGACCAGGTGGGCAGTTGAACCTTTTTTCTCTCTCTCTCCTACTACTTAAATTATACATCAACCCCTGGTTTTATGTCTTTTTTTATTTCAGCCCGTTCTCTTTTAATTGTGTTGTGTGATTCTTATTTCTGTTATGTAAGTTTTAATCTGTTTTGAAATTGATTATATATTATATTTTTATTTCAGAACTTATTCTTTTAATTTCCGGATTGCTTTTAAATCCCTTAATATATTCGGTACAAAAAAATTTAATTTTTCAATTTCATCCTTTGATTGAGATTGTTAATATATTTAGTTTTCATTTTGGTCCTTCTACTTTTAATTTTTAATTTCAATTCTTTTATTTTTTTATATTTCTTAAATTTGAGGTTGTATTTTATTTTTGAAAAAATATTGTTCTTAAATTTTAGTTTGAGTTTGTGATCATTTAAAAATTGATATTTCTAATTTTTTTTTCTTTGTTCTTTCTTTTGGTTTTTTATTAATTGTTTTTATTATTTTCACGTGAAATGATTTTTTTGCTAATATTTTTTACTCTTTTGTTAATGTTGTTGAGTTTTTTTTCACATGATAATTGAATAATTTTTATTATTTTCTCTTTTGTAGAGGTAGTATTTTTGAAAAAAAATTAGTACTTAAATTTTAGTTTGTGTTTATGATCATTTGAAAATTGATATTTCTTTTTTTTTTTTCTCTTTTTTATTTCTTTTGGTTTTTTATTATTTTATTTTATTTTCAAGTCAAATGATTTTTTTTCAGCTGATAATTTTTATTTTTATTTTATCATTTATTTTATTTGTTTGTTTTTTTGTTAAATTTTTAGGCTTTTTTTAGTTTTTGATTTAATTTTTTCACTATTAATGCAATACAAATAATGTTTTTGTTTGTTTTTGTTTTACTTACTCTTTTGTTAATTTTTTTGTGTGTTTTTCTCGGTGTAATTTAATAATTTTATTATTTTAACAGTGATATTAGTGATAATTTTAGATATTAAGACTTCAATATTGTTGTTATTATAATAGGGTATGTTAATCTGTTTCATTAAACTAAATTTTACATGTATAAATATTATATTTTAATCTCAATAATTATAAAAATTGTTTGCTCTACCTGCAACGTAGTACAAACAATTAACTAGTTCGATCATAAAAAAGAACTATAAACTGCTTATTCTATAGATATTATTTTATTTTATTTGTGTAATATTGTAGTAAGATCACGATCTTCTAGGATTATTTTAGGATTTTACATTAGCTCATATTATTGGATTAATTTATAATTGTCTGATTTTCTCTTAATTTTTCTTTTTTTTTCTATTTTAGTCGTGCAGCATTACTCAATATTATATTAATACTTTTGTTTTAGTAGGTAGATTTTTTATATGGTAATTAAATTTAGTTTGGATAATGATTACTTTTACTAAGGACTTGATATTTGAAATTAATAAACAATTATCTAAACACTTATAATGTCATCACATTACATTTTACTTTTAAGAATAAAAGAATCAAACTATATGTTTTAGAGAGGGGTTTAGTTATCAATCATAAAATTGATTTAAAAATATAATTTGATCTCCAAGCTTGACGTAAAAAATAATTAAAGATGAGTATTGTCATTCAACAATACTCTCTTTTTCTTCTAATTTTTTTAACTCAACCTTTTAATATTGTGTTTATTTGAAATCAATCTAATATAGAATTGTTTTAATCTTGTTATTGAATTGGTTGTTGTTTTTATAAAAATATATTTAATTTTATTATATTTTAAAATATTTAAAGTTAAAGAATTAAAATTGGATAAGAAAAAAACAATAATCTTAATCTTATTATTATTATTATTATTATTATTATTATTATTATTATTATTATTATTATTATTATCATCATCATCATTATTTGTGTGTGTGTCCCTCCACCTTTTATTTTTATTTTGATCCTAGATTTGAGAGAGGAAATAATTGAAAAAAATCAAATGCGAGCAAAAGTTATCTTTTGTCCCAAGATTCTAGCCATGAAAAAATATTATTCTTAGTGTAGATTGGATAACAGGAGTTTCATTAAGATTTTTTAGCCTTTATCTAATAAAAAAAAAAAGGTAGTTTGGATCCCAAAAATTTTTAAATTGGGTTGATTTTGTATTTTATGACTATTTTTCCAAGTTTAATATAACAAACAAAATTTTTTTTAAAAAAAATCTACAGTGTTTATTGCATGCTTTTAGGTGAAATACTGATTGAAAAAATAGGTTTTTGTGTTTAAAAAGTTGGACCTCAATTTTCTGACCACCATTGTGGTGGTTGAAATTGACTCGTTTACTTCAACAAATGACAAGTCGTTGAATTTTATTTAAATAAAAAGGGTCAATGACATATAGAAGCTCTTTGACATGGTGTTTCACTCGTTGTGCCGCAACTTTTCAAAAATGAATATATTTTTATATTTTTAGATCATTTTTATGTGCTGATATCAAAAATAATTTTTAAAAAATAAAAAATATCATTTAGATATATTTCGGCATGGAAATACTTTGAAAAACTTCCGCAACCAGCCTCTGAAACAGGCCCATCAGTTGCCCCTCCATCAAAAAAGCTAAACTCGAGCTTGCAAGCCTTGATTTGCAAGTCTATATGCATCCAGGCTTGGATTTCTTGTCAAATCCAAAAGTGGTTGAACTTTTTTCTCTTCTTTATTTTTTTCCTTTATAATTTTTATTCAAACCCTCCATTTTAATGTATTTTTTATTTTTCTATATTTAAGTTTGAAGACCTCCGTTTCATTTTTTTTTTAGATTTATAATCATTTAATTAGATATAAATAGACTCTAAAAGACAAGGTTATTAAACCCAATAAGGTATATGATCTAGGTAAAAAATTAAACGAGTTAATTCAATTTAACCATTGTTTATCCAAAAGTTACCATCCAAGTATTTCTTTTTTATAAAGAAAATGTTGGATTGACATTTTTTATTTTATTTTTAAAAAGAATAATTAGTTTTGGTGTTTTGACTAAAGGCAAGAAGTATTAAACCTTAAGACTCATGAATATCATTGTCAATTTTATAAGAAAAAAAATTAAAATAACAACATTAACTTTTTTTTAAGGTTGAGTTTGGACTCGCCAAATTGAATAAGTCTTATAGTTCAACTACCACATAATTTAATTTGCAATTCATCTTAAGCAAGGATTTAGATCGAAAGGTCTTTAAGTAGATCCATAAGATGTAATTATAAGAAAATGTTTTAATTTTAACAAATACCTTCTTACCTTTATTTTAAAGCACTCAAGATTTTTTTATGTTAACGATTGCTTACGAACTTTATTGAATGAATAAAGAATAACAACAAAATATTATTTTTTTCAAATTTGATAAGTATTGATAAGATAAATGGGTGTTATACTATCAAGTTATTTTGTTTCAAATAAATTTAATTTATTTCTTTTCTTTCATATATATATATATATATATATATATATATATATATATATATATTATACAACATATAAACCGCGTAGGATTTTGCACTGTGCACTCAGGCACAATGCACTGTAGATTTCAATAGTTTTCTTTTTTTTTCTTTCGTTTCTTTTTTTAAAAATTTTTATACATTTTATCTCATAAGCTATATATTTTTTTAATTATATCATATAAATTTTTTATTTTTATTTAATTATGTTAAATTATATACAAAAAAATACCCACGGCAACGGGCGGATAATATAGCTACTATATATATATATATATATATATATATATATATATATATATATATATATTGTTTTCAAGAATGCTTTTTCCAAACAAAATAGGTGTAATGGTGTTTAAGAGATCACCATACATTTAAAAAATATAAATGTTATATGGGATAACCAACCTATCAATCATGACTAGGATATTTTTCATCACACCTTACTTGATTTTGTGTTTGTATTCTATAATGTAAAGTTAATTTATCTTAAATTTGAATTATTATTTTAAATTAATATATTTTTCATATAATTAATTAATTAATCATATATGAACAATACAACCCTATAACAGAGTGCCAAAACGCTCAAAAACTAAAACGGAATTGACAACCTTGATTATAACAATTATAGTAATAAATTATAATGGTTATGGTAATTAATTGAAACAACTAAAACGGAATTGACAACCTTAATTATCACGATTATAGTAATAAATTATAATGGTTATGGTAATTAATTAAAACAACTATATTAATTATTCCTAATAATTATTATTACACATAAATTTAAAATTGTAACAAAATGTACCTGCTTTTTTTTTTAAAAAAAAACTTTTGAAAACAACATAAAATTAAAAAATTCCCTATTTTGAAAAAAATATTTTGAAAAAAAAATAAAAAATATATGTTTTTATTAAAAAATTTCTATTTTGTCCGCATATGACCAAGTCTCTCAAAAATAGATTATATCTATATATTTTCTTATATAAAAATCATAACAAATAATTTTTTTTTACTTTGCATGCATATTTTGGATTCAATAATTAGTTTATGAAAACCATGATACAATTTATATTTAAAAAACACAAAAATATATTTTGTTTCTTTTAATATGTAGGATTACAAACACATATTCAAGAAGTATTCCTGATTTTAAATAAAAGAGTTTTTTTTATCATCATTTATTTTTATATGTTCTAAACTTTTTTTTTTTTTGTAATTACAAACTTATACATACGATATATTTATTAAATAAAAAAAATATTTTCTTTCGTTTTTATGTCTTGACTTTAAAATGACATAATTTTAACCTAGTAAGATAAAAATTTCCTTAATAGGTAGCACTTTTCCTAAATCTTAGACAACCAACGATTAGAATTACAACATGCCTTTAGTTTATTTAAGAGAAATAACAATGCAACTTATTTTAGGTAAAATAGTTTAGGGGGATACATCCTCCCTATTTATAATTTGTCTCTTTATGTAAACTTTCTTAGACCAATAGATTTTCTAGTATTCATAATACTATGTGATAACTTCTATTTCTTTGATTTTATTGATAAAAGACAAGGATTCCTTATTTGTTCCACCTATATATTTTCACATAAATCTCATTTTAGGAGGATGATTATCTTGATGCCGCACACATGAGACGCACACCAAGAGCAAACAAAATTAGAAAAATAAAATGTGGAAACAAAATTGATTTTTCCTTTAATTTCACCCAATATCTATAATTTGTAAAGTATAATGACTATAATAAATATTTTGCCCAAATTACAAAGCCATCAATTCTCATCGTATTTTTTTTTTACTTCTGTTATCTATTAGTCTCACACTTCGTTAACAAATTAAGTTATAATTTGGTTCACTAAGAGAAAAACTCAACTAAAAAGAGGAAAAGAGAGAGAAAGAGAAAAAAAAGACATTGTGCACATCTCATCCAGAATGCAATATAAGGGATCCACAATGCATTTTGCATAGTAGGGGCTTATGTTGGGAAGATGGTTGCAGTAACTTTTCAAAATATCTTTTGTATCGAAATACATCAAAATAATGTTTTTTTTAAATTATTTTTAACATTATCACATCAAAATGATCTAAAAACACCAAAACATATTTATTTTAAATGGAAAAAAAAACAATGAAAAGCATGAAACCAATGGTTTGACCGTAGTGCCAAACAACCTCTAAATCCCCCATACTTTTTATTTTTTTTAGTTAAAGCATGTATAGTTCGCTGAAAGTATTTTTATTTGAAAATATATTGAAATAATATTTTTTTTTATTTTTTTAAATCATTTTGACACCATCACATCAAAATGATCTAAAAACATCAAAATATATTCATTTAAAATGAAAAAAAACAATGAAAAATATGAAATCGGCGGTTTGACCGCAGTGACAAACGACCTCTAAACCCCCCATACTTTTTAGTTTTTTTTAGTTAAAGCATGTATAGTTAGCTGAAAATATTTTTTATTTGAAAATATATTGAAATAATATATTTTTTTTTATTTTTTTAAATTATTTTTGATATATTAAAACAATTAAAAACACATTTTTTTTTTGAAGCAAACATAAATATATTTTCTTACTATCTTTCAATTTTTTTTTGAAATGCAAAAAAGCAAATGGTTTTTTTAATACATAAGTCCTTAGAGAAATTTAGAATACTTTAGAAGCTCATTTGACTAGTAGCAATTATTTTTATTTTTTTTGTTTAAAAATATATTAATATAGTATATGTATTTTTTTTATATATTGTTAATATTAGTATATCAAAATAATTTAAAACAAATAAAAAAATCCAAGACAAAAAAAGGTATCAATTCCTTGCAGAAATACTTTCCAACGTCAGCAAAAACAAACAGTCGTAAGTTTTGGCTCTTAATATATCCAAAGAGAAAAATTAAATAATAAACAAAACTAAAAAAAGAAGAGCATATTCTAGTTTATCTCACCAGTCACTCGTGTTGTGGTGAACTAAACCCAGACAGAGCTCTTATCAAAACCCTAGCTAGTAGCTATCTACGGTAGCGTTATTACCACAATAACAAAAACACCACTGCCAGTCGCCCCCTCCCCTCTCATTCTATCGAACAGCTGAACTGCGTGCCTTGTCTCTGTCTGATTTAACAATGGAGGAGACCGACAAAACCATAAGCAAGAAGTTAGTCTCTCTCTCTCTCTCATGTTTTTTTACTTAAAATTTTGTTATTTTTTTTCAGTGATGGATTGATTTTGGCTTTTGGGTATGCTGATACTCTTGTAGTGCACTGAAGAAGGAATTAAAGAATAAGAAGAGAGAAGAAGAGAGGCGCCAGAAAGAGGAAGAGAAAGCTAGACAGGTCTCCTTCCTTTTTCTCTTCCTTTCTTTTCTTCTTGCAATGTCATCGAAAATTCATTTTCTTTTCAAATATGGAATTAAGACAATACCTTGTGATTTTATTTATTTATGTTAAAACTTTTTTTTTTGTCTTTTGACAACGGTACTCAATTTTGCAGTCTGCTGCCAAGGCTAGCACCGAGGTTCAGAAATCTGCAACCGCGGCCGATGATGAAGATATGGATCCTACGGTTTAACTCTTTTATCCTTGCTTTATCTTGCTAGCACTTGGTTATTATAGACACAAAGTTTCGTTTTAGTTTCTGAATTTGTTTCTTGTTTCGATTTTTGTTACAGCAATATTATGAAAATAGGCTGAAATATCTTGATGCTCAGAAGGGAGAAGGGAAAAATATGTACCCTCATAAGTTTTTTGTCACTCTGTCCATCCCTGAATACATTGAAAAGTATGGGGGGTTAAGCAATGGAGAGCATCTTGAGGATGTCTCTGTGTCTTTGTCTGGTAATTTTGAACACAGATACTTTATTCTCTCTATTGTTTTATGTAATTTTGTTGAATTTTATTATTTCTGTGTTTTACTAGGTCGAATAATGAGTAAAAGATCTTCCTCTTCGAAGTTGTTCTTTTATGATCTGCATGGTCTTGGTGCTAAGGTCCAAGTGATGGCTGATGCAAGGTATCAAGTTGTTTTTTTCCATATGTTCATTCATTAATTGGAACTTGTTCATGCTTGGTTGTTGCATTTCATCCACTTGCTTCTAGATGCTTACTTATGCACTTGTGTAGTATGTCTAGCATCCTTTATGTGCTTCATGAATGCAAAGCACAATTTTTATTGATATTAATGCTCTTATGTCATACCTTTTTCAGTTCATCTGCATATCAGATGTTTGTACAGCTGCATATAGACTGTTCCATACATTAACAAGCCATACTGAAGTAGAAGTGCGAATTTATATATTGTTATTTGCACTGCCATACTTGCTTTAGGAGTTAAATTATCGCATTGTCCACCCCTCTAGGTATCTTTGAGTGATTTCTTATATATCCTTTTTTGCTTCATTTCTCATTCAAATGGATAAATTTTCATTTCTGTAATTTCAGCAAGTCAGGTTTCAATGAAGCAGAGTTTTCTAAGCTCCATTCAAGCGTGAAGCGTGGTGATATTGTTGGTGTCACTGGATTTCCAGGTTTGGATTGTTACAAGTGTTAGTTAATATTCTGTGCTTTCCCACTTATCTTATATTTTCAACAAAGAAATAACTTAATGTGTGATATATTTCACCCTCTCTATTTGTGCTATCAAACTGAAGCTTTCATTCTCAATCTTTTTCTTTGCCCTAACCTAATTGCAACTGAAGGCCCCCTATAGCTGTTGAACATTGTAACAAGGTTCATAGAGGGCGCATCCTCTTTCTAGCAAGAAAAACTGTGTTAAAATCTTGCTGTGGTTGATTCTCTATGATATTTAGTTATCATGACAAGAATTTCGACCTCAATTGTGATATAGCATTGTTTAAGCCATTCCCTCCTCTCTCTGTATGTGCACTCGTGCAGCTGCTCTTGTTTCCATGGATATGCATACTTGTAGAAAGCATAGAATTAAGTCAAGAAAAGTACTTAAAACCTAGTTTAGAAGAATTGCTATCCAATCTTCGCTGATGGCCTCTTTCACAAGATATGATTGCTATTCAATGCACATTTTTATTTGTACGCTGAAAAGCACAATTTCTTGTGCACAATGAGGTGAAAATGGATAGTTGCACTTGTAATCATCTCCAGGACATTCAGAATATTTTTGAAAACATTTGAGATATTACCATCTTCAATGATAAAGAATTCAAGCTGAATCTTTTGAAAATCAAATTAATTGATATCTCATGTTTAGAAAGTGATAAAAAGTACAAACTCTCTGTATATGAGAAGTATACTGTTATTTGTGTTCATGCTTGTGCGTTGAATTCTGCAGACATGGGAATTCATTTGTATCTTTCGATCAATATACCTGTAGAATAATCAAAGATAGATCCAACCAAAATGACTTAAGAAGAGAGAATCTTGTGCTGTTTGGACTGTTTTTATTGTTATATTGAAGCATTTACAGAAATATCGTTCCTTCTCTGTCCTATTTGAAGTAAAAATGAATTAATAATCATTTCTGGTGTCATCTTGCTACAGATGCTGTGCTATACTTTTTTTTGTTAATCTTTTTTCCATCTAAAATATAGACCTGCTAGAAAACTAATCCGCTTAATTATGTTAGCATTTCCTTTTATCATTTGTAATGAATTCGTTTCTTCTAATATAGGAAAAACCAAAAGGGGAGAGCTGAGCATCTTTCCAACATCTTTCACGGTTTTATCTCATTGTTTGCATATGATGCCCAGGCAGAAATCTGGTCCTGGCTCGGATTCTAGTGTGAAGGTTAGAAACTTCTGTTGTTACTTGGTTGTTTTGGGCTGAGATTATATATTATGATGGAATTATGTTGTTCTACAGAAATCTGAGGTTTGGACCCCAGGATCAGTCAGGAACCCTGAAGCATATATTTTAAAAGATCAGGTATTTACCATAAAGAAATTAGTCTGTTTTAAAAGATCAAGCCTTTTATCTTCTCATATATATGCTAACTGTTGTTTGGATGAACAAGTCACTCTGACCAAGATCACTTTGTTGTGCCTGGCAATGACATTTACTGCTTGAGTGATTAGTTTTGTTGTCTATATTACTGTCAGACTGGATGAATTTGCCCACAAGGGATAATGGATGAAGCTGACCTTTTGGTTGATGCTGGCTATAGTTAAATTAGCCTTACAAGTAATGATGTCAGCTGAAGTTGCATGACTAGCTGTCCTGTAAAGGTTGAATACTGGCTCAAAATAGTCATGGAATTGAAATTATGGAAATGTTTTCTTGGAATAACACATTAAAATCATTATATATTTTTTAGTTGCTTATCCTGGAGAAAATTTTCTTGTCATGCTTTTATTCTCTGGGATTGAATATGATATTTTTGTGAAACTGATAAGGTCATATTTTCTTTTATTTCTATTACAAGATTAGCCTCCACAGATTGGTCTTAACAATTTCCTTTCTCTTTGGAATGGTCATTTATTTATTTTATTGTTTGATTCTAGGAAACACGGTACCGTCAGCGATATCTGGATCTAATGTTGAATTCAGAGGTTCAACATATTTTCAAGACCAGATCTAAAATCATTAAATACATAAAGAATTTTCTTGACGATCTTGATTTCCTGGAGGTCAGTCTTCTATCTTGTTGTTTTGAAAGTTTATACTTTGATTTTTTTCTCTCATGTAATCATTTCTTTTTCTGATTATTTCATCCTGTGTTCAGGTCGAAACACCAATGATGAATATGATTCCTGGTGGTGCTGCTGCCCGTCCATTTGTAACTCATCATAATGATCTGAACATGAAGCTGTACATGCGCATTGCACCAGAACTCTATCTTAAAGAGTTAGTTGTTGGTGGACTTGACCGTGTTTATGAAATTGGAAAACAATTTAGGAATGAGGGCATCGATTTGACACATAATCCCGAGTTCACAACCTGTGAGTTCTATATGGCTTATGCTGACTACAATGACTTGATGGAACTCACTGAGAAAATGTTGAGTGGTAAGAGTGAATGTTTGGGTGTTGCAAAATTCATTATTTCACAATGGTCTCCCACTTTTATTTTTACTGAAATACTGTGTTTTTTAAAACAGGCATGGTCAAAGAACTTACAGGTGGCTACAAAATTAAATATCATGCAAATGGGCTTGACAAGGATCCAATTGAGATTGACTTTACACCCCCGTTTAGGTTGGTGAGATGTCTAGTGTCATCCATTGCATAGTCTGACATCTCCACAGCATATTTGTGGGTGATCGAAATAACAGTTTTTAATGGTTGCAGACGGATTGACATGATAGAGGAGTTAGAGAAGATGGCCAACCTCAATATACCCAAGGACCTTTCCAGTGATGAAGCTATCAAGTATCTCGTGGCTGCATGCGAGAGGTTTGAGGTTAAGTGCCCCCCTCCTCAAACGACAACACGATTGTTAGACAAAGTAATTCTTCTTCCCATCTTTTTGTTTAGTCAATTGTTAGATGAATTGTCTAATCATGAGAGGGAAACATTAGAAAACATTTCATTCTATTTGTTCTCTCATTCTTATCCTACTGTTTTCATGTGTTCTCATTCGTATCCTACTGTTTTCACATGTTCTTATTCATATCCTACTGTTTTCATGTTTGTGTGTGTGGAATCATTTCATTCTATTCATGACTCATTTGTATCCTACTTTTTCACGTGTTATCATTCATATCCTAGTTAGAGCATGTGTGGTTAATGCTCCTTTTACAGCCACAATTGTTTCAATCAAAATTACAGTTTGGTGCATCCTGTGTACATCAAGCACAATAACATATCATGTAGCATACTATATTGATGTTGAGTTATTTTTTACGGTGAAAGCCGAGTTTCAAGCTTATAAAGGACCGGGCAACTTTCTAAGATTTTTGTTGTTGCAATTTTTGGTGTTTCTGTGTATCTGCAGCTGGTGGGACACTTTCTGGAAGAGACTTGTGTAAACCCCTCCTTCATCATCAACCATCCTGAGATTATGAGTCCATTGGCAAAGTGGCATAGGTCGAAACCAGGCTTGACTGAACGCTTTGAACTGTTTGTCAACAAGCATGAAGTATTTCACTCATCTACCTCATTCACGCTTTTTGCTTCTTTATCTTCTAATTATGCTCTGACCTGGGCTTGTATATGGCTTATATTTTGTGACTGAGCAGATTTGCAATGCATACACTGAATTGAATGATCCTGTGGTACAGCGACAACGATTTGAAGCACAACTGAAGGTAATATTATCATTTTGCAGTTTGTAATTTTAGTGCAATGACCGGAAATTAAGCTACTATTTTGCAGTTTGTAATTTTAGTGAAGTGACTGGAAATAATGCCTTGTGGCAACCTGTTTCTGAATTTCAGGATCGACAATCAGGTGATGATGAAGCAATGGCTCTTGATGAAACATTTTGTATGGCTCTTGAATATGGATTGCCACCTACTGGTGGATGGGGACTAGGCATTGATCGGTTAGCTATGTTGTTAACTGATTCACAGAATATAAAGGTTTGTACCAATCCACCTGTAATGTTTTTTGGCTGTTGGCGGGGCGTGTCCTTGAGCTTTCATGCCAGCGCTGGTTCACAGACTAGCATGTCAGTGTGGGGATTTAATTTCATCTAAACTCTCATTTCGGCTTGCCTTTTGAGTTGCAGGAGGTGCTTCTCTTCCCAGCCATGAAGCCTCAGGATGAGCCTCCTGCTAAAGGTACTTGTTCTCATCTTGACTCGCATCATATTGTTGCTTCCTTAAATTCATCTTGCATGGTCACTCCTTTCTTCTCACTAGCACATAAATACTTTCACTGTATTTAGCTTGAATGCCACTGCATATTCATTTTTCTATTTCAAACTACACAAAGCACCTTGTGGTATGGTGGTTAACCAATAGGACGCATAATTAATTTAATTAAATCCACTTTTAGACCAGAGATATTTGTGCCAGTAACACTGTTTTGCGTCCTGTCACTTAATCTTAGTTTTGTTACTGCAGCTACTTCCGGTGTTTGAAATTTTATGATTTGCAGTCGAGGTGGCTGCGCTGTCAACAAACTGATAATTATTTGGATTTTTCTTCGGACCCTTGCCGCAGAGGAGAGCGAGGCAAGCTACATTAATTATAGCAGATGTAGTTTTGTTTCAGTTGACACTTTGAGTTGCATCATTGAAGTTTTTTTTTTTTTTTTTTATTTTATAAAATCTCTTTTGCGGTGAAGTCTCGTGCACAGACGGTAGAATGAGTTTCAAGAGCTCCATCATATGGAACTGTGTTTTCTGTTGATGTGTAAAACTAACCGTTAAGAACATTTAATATTAATCATCAATTTTTTCAGGGATAAAGAGCATGTTAATTATTGTCGCCTTAAAATCTCACATGCTACTAAAATCATTGTATGATGATAACTCTTTCAAACAATAATAAAATGTTTTTATTTTTAAGTTCATGGAACTTAAAAATTAGTTTTCAATTCATGGAACTGATCGCTATACTACCACATTTCATACACCATAACAAAATGAGGTTTCTGAATGTCGTAATTGTCACCTTTTTGAGACAAGATTAACCTTATTACAAGATGCTTCTCTACCCTTGTTGTATTGCCCACATGCTTTTCAAATGTTTTTTTTTTTATCTCATTGATGGATAACCAATACCATTGTTGACAAATAAATCCTCATTTGAAGTTTTGTTCCAGCAGCCTTTATCCCTGAAAGGTTGGGCAGGGATTGGGAGGTTCGAACTCTTCATGTCTATAGGGACGCCAATTGTATGGTCGATTGGTTAGCCAATTACGGGTTAACTAGAGATTTGATAGATAGGGAGTCAGATTGTTTTACTGATCCCCCGGCAGGGGTTTATACTTTGCTGTATTATGACCTAATTGGGTCTACAATTCCGCGATTAATGTAGAAGGGTGTAAAGCCCCGATTTTTACAAAAAAAAAATAATACCATTGTTGACAAATAAATCCTCATTTGAAGTTTTGTTCCAGCAGCCTCCTTAAGAAAATTTGGATGTCATTGTTTTCCTCTCACCTGACCTTAGAACTCTTAGAAACTCTAACCCAAGTCTATTCCATGTCTTTTTATAGAATATCCCTAGACCCAAAACACATATAAGTGCCTAGATCTCAACAGAAAATGAATTAACCTGTCTAGGCACATCATCTTCGATGAATCTAGCTACACCATAAAAAATCATTATGTCTGCAAAAATTCCTCACATTCCATGGTGCTCATCTTAACACATCTGCTATCACGACCACCGTTAGTACAGTTCATAAGCATGTTATCTTCTCTTGCATATTCTGGTAATTTCTTTAAACTATTTTCTACTTTTATTCTTTCTAATTTGAGTACTTTTACTTCAATTGCATTCCCTGCCTCTTCAATTACCTTTACCTACCATGAGCACATCTTTTTTAGTGAATAAATTGATTAATCTAGTTCTCATAACCTAACCTTTAACATTATTCGTTCTCACCCCATGACCACTAGGTCTATGAATAACATCTACCAACCCAGACAATTTCACTTAGTCACTAAGCATCTCATTCCCTTTCCTATTGAACAAACTTGTATAAGTGAAGCCCTCTGTGACTTACAATGGAGACGTGCTATGTCCACAAAACCAATAATGATGAGACAAAGTATATGGGACTTAGTCACCCCTTTCTCCAAATTGTAAAGTTGTGGGTCGTAAGTGGATATTTCAGATTGAATGGAAATTTGATTGTTCTTTTGATTGCTTTAAAGCTAGACTTATTGTCAAAGGGTACAATCAACACCCTGACCTAGACTATAAGGACATTTTAGTCCAATTGCAAAACCAATAACAATATGTATTGTCTTAACTATTATTGTTATGTAGGAGTGGATTTTAAGACAACTTGATGTTAATAAAAATCATTCTTGCATGCTATGTTGCCCAAACAAGTTTATATGACTAAACCAACCTCCAGGATTTAAGGACTCGTGCAAGCCTAATCATGTGTTCAAATTATACAAGGGCATTTATGGCCTCAAATAGGCATTAATAGCCTATTATTCGACTCCTAAGACCATAATTATTGAGCCTAAGCTCATCAATTGTTAATCAAATACCTCTTTGTTTATCTTTAAATCCAGTTCAATAAAATTTTAATTTGTCTATTTTGATGATTTAGTGATAACAAACATTTATGATCATTTTTTTTTGCATCTTTGATTGCTAAACTTCGTGATTGTTCCTCTTTAAAAGACTTGGGACAACTTTATTTTTTCTTAGGCATATAAGCAATCCCTACCAAAATTGATCTTCTTGTCATATATAAACACATTAGAGAACTCTTGTCCAAGAGTAATATGCTTGGTGTAAAAGATGTGTAGAACACCATAACTCTCCAGATGATTCATGATACTAGTTTTGCTAACAACACTGATTATAACAGTACTCTGCGTGCTCTTCAATATCTCTCTTACCAAGTCAAATATTTTCTATGTAGTTAATTAGTTATCCAAGTTCATGCATAAACCTACCACCACTAACTGGACAACCATGAAAAGGCACATTCACTATTTGAAAAATATCATTTTTCATGACATTCACATTTGCAGACACAACTCATCAACTCTTATAACTTACACTGATATGTATGGGGTAGGGAACTTTCATAATCACACTTCAACCTCTGTTTATATAAGTTTTCTTGAATCAAATCCAATTCCTTAGAGCTAAAAAAATAGAGGGTGATAGCCAAATCATCCATAGAAATCAAGCTTGTAGACCGTGCCAATGCAACCTTAAAATAATTTGGCTCCTTTAATTATTTTAAGAACTTGAACACCTTATCTCTTCTCCACCTAAGTTGTTTTGTGATAACTTAGGTGTTACTCAACTAAATATTAATCTAGTACATCTCTCTCACATGAAAAACATTCAAATTGATTTGTGCTTTATCTATGATCAAGTTCAAAAACAACAACTCAAGGTTCATCATGTAAGCACCTACAACTATCTTGTAGATATTCTTACCAAAACACTTTTAAAGTAACATACAACATAATTTAGATCCAAGATTAGCCTTGCCGATGCCAATCTTATCTTGCGTGAGAGTATTTAGTAAGAATTATCAAATCAAGTATAAAATCAACAAATAGACACTTAACTAACAATAAAGTATACAAGCATTCCCATATCTTAGAAAATCAAATATCTGTTATTGTAACTTTTTATAGTCTTTTTTCTATAATAGATTACATGTGCCTAGAAGAGAACTTGTAATGTTCCTAGTTAAACGTGTATGCATTGCATCTCTATAATTGATATGTTCAATAGAATAATTTATTCAAAATAGAAACAAAAGATTACAACCACTATCTATATCCATTTTGCCTTGCCACCATTTCTTCTTTTTTCGCCTTTCTTTCCTTTCCTTTTTTCTCCTTTTTCCATTCTTTTTTCTGTACACTATCTTTCTTCCTCTTTTCCTTGCTCTCTTATAAAACTTCCCTCCTTTCACACAAGTTTTAGTTAGTACACATATAGAGCCTTAAGGACATTATACGCTTCCCCTCCCTTTGAGCAAATCACTACTTAAGTTGCTAAGAAAGTTGGATGATTAACAAGCTTGACACGATCTACTAGCGGTTTAGGAGTTACAAAGTCTATGGTTGATCTTGGGTCGGGTTTACATGTCTTAAATTAGTTATGAAATAGGCAAATAAAAAATGAAAGATCAACTCTCTCGCCAACAAATTAGGACATGAAATGCAGAAAAAAAGAGAGGATAACAATGGATACTGCATCATCCTTTTTTTGTGAACATCATCCTTTGAAATTAAGGTTTCCAATTTGGGAAGATATCGCACCATTTTATTGAGATGCATTCTAGTCTTAGAATTTCAACATCCTCTTAGCTTTGGTCTTTATTCTATAAAGTTTATCAATTTGGCCCTAAATAGTTTTTTTCTAAAAACGTTTGCAATTTGTCCCTTGATATATTCTAATTTGGTCCCTATATTTTGGGATGCCTTACAATGTAGTCTTTGGACCTTTAATTGTATTAATTTTGGTCAAGTTGACTCTAAATATCATTTTCCTCTTCAAATACATCCCTAATTAATTAGTATGATCTCTAATTTTTTTTTTATCAAAACTTCTATTTTGGCCCTTAGTCCTTTAATTCTCTTAATTTTAGCCAAACTAACATCAACTTTTGTTTTTTCTTTTCAATTAAGTCCTTGATTGAATTAATTGAAATTCCAAACTTTTCCATCTCTCTTAGTATTAATTGAAATATTGACGCTTGTTAATAGTTGTAGACCTAACGAAGACAACAAGTTTTCTTCTTCTTTTCTTTCTCACACAAACAAGACTATTACAGGTCACATATCATATTCTATCAGCAATAGCATTATTTCTCAATTGCATACCAGGTATAGAACCCATAGGAGCATCACACTAACCAACAAGCCACTTGGTGGCCAATGACACAACCCTTTTTGTATGAAGTGAGACGGTATAAATACATAATGTGATCTAAAGAACAAGAACCCTATAACCCATAATCAAAATAGAAAACAAATCAAGAAAACTAAAATTAGATTGATAGAAAACTCAACCTAATAATTACTTGAATAAGAAACTGAAGCTATTGAATGAAAGTCCCTCATCTTTTGATTATAAATAAATCAATAACCGAAGGTATAAACACCATAAAAGCAACAAGTAGATAGTTCAATGGAATATCATCAGTATGAGTAACCTCGCGCGCACATAATATTATTTATGAATAAACCAAGTCTCTAAAACAATACAAGATAAATAACCTTATTTATATTATGTGAAAAGTAACAGGGATAATGAAATAGGTGTAAATGAAACCATGATCACAAGTTAAAAAATCTGACAGCATATATATGTGTTTCAAATTGAATCAACCTTTGCGGCTGTTTATGTAATAAATTCGGAGTAAGATATTAAAGAAGAGAGCACCGGCATATATGACCAGTCAAAGACTAATAATTAGGGGGTTTAACTGTCAGCAAAATCCAGGATTTTGAAACAAAATGAAAGTAAAGACAAGAAACTTGACTGCAGCCAATATATATATATGACTGAATATTCTGTACCAGCAGTGTGACTCAGCTACCAAGCTGGTTTATTAAAGTACCATGGTGATCTTCCACGGGAGCATATGTGCTAGAAATCTTGCAGGGTTCATGGTTTTTTTAAGGGAAAGATCAAGCCTGGTGCCAGCTTTTGAAAAGTTGTTCATTATACAGAAAAGATCCCCTAATATTCAGAAAGCACTATAATTGTGAATAAATCTTTGCTCGCGTGGTCACTTATTCACACGGTGTATCCTGTTTGACTGACAGATTTTCTTATTAGATTGTTCTGTCGCTTCAAAAAATGGACAGATCAGGCATTTTGATTTCTTATTTGAGAGGAGCAAAACTCATTAGAAGCAAAACTAGCAGTTGACAGATGAATTGTATGCCAAAAACAAACACTAAAACATCGATCCTTTGGATACCACCTAAGCTAGCTCTAGCTGCTTGCAGAATTATGGCCAGCAAATGAGAGAAACAGAAGAAAGCAGAGAGATACAGGAGACAAGGACAGCAACATGCATGTCAAAAACCACTTGGCTAGTGGCTCCTGTGCCCTTCTCCGCTGTTTGAAGCCCACGCGCTCGCTAATTCAAAGATCCAACCAATACCATTTTTCGAGATGCCTTTACACTGCATCAAAGTCTAATGCTATATATATTACAGAAGAACAAGTGTAGCCAGCATCTTTATTCTCTCACCCGCGTCATTATCCTTGCACGCTCATTTTCAAGAATCTCCATAATGAGAAAAGAGTAACAACAAACTGCACCACCCAGAATAAAGCAATGGCGGACACAAATTGGTGGGTGTAATCACTTGTAATCCATAGGGAGATGCTTTGTTTCTTTAGTGCCAATAATTCCTTGGTGTCTATTCTCATGGTTTTTTTCTTATTTATTTAAGACCAGGGTAAAGTTTCTTTGTTAGTGCCAAAACACTCAGGTGGGACAACTGTTGAAAAAGTGGATTCATGTGGCAAAAGTTTCTCAAGAACAAAGTGGTAGTGAGTTGAGAATATGCTGGCCCGACCTGGTGCAGGTCTCAACAGAAGAGGGGGGGAACCCGGCCACTTGCCAATTCTTTCACTTCATGTCCTACTCCCATGGATGCTTGTTTTGTAATGCACCAAACATTACCTGAGTATATAAATTATAATAGGAATAGGAGAGTCATTAATTTCCAGGGAGATAATTAAGTTCATAGTTGTTCGAGTTATTTTATTGAAAAAACTTATTTAATCTGGCTTTCCTTGCTGGTAATTGTCCTTAAACAGCAATGTTTGAAGCTAAGCATTGCAAATTACATGAAAGGTCATCTTCTTGTCCAATCTTATATATTCATGGAAGATGACCTGACCTTTATCTTGTCAAAACATTATTTGTTGTGTACACGACATTTTACTTCATTTTTTCATCAATGTAAGAGTATCCTTAGAGGGAATTAATTAGGCATAGTAATAATTTCTCAAGGTACGTAAAAATTGGCACCAGTTTAGGCACACCGAAATGCATGGCTCTCTTCAGTGCCTCGCTGGTCCAATCACAGGAATGCCACCAACCTGTTGGTCTACTCCACACGTTTCATCAATTGATTCACAGTAGTATTAATCATTTTCATCAAGTTTGATGGCTCTCTCATCAAGCTTCGCCTTTTTGATACATTTTCATATTCAATTTAATTTGCTCCATCGAAAGACACTTTAGTGCTTGCAATAATAATTTCAAGGTCGAACCCTACAGAGTAGAGACTCAGATTAGGTCATTATACATTATAGTAGTACTCCTCCTTTATGCCCATCGTAGGTCAATCGTTTGCTCGTTTATATATATGATTTGTTCTTCAGCAATTTCTGGGCCACAAACTTGAGCATCAAGATGGAAAGTCTCTTTGTCAGTTCGGTTACTATCACATCAATGATGCCTGCAATTAAGATAACTTTTTCATCCGTCAAAGAAACAATATGGTTTAAAAAATATTTAGAAAAAAATAAAAGAGTTTTGTTGTAACTCTTGAGTCCAATTATAAATAAATAGAAAAATAAATTATAAATATTTTGACTATATAAATACATCAATACCAAGAAAAATCATTAATAAAGATCAGAGTGAGTCACATACCCTCATTTGCTTTCATTAACTCATATGACCTAGAAAAAAAAATCATTAACAGACATCAAAGTGAGTCACATAAACTCACTTGTTTTTGATAGCTTATGTGCCCATTTCAATTTACCAATACTAACCTTTTCTATGTTATCATTAAGAGCTAAAATTATAAATTAAAAAAAAGAAAAAAAAAGACTTTAGATGCAGTTTATAATGGTTGAAAGAATAGAAAACCAAAGCATATATGGTTAGATTTTATAAAGTACATGAAAATCAAATCATTAAGATATATTTTATCATATTATTTTTTATAAAGATTAGCCCAACACCGAGCGTAATCACACCAACGAGCCATTGAAGATGCCAAATGGGCTTATTACAAGATCTAGAGCAAAAAGATTAAAAGAGACATTAAATGAGTTAGTTCAGAACATCTAAAGTAAAATGGATATAAAAGGAAAAAAAGGATGACTATGAGGTTTAAGGGACAACCTCCAATTCATCTAATCCAACTCTAAGAAGGGTCTCATCCAAGCTATAAAGAGGGTTGATGTGTTAGGCCCTAAGTAAGCCTTGAATTGTGTTTATTTTTTTCTATTATCACATGGAGTCCAAATTAGAATATTATTCTTCTAAAAAAACAATAAAATTCTTCCATATTACTTCCTAAAGAAGATAGGATTCTTAACATTCGAAGGATATATGTTTCCCAGTCTACAAATGAAATTAACGAGAAATCAAAATTGTTTTTTAAGTTAGAGGAATTATTTAATGATTCTCCTAGTTTAAAAAGAAAATCTAAAAGTTAGTAACATTAAAGACAAAATCAGACCTCTTTATTTATTTATATATGGAAACAACTTAAAGTTCTTATTTTAAATTTGTATTTTGTGCTTTAGATTTAGTAAAAATAAATTGGGCTTAAATATATTAGTAGCATAAAAAAATATAAAAAAAGTTGAAAGACATTTGTTTTGCAGCTGTACACTTAATAAGTGAAAATTAGGTCAACTCAATTTGGAATTAAATCAAATTTGAAACTCTAAATTCTGAGGTCCTAATTACACTACATATTAGTTTTACGATCAATTGAATATCATTTGCTTCAGTTTTCAATTTCGAGTCAAATCAAGTCTCGTTCATGATATTTTTGTGTCAACATATTAAAGCTTATTGTAAATTTCTCAATTTAATATTCTCTCTATTTAGGTTGAAATCACACTTCATCACAAATTTCAGCTTAATTGGATTCATTTTACCATAGGTTTCATATTCAAACTTAACTTGTCGTAAACGAGTTCCCCCCTCAACTTGGAAACTCATTTTGCTTATGTTGTTTTTGTTTCTTGCAACATATTCACAACATATCTAGTATGTTTGAGTGTTGTTTCCTTGTTTTGCATACAATTTTATGTTTTTATTTTTTGAGTCTTTAGTTTTGTCTATATCTCGAATAAATTCACTTGCAACTCGCGAGACTATTATTGTAGTGTCATTTTGCTAGTTTTTATGTGTGTGTTTTCATTGTCATTTGAGTTTATATACCTCTTTGGATTGTTATGAGAAATCAAATATCCGTGTTTTTAAAGGAAGAATTAGGCCTGGTAGCCGAGCCTAATTCTCAAATCACTTAGTATTAATAATATTTTACTAAATATGCATATACCAATTTAGGCCAATTTCAACAAAAGAAAATAAATAATTTTGTTATTAGAAACAAACCCAATGCAAAATGCAAATTCCTAAGATAATGTTTTTTCCATTCCATCTAAGGTTATCAATACCGTTTTGGTTGCCGTGTCGTTTTTTTATTGGTACGAAACGTTTTGGTTTTGGAGCGTTTCGGTGTACCATTTCTGGGTTGTACTATTCATATATAATTAATTAATTATATATGTGAAAAAAACTTAAAAAAACAAAAAAAATTAAATATATTTTTAATTTTTTATAAAATCAAAGTTGACACAATTTTATTTTTTTATAATATATATTTTTTAATTTTTATTTTTACATTTTCAATACATCTCATAAACAATAGTATATGTATATACTATATATATACCTTTCGTTTTGTGAAAGGGTATCAGATTATCATAGAGGAAATTCTATTTCCTAAATTTATTCATGAGAATAATGCTGAAAATATTAACGTTTCAGGTAATCTAGTAAGGGAGTGCTGTACGGTTTCCAGATTGCATCCCCCCAGGAAAGGAAAGGTTTTGGAACCCAACGCATCATCCACGACATAGCCAGCCCCGACAACTCACTGGTTAGGTTAGGAGAGAGAGACTACTGCTTTCCTTTTACCTAGTTGAAAATGTGGGTCCTACCTTTATGGGGAGGTAACGGCGGGTCTCAGAAAGTGGAGGGCAAAACTTTTCTCTCTCACTCTCTAAAAGAAAAAAAAATAAATCAAGGGGAGGGGGCTATAAAAAAGAGGTACTCGTCTTCCTTGTTGTCTCTGCACACACTCTCTCTTAAATTTAATCTCTGACCCTGTTTTTGGGACAGGAAAGGTCAAGGTCTCATTGAATGTAGCCTTTACCTTCACTTCTTCTTCTTCTTCTTCCATATTGAGTACTTCATATATACATAATCTTGCTACCAAAAACCGATTGAGAGAGGTGTTTTCTGGCTCTGTTTGCTGGGGCTAGAGTGGAAAGATGTCAAAGGCCATTAGTCTCGAGGAGATCAAGAATGAGAACGTTGATCTGGTATTTTTTTTATCCTCACTACCTACTCTCTCTCTATGCATATTGTTTAAATTCTCTGCTGCTGCAGCTGTTTGCTTAAAAAACTATGAAGTGAAGCGTGCATCATTTGATGTGCATGTGACTGTTGAGATCTATGATGATCACACACGCACAGCTGAATAGAATTGAAGTTTCGGCCCATTCCAGTCATGTCCAGATCAAGATGGAAATGTTTTAATCCTCGTGCTTAAACATAGGAAATCTTGTTCTTTCAAATCCTTCGTTAGATTGCATACTCTCTTGAAGAATGATAAAAAGATAGAAAAGACTTAAGAGCAGTCTTTTTCTTAGCCAGTTCCACTTGGGCTTCAAAGTTTGAAACTCCTGCGAAATTGAAAAGAAATTAAAAAAAAAATCTTTTTTTTTTGGGGGGTGGGGGAGCTATGGTGTTTTAAAGAAAAGAAAAGAAAAGGCCTGAGCGGGTCGGGTCAGCCTGCTGTTTTGTTCTTTTGGAATTCTCAGTACCTTTCCGTGGTCCTTGACCTTTTTCCGAGGAGTTCTTAGTCTTCTCTCTCACACGTGCAAACCGTACTGACCGACCACAGGATTTATGTCTCGGGCTCACAAGTATTGAATGACTCTGTTCTGTTCTGTTCTGTTCTGTTCTGTTGATCTCACCAGACCAGACCAGACCAGTGTGCCCCTTGGAATTTGCACCGTAGAGTAGACCTTAGATAGATCTCATTTGGAGTCAGAGATTCGGGCTGCGCTTCCCTTCACGTCCCCATCGGAATCGAAGAAAGTGCCTCTCCCATTCTCGACTCGAGTGCCACCTTCTCTCTCCTCCTCAGTCAACGCTTTATATATATTACCGGAACCCAAACACTTGAACATATTGTTTTATTCTACTTTGCAATTATGTTTTAAGAAGATTGATAAAATTATCTTTTTAATTGTAAATCTCTTATTTATATTTTAAATAAAGGGTAAAAAAGCTAGTTAATTTTAAAAATAACAAAAATGTCACTGTCTTTCTTTTTTTCACCATAATTTCATTAATAAATTCCTTTTTTTCCCATCAAACAAACCTTTCAAAACTCCATAATCTACAACATAAATCAATTTTCATCAACAACATATTCTTTCCCCTCTGTTCACCATCGTTCCGCCAATACAAACCTGAACTTCATATGAACATGGCACCCTGTACAGGTTGAATATTTCACCATAATTCCTATAGCATATGGAATTGTACTAAAGGAATTAAATAATCTTATCAGGGCACATTGCTATCAGATTTTGATATTAATTATTGCAATGCTGTTGTGGAATGGTTCTTGTTAACAGGAAAGGATTCCGGTTGAGGAAGTGTTCGAGCAGTTGAAATGTACAAAAGAAGGTTTGAGTTCAGAAGAAGGAGCCAACAGGCTTCAAATCTTTGGCCCCAACAAATTGGAAGAGAAAAAGGTCCCTAATGATACCCTGGCACATGCATGGAATATCTTATCCTATGTTGTTTGCTGATTGAAGGACTAATGACTAATATTTCAATGAACAGGAAAGCAAATTTCTCAAGTTTTTGGGGTTCATGTGGAATCCTCTATCATGGGTCATGGAAGCTGCAGCTATCATGGCTATTGCATTGGCGAATGGCGATGGAAGGCCCCCGGATTGGCAGGACTTTGTCGGTATCATCTGCTTGCTTGTGATCAACTCTACCATTAGTTTCATTGAAGAAAACAATGCGGGAAATGCTGCGGCTGCACTCATGGCTGGCCTGGCTCCTAAAACCAAGGTAAGTTTTCTCTCTCAAGAAACTGCGTAGCACATTTAGTTGGCTGTTTGCGAATTGGCTAAAGCACTCTGTTCATGTTCATACGAATAAGTTGTAAGATATTTTCATGGGCTTGTGTGTAAACCTGATGACTCTAATAGGAGACTTTTATTTCTTTTAAACTCAGTGCCATGCTTCATGACGAGTAAATAAGAAGAAAAAACGTAATCTACTGATGATAAATGTTAGATGCTGGCATACGTACTGCCATCATGATAGAAAAAAGAGAATAATAAAAAAAGTGGCTAAACACCTGCTTAAATAATAACTAATTATAATCAATTTTACTCTATGCTGGAGTAGGTTCTAAGGGATGGAAAGTGGACTGAGGAGGATGCTGCGATTCTGGTTCCCGGAGACATCATTAGTGTCAAGTTAGGGGATATCATTCCTGCCGATGCCCGTCTTCTTGAGGGTGATCCTTTAAAGGTTGATCAATCTGCCCTTACCGGGGAGTCACTTCCAGTGACTAAGCATCCTGGCCATGAAGTCTTCTCAGGATCCACTTGTAAACAAGGAGAGATCGAGGCTGTTGTGATTGCTACTGGTGTTCACACCTTCTTCGGAAAGGCAGCGCATCTGGTGGACAACACCAACCAAGTTGGCCACTTCCAAAAGGTTCTCACTGCTATTGGGAACTTCTGTATTTGTTCTATAGCAATTGGAATGGCTATCGAGGTCATAGTCATGTACCCAATTCAGCACCGCAAGTACAGAGATGGAATTGACAATCTTTTGGTTCTCTTAATTGGAGGCATCCCCATCGCTATGCCAACTGTCTTGTCGGTGACGATGGCTATAGGATCTCACAAGCTGTCCCAGCAAGGTGCCATCACTAAGCGTATGACTGCCATTGAAGAGATGGCAGGCATGGATGTGCTCTGCAGTGACAAAACTGGGACTCTAACCCTCAACAAACTGAGCATTGACAAAAACTTGATTGAGGTTTTCGCAAAGGGTGTGGAGAAAGATCATGTCATCCTGCTTGCTGCCAGGGCCTCTAGAGTCGAAAATCAAGATGCCATTGATGCTGCCATGGTTGGAATGCTTGCCGATCCAAAGGAGGTACAATGCCTGCTCCCCATATTTTAAGACACCAAATAATGAACGTCAGCCTTTTTCCTTTTTCTAATGTATGTGTATGCAGGCAAGAGCTGGTATAAGAGAGGTGCACTTCCTTCCATTCAATCCTGTGGACAAAAGGACTGCTTTAACCTACATTGACGCTAGTGGCAACTGGCACAGAGCAAGTAAAGGTGCCCCCGAGCAGGTAACTTGTTGCTTCAGATTCCAGACCAATTTCTGGTGCAACACTCGAAAAAGATTAGTGAGTTCTCTTGTTCGAACTAATATTTTCTGTGAATAGATCCTCGCCCTATGCAATTGCAGGGAAGATGTTAAGAAGAAGGTTCATTCTTGTATTGATAAGTTTGCGGAAAGAGGGCTTCGGTCATTGGCTGTTGCTAGACAGGTTTGATGCCTTGCATTGATATTCTGCAGCGTCATTTACTTTCTTAATTTCATTATTTTGGGAAATAATGTCCTCTTATACGGGTACTGTGGTTTGGATGCAGCAAGTTCCTGAGAAAAGTAAGGAAAGTCCAGGTGGTCCATGGGAGTTTGTTGGCTTGTTGAACCTCTTTGATCCTCCAAGACATGACAGTGCTGAAACCATCCGTAGAGCTCTCGATCTCGGTGTAAATGTCAAGATGATTACTGGTAATTTTTTCTTCTTTGATAATCTATTCAGAGAATGCAATGGTGATTATTTTAAAATCCACTTTATGGTGGTTTTAATATCCAGGTGATCAGCTTGCTATTGCAAAGGAGACAGGACGAAGGCTTGGAATGGGAACAAACATGTACCCTTCAGCTTCTTTACTCGGTCAGCATAAGGATGCAAGCATAGCTACTCTTCCTGTTGAAGAGTTGATTGAGAAGGCAGATGGGTTTGCTGGCGTGTTTCCAGGTGGGTGCTTTCGTAATGGCCACCTATGACAAATAAAAATCAGCACTTGTTGATGTTGGATGCATTATTTTATCAAACGAAATCCATTTTCTTTTATAGAGCACAAATATGAAATCGTGAAGAAATTGCAAGAAAGGAAGCACATCGTCGGAATGACTGGCGATGGTGTTAATGATGCACCTGCGTTGAAGAAGGCAGATATTGGAATTGCTGTAGCCGATGCTACAGATGCTGCTAGAAGTGCGTCTGACATTGTTCTCACAGAGCCTGGATTGAGTGTCATTATAAGCGCTGTGCTGACCAGTAGAGCTATTTTCCAGAGGATGAAGAATTACACTGTTAGTTGCATGCTTATTATGTTCTTGACCAGGCTCACAAGTTTTCTTCCCTTTGAATTCTATTTCCATTTTAACATTTAGTGACTTAAATACCATCACTGTTGCATGCAGATCTATGCAGTTTCCATCACAATCCGTATTGTGGTAAGTAACCACTTGCAGTATAAATGTGGCTTCCTATTATAAACACGACTCTACTCCTTTCTGACATTAAATTCGAATTTGGCAGTTCGGCTTCATGCTTATTGCTCTGATATGGAAATACGACTTTTCTCCTTTCATGGTTTTGATTATTGCTATCCTAAATGATGGTGAGTAGTGATGATCACGGTTTTGAAGTTCTCAATTGCTTTTCATGGAGACCAAGACGGCATGGTCGTTTTGAGTTTTGACCGATCATGGTTCGCAGGTACAATTATGACAATTTCAAAGGATAGAGTTAAGCCATCACCCTTACCTGATAGCTGGAAACTGAAAGAGATATTTTCCACTGGAATAGTACTCGGTGGCTACCTGGCATTGATGACTGTGATATTCTTCTGGGCAATGCATGACACTGACTTTTTTTCGGTAACAGACCCCACATTTTGACTTGGAAACTTATATTTAGTTGCAGGAAAGTTCTGTTTGGTGGACACCAAAGTGTATCTTCACGTTCCACACATGCAGGAAAAATTTGGTGTCAGATCGCTAAGGAATAATGATGAAGAAATGATGGGTGCTTTGTATCTTCAAGTTAGTATTGTGAGCCAAGCTCTCATTTTCGTGACTCGTTCTCGCAGCTGGTCCTTTATTGAACGACCTGGTCTGCTACTTGTGTCTGCTTTCATGATTGCACAACTGGTAAATCTTTTTCCCGATCATAAATATTTGCTGCTTCCTCCTTGATGTGGTTGGAATTCCTTGAGAAATAATCTAACGAGCTCTGGTTTTGATCAGATTGCAACTGCGATTGCCGTTTATGCCAACTGGGGCTTTGCAAGGATCAAGGGAATTGGCTGGGGCTGGGCTGGTGTCATCTGGATTTACAGTATTGTTTTCTATTTTCCTCTTGATATCATGAAGTTTGCCATCCGCTACATCCTAAGTGGAAAGGCTTGGCTCAATTTGCTAGAGAACAGGGTACTTTGTTTTTTCCGAACACTGATCTTTTCAAGGACTTGAAAATGTATTTAGTAGATGGAACTGAAATGTGGAACACAATTTGTCTTCGTGTGTGAGACAGACCGCCTTCACCACCAAGAAAGACTATGGAAAAGAGGAGAGAGAAGCTCAATGGGCTCTTGCACAGAGGACCTTGCACGGGCTTCAACCACCAGAGACTGCTGGTATTTTCCATGAAAGGAGCAGCTACAGGGAGTTGTCTGAAATCGCTGAGCAGGCTAAGAGACGAGCGGAGGTTGCAAGGTATGGCATCAGTCTTTTGAATTTTTTTGCATCACTGGTGGAGGATGAATCATTTTATTGCTTGATATATAATCCAAGTAGTTTTCAGTCACTCGTCAGCTTGATGAGAACTATTCTCTATCTATCAATCAATCAATCTATGTATCTCATGTATAGGCTCCGGGAGCTTCACACACTTAAGGGGCATGTGGAGTCGGTTGTTAAACTCAAGGGTTTGGATATTGATACCATCCAGCAGCATTATACAGTGTGAACATCCTGAAATAACTTTTGTTCCCTGAGAAGGAAAGCCCTCGCGTTCATTGACAAAGCAGATAGACCTGATTAGCTGACAACTTCCCTAGACGGGGGAGAAAAATTATAATTCTAGGATCTTATACTTTTGTTTCTGTGTGTTTTCAAACTGCTGGAATAAAAAGGGCCCTCCTTCATGCTCTATGAACAGCCTTGTAATGCCACCTTGTCTCTGTTTTATCAAGGTTTTATCTTCTGCATGTATTTTCTTTATGCTACAGCAACACACGCTGTAATGACGACAATCTCCATGCCATTTTTGAACCGTTTTCGGTAGCGGCACTCAAATATTGTTGATTAATTTCTTCGTTTCTTAAACTAAACATCTTAAAGTGAGGTGTTTCTAGCGCACCACCAGAAATCCGCTTTTCATTACGAGGAAGGTTCAAACTCATGTAACTTACTTTCAGATTAAAACTATATTTTTAATGGGATTAATTTCTCATTGCAAGTTTTCGATAGAGTAAAATAGTATATTTAGTTACAATGTGTATCTGCTACAATACCC
This sequence comes from Salix exigua, assembly GCA_032356905.1. Taxonomy (NCBI): domain Eukaryota; kingdom Viridiplantae; phylum Streptophyta; class Magnoliopsida; order Malpighiales; family Salicaceae; genus Salix; species Salix exigua. The sequence continues at coordinate 11,559,357 of CM063593.1, read as the reverse complement.
ATTAAATCCTTTTCACTTAGGGTACTTTTGGTTATTTTCAAAAGCAAAATGCAATTACATTAGTGTATTTTATATTTGCCAAGTTTGATTAAAAGTATAAAACCATTTATAGCAGGACTTGTCTTTTTCTAATGCATTATATTTTATTTTATTTATTGGTGAATGTACTCGGATTACCTGTATTTCTCTTCCCCGCAATAAAAGTGAAGTAGGTACAATTTTAAGGAATTTTAGAAAATGGTGTTAACCCAATTCCAACAACATATTCGTACACTACAATCAGATGATAATACGGAGTTTATGGATTGAGTTTTAGGTAATTTTTACGACATCATGAAATTTGACGTCAGACCTCTTACACGTATACTCCACAACAAAATGGATTAGCAGAAAGAAAGAATAGACAGATTATGGAAATTGTTCGTGCTTTGTTATTCGGCATGAATATGCCAAAATACTATTGAGGTGAAGTAGTCAACTCTAGCTGCTTACTTAATGAATCGAACACTATCGAGTGCAATTGAATTTTAATCTCCTCAATAGAAAATGGAATCTTTTCTCTCGGATCCTCATCTACCAAATCTGGAACCACGAGTATTTGGTTGTACGGTATATGTCCACATCCCTAAGATTCTGCGAAGCAAACTGGATCCTTATGCAAAGTGGTGCATGTTTGTATGTTACTCGGAGTTTTAGAAAGGATATCGGTGATATGATCCTCACCATTACAAGTTCCATGTAATTTTGGATGCATTATTTCGAGAATTAGAACCCTACTATTTAGGGATAGTTCCCTGGTCTTCTCTATAGGGGCAGAGTAACAACGAAGAGAACGAAGATGTATTCAAATTAGAGGAAATGAGACCAAGTTGTGATGACCTGGAATTCTACACAGACTGAAATGATATCAGTAAGGACCCCCTATGTCTTTGGAAATACCAATGCCTACACTATTAATCGAAGAATCAACCAAGAAATTCTAATGATCCTCACCATTAGAAGTTCCATGTAACCTTGGATGCATTATTTCGAGAATTAGAACAATATTATTTAGGGATAGTTCTCTGGTCTTCTCTACAGGGGTAGAGTAACAACAAAGAGAATGAAGATGTATTCAAATTAGAGAAAATGAGACCAAGTTGTGATGACCTGGAATTCTACATAGACTGAAATGATATCAGTAAGGACCCCCTATGTCTTTGGAAATATCAACGCCTACACCATTAATCGAAGAATCAACCAAGAATGTCACTCCCCTCAGGTACCCCTAAATCCTATTCCTAATGAGATAAATGAAATTCTTGTCTTAGAAAATAATTTGAACAATAGATATTCATAAAGACTGAACCTGGAAGTCCAAAAGAAACAGTATGAACCTGATCCCAAAAACAAAATTAAATACCCCATCAGTGACTATATCTCTACCCATAGATTATGAAAATCATATGCATTTACTGTTAATCAATTATCCAATATGTCTATTCCTAGTAATTTACATGATGCATTAAAAGACCCAAAGTGGACCAAAACAATGAATGAGGAAATGGAGGCATCAGAAGAATAAGATTTGAGAGCTATGTCAACTACCAAAAAGAAAGTTGGGTGCAAATAGGTGTTCATAGTGAAGTTGGAAGCAAATGAGAGTATTGATAAATACAAAACAAGGCTAGTCGTGAAATTTACATAGAAGTATGAAATGAATTATCAAGAAATTTTTGCTATAGTTACGAAAATGAACATTATTTGGATTTCATATCTATAGCAGTGAATCGAGATTGAGCCTTACAACAATTCGATGTTAAGAATGCCTTCCCAAATAGAGATCTTGAAGAAGAAGTGCATATGGAATTACCACCTATAGTTAAAACTCAGCCTCATGTGAAACTGAAGTATGCAAATTAAAAAAAGCATTGTATGGTCTAAAACAGTCACCTCGAGCATTTGTCTATAAGCAAAGTAATTTAGATCATACTTTGTTTATAAAACACAAAAGAGGGAAGATAACAACACTAATAGTATATGTGGATTATATGGTCTTAATAGGAGATGATCTAGAAGAGAGAAAAGTACTACAACAATTTCTATTATATGGTCTTAATAGGAGATGATCTAGAAGAGATGATTTAAGTTTGTTTTTTATTAATGAAATAATAATAATAATAATAATAATAATAATAATAATAATAATTTTTTTCGTACTTGCTTTTTTGAATTTTTCTTCTTGGGGTAGTTTAATAATTTTATTTTTTGACAATAATAGTAATGATAATTTTAGAAGTTAAGGCTTCAAAGTTACTGTTGTTATGATAAGATATTTTGATCTATTTCATTATATTAAACTTTACTTGTAAAAATATTATATTTTCATCTAAACAGTTATAAAAATTGTTTGCTCCCCCCGCAACGAAGTGCGGGCAATCAAACTAGTATATAACTGAAATTGAAGTGTTTGGTTAAAACAATAGTTGAGTTTGAAGTTTAATGAAAACAATTTCGTATGTTTGGTTACCATATGTTTTATATTGCTATCAAATTATGAAATTACTTTAAAGGACGCGCGCGCGCGCACACACACATCTATTTTATTATATTAAACTTTTCTTGTAAAAATATTATATTTTCATCTAAACAGTTATAAAAATTGTTTGATCCCTCCGCAACGAAGTGCGGGCAATCAAACTAGTATATAACTGAAATTGAAGTGTTTGGTTAAAACAATAGTTGAGTTTGAAGTTTAATGAAAATAATTTCGTATGTTTGGTTACCATATGTTTTATATTGTTATCAAATTATGAAATTACTTTAAAGGACGCGCGCGCGCGCACACACACACATATAGACATACACACACATATATATTATTTTTTTAAATATTTTACATTAATAATCATAACAATAAAATGTAATTAATAACTCAAGTAAATTATATATTTATTTTTATTTCCCCATTAAACTACTTGCAATATTATCATAAAGTAAATCAATACATAAATGCCCCTGCGATCCTTTCCTATTTGATTGAGGAACAACATCTAATAACAATATCATTAGTAAAAGATCTGTGATCTAGTTGTAGAGATATAATTCCAAGGTCAAATCCTGTTGTAAGTTTTTTTTATTCATAATCAATCGAAAAACAACAGGGTTGTGGAGTGAAACAAAGTCAGGTGTCTTTCCCTTTTATCAAGACTAATCTTTATTTACATATTTTTTTTAAATATATATATATATATATATATATATTTTAAAAAAATTGGACTGCATCTAACCCAACTAAATGGGTCGACCCAACCAAGGTGAGCCAAAAGACCTAACTCTGCTGAACTTGGGTAGGGTCGAGAGCAGATCCACCCCAAGTCCAGTAGAAAAGAGTGAAACAATACGTTGCACTGTTCATGTATTCTTAAAACATGAATAGTGCAACGGGAAGCAACATGAATTAATTCACATGAATAGTAGTGGTCGACTAACGATGACGAGAGACTCACTTGCCAATGTCACTAGTAAAGGAGGTTGATGTGGTTCTTCCAATGGTGGCGGCATAAAAAATGGTGGCCCATGGTGTCCAGAAGAAGCATTGGAAGGTTGCGTGTTGTTCTGTAGTTGCTTGACATTGGAGTTGGGGAGAAGATTACACTGCTATGGGTGTTTTCGGTGAAGAGAAGAGATTTATGGTGCCAAAAGAGGAGCTACTATTGCTCGCTGGTACTTGTGTTGCTGCTGGAGAAGAGAGAGGGTTGCATCCATAACTGTTTTTGAGAAAAATTTGCGACCGAGAGAGAGGGGTAGTTGCTTGTTGTCTTGCCGACACCAAGGATGGTCAGTCGTTATGCTACAATTTTTTTAAGTTGTGCCATCGTCTTCTTGCTTTATTATGTTATTGTTCTTCCTCTATTACATTATTGTTTTTGCCACACAGTTAAATGAAACATTGAAAGCAATAAATTATAACACTAGAAGGAATGCACATGAAATATACACCTTGAAATCTCTTGGCAATACCAAGACAACATGCATATAAAAGGATGAGAATTATAGTTTTAGTAATAGTGATGTGCTGGAGTTCTTGCTTTGAAAAGCCAACAATCTTGATGAATTTATTGCCTTGGAGTGACAATATAATTAGCTTTATCTCTCTCTTATGAATACTATTATCTTGCAAAAGCTAGTGAATTTTACGAATTTATACTTGAAGATCTAATCTTCCTAACTTTGAATAATTTTTTTAAAAATTGGTTTATCATAAACCACAAGTTATTCAATTTTCCAGCCTCCAATAGTATTCTATACAAACCACTAGTTAAAAATATCATAGATGCTTATTCAAGAGAAAATGATTGTTATGTCTAAAGTGTTAGTTATATTTTATGTGTATGTAATTTTTCTCTTTAATAAACAATTACTACTCTTTTTTGCCTTCAACAAATTTTATAATTTTCTTTATTTTGTACATGCAATTGCAAATGTGAAAACCATATTTGGTATCTAATACCCAAGAACTACAATACAAAAAAGTAAGATAGTTCTCAATTATAAACATACCTGAAATATAAGTTTCATTAAGCATTTTGCCTTCATAAATGCAATGTATTCCTTGCAATTTCTCATTTAATGTTCTTTCTTGCTACAATGATGACAGGTACCTTTGTCTCTCCTGATGCTCCTAGTCCTTTCTTGCTACATTGATGACAAGTACCTTTGTCTCTCTTAATGCTCCTAGTAAGTTTGTTTGCTTTTAAGACAACGTCCAAATTTTTTTTTATCATTCTTCTTCGACAATTTGGAAGACTCAACTATATATACATACATACATACATACATACATATATAAACTAGGTTTTTCTTTTCCTTTTTAAATACCCCTTCATTAATTTTAAGCATATGAAGAAATTTTGACAATGTACTATCCAACTTGTTTATGTGATAGTCCATAATGAATTGTGAAAAGTTTTGGGGTAATGGCTTCAAGACCAAGTTAACACTTAACTCATGGTTCATGACAAAACCCAATTGACCTAATTTTTCAATAAAGCCTTTCATCTTGTAGTGAAATCATTTCTTAAAGGCCTCATACCTCTTAGTTTTATTGGCCTCATCAAACAATTTCTTAAAATGCATAAACATAGTATGAACTTTTATATTCTCATGTTTCATTTGATGTTTATACCATACACACATGCACTTCATTATCATCAACATGATATCAATGTTCATTCCTAACTCTTTTTTTTTTCCAGCATCCTTAGTAGGAGCATTTGAAGTTGGATTCTCAACTTTTTTTCCTTGCTTGAAAACAATTCTCATATTTTAGTGTCAATCCAAGAAACTCGGTTGAGTCAATTTGTTAGTATCAAATATGTTTTGTAGAGATGTATTACTGCTCATTTTGGTCTGACCAACCTATTCATATAAAGATAGTGAGCATTAGTTTCATGATCATATATTTAAATCTAAATTTAGATAAGATCTTTAATCCTAATTTGATCTCCTACTATTTTAATGCAAATTAAGAACCCCATATTAATTTGGGAAATCTTGCTTAGATTCTTACAGTGGACTAAGAGATCTCATTTAATTTATCCAATCTTGAGTGAATCAACAAATCAGAATTAATTAAATTAGATAAATAACATAGTTTATCAATCACATCTCTATATGACTCCTTAGATCAGGTAAGTGATAATTCTTTATCTGGACACATTATAAATGTTTCGCCTAACTCAAATTTGTCCCTACAATTGGGCATCTATACTTTAGCACCTATTAAAATTTGATCCCTAAATGATCTATTCTTATGAAATAATAATAATAATAATAATAAAGAGTAGAGATGTATAAAAACCTTATAATTACAAACAAACCGCCAAAACTCATTGAAAGCAATGATTTCGTCTGCCGACCCTCGTTTCATGCAGCATAATAGGAAGCCCGTGCTCGATAATTACTCTATATAATATAATCAAAGGTAGATGTGGTTGTATTTTCTAATATATTCATGTGGTTTGGCAGCAGATTCTTTCTACCAGTTTAGTCTCTCTTTTTTCTTTTTCAAAAAAGCCTGCAGCCCAACTTGAGATCAGTGATGGGCCACAGCCCGAATAACCGGGCTTGTCTTGGGCAAATTATCCGGTATTTGTACATTACGGGAACAGGAAAGGAAGTCGTTTTTTGGAACCTTCGATGGAGGCTCCAGCAGCCATTACTAAAACTCCACGTGGCGAGTTCCCAATCATGAAATGGATAAAATCTGCGATGATGAACGCAAGAAGAGAGTGGTCCTTCTCAACCCTCCCTTGTGAAGGAACCACACAGGTTACAGGTACCCGAAGCAACCGAAAAGAATTTCACACGGCACCAGAGAAGTCGTTTACTTGCACAACATGGTCATAGCTTTAGCATCATTTCAAAAGAGCTTCCTAACCAACGCCCTCATCACTCCTTCACTCTACAAACCCAAGACGAATTTCGTAAACTCAGTTCCCAATGTCTCCTGCAACTACTCCCAAGATCCCCACAAGGATTCTTGCAGCAGCAGGTACATGCTAAACTTGGTTTTGTTTAATTTCAGCTACTTTCTTGTGTTCCTTATTTGCGATCATGTTCTCTGTGTGTGTGTGTGTGTGTGAGAGAGAGAGAGAGAGAGAGAGACTAAAGATTGTTTTGACAGGAAAACTGTGGACCAGTTGGCAAAGTTTGCCGTGGTGACACTAGCAGTTGGGGTGCTTACAGTGGGGTCTGTTGGTGATGCATCAGCTGCCAAGTCTGGTGGCAGAGTTGGTGGTCAAGCCTTCCGGTCATCAGCTCCTCGGTCAGCTCCTAGAATCAACAATAATTCGAGGTAACGTTTCTATACAGTTTTAATTTTTGCCAGGTTTTTTCAGTGATAATTTGCTTTTGGTCTGTGATTAATTATTAAGTAAAACAAGGCAACTGGATATTTAGTTTTCCTTTTTATTTGATTGTTGTGATGCTATTGGTATGTTGGTTACCAAGAGAAAACTCAAAAACTATGAATTAAATCTTGGTGCGGTCTTGTGTTAATCTGAGTTAACTTTTGGCTTTGAAATCTGTTGTCAGTTTAACCTCGTTAAAAAGCATAGAAAATCAATTGATAAAGATTCGAGACATTCATTTCAATAATTGTTGGCCAGTCTGGTTTGGAGATGCCATAGATCACATAATTTAGGAGATGCATGCTCAGTCACGATTTGGGTCAGGATTTGTGTGCATAGAACATTGAGTCTAAACTCTTAATCAGTACTTACCAACTGGATTAGTTACTTGGTGCTGTTTAAAGCAACAGAAGTAAATCAATCAGAGTTGAGATGGGATGGGTTTGGAAAGGAGGAGCATGATCTTCATTTTGTAACCGCACCATTGGACGAAGAAAAGGAAGGAAGATTTAGATGTGCCACATGCAGATGCCCCCTTTGACATTTTTCAAGTATAACATTTGGAGTGGTGTTCATTCTGGAAATGCTGCACGATTGAGTTAAAAGGGCTACTACTTCAGAAAATGGAATGTTGGTTTCCTACATATTCTACACGCAGTGGAAGTAACAAAACAAAATTATAAAATATTTTTGTCCCATGAACTTTATTTCTCCTTCAGATTCATAAATCAAATATTAAATTTATTATTTTAATATTACATGAATATTAAAGATAGTTTAATCCTTTATTAATGATAAATATATATTTAAATGAATATTATAATATTATGAATAACCAACTGATTAGTTACAGGGCATATACTGAAATGACAGGGAAGTCATCTTGCATGCTCAAAGCAAGGATTGATAGGATAAATCCACCCATCAGAACCATTTTAACACGTGAATGCACCGTAGGAAGGGCTGCATGCTAGGAAGCTTTTTTTTATCAATGGGAATTTGATGGATGTCCGCCCCTATCCCAAGGGCATTTGAACTTAATCATCTATGCCTTTCAAAATGAAGTTTCCCAGTCAAATTTGAACTTGTGAATTTTAATTTACATTCCCCTGTAGAAAGCTTCAGGGGCATGCTCGTTAGTCATGTTAGAAAGCTCTTGGTGCAAGAATGTCTATATCCAGATAGTTGCGTTATCTTGAATATTGGAACCTACTGAACAAAGCTTGAATGTGTAATTTGTAATTCTGAAATAAGCCGCAGCAATATGAGAGAAATAAACTAGGGCAGGACAACTTTTTCTAGTCTAGAGCAAGAAGGAAAATAATTAACGAGAAAAGGGCAGAGTCCAGGCATTCTGTAACCAGTACTGTGAGATGTGGGGTTAGACAAGTGCAGCCCTGCTGTGAAGACGAATTGGTAAAGCAATCGGAAGCAATCTGTTTTTGGGATAAAGAACAGTTATCAACAAAGAAGTGAATTAAAAGCTGGTTGTTGCCAAGTTGTTTGTGTCTCATTTGTGAAACCAAGATTTCATACGGGCTCAGAATGAGAAGAGAAAGCCAGAGAAATAAAACAGATCAAATCAGATTACTGAAAGAATTGAATCAGAGTCACAAAATGTGAAGTATGTTGAAGAAGGGGAAAGGAAAATGAATGCCTGATAAAAGAAAAGAAAGCAATTCCTTACGTTTATATTCCAGACAATACATGTTTCATCAAGTGAGGCTGCAACGTAAAGGCATATTTCTTACACGAACCAAAGCAGAAAGAAATAGCTATTAACTGGAATCTGCTTTCCTTCTTAGTTCTCATTACAGCTTTGTGTTAAGCCCTCTACAATGAAATATTATAATTATTCATGTTGCTTATCATTGATTCAGTTTCGGTTATTTCTCTGAAGGACCAATATATATGTCAATCCACCGGTGGCACCTCCTTTAGTTGGTGGATATGGGTATGGTTATGGTGTACCATTTTATGGTGGCTGGGGCTGGTCACCATTTTCATTTTTTGCACCAGGTCCTAGTGTTGCCGTTGGCATTGGAGGTGGGTTTGAAACTTTTGTATTCTTTGTGTTTCTTGGTGCTATGGCAGCTGTTGTCAGGAGATTCTTTGGATCAAGAGATGAAGATGAGTACTGATCACAAGAAAAACATGTTGATACATGTATGAGTCTATACAGATGTTTTAATGTTAGTGACCAGGACAATGTAGGCTGGCGGCCAATATTGTAATTTTGGATATAATTCTGTGAAATGCAAAGTATTATGCAACGTTTCATACTGCATGATTTCCAGATATTCAAATCGTTGCCCATGATGCCACAGAACTTATTTAATTCCTGACCAATCTTCAATCTTCTCATCGGAGACTTCAAAAAAGTCTCTGCTGTTGCAGCAAAAACACAAGACGGTTCTATCATCAGGCTTCAAGGAACCAGCAATTCAACTGAAAATACAACACAATATTGTTCATCCATTGGAAACTGAAGTTGGTAACTTTTCTTTCAATATTTTATTCTGTGTAGTCCTTTTCTTTGTCCGATGTGAATATCCTTTCTGGAAACATATCGCTGAGGGAAACCAAGAAAAGCAGTCACGTTCAGCTACTTAAATCATTCCAATCACATGTTAGTGTTCAGAATGGATTTTTTCTCTCTTAAATCCTACAGTTAAGAAATGGAAATAGGGCGTCTTCTATATAAAAAAAAATCAATCTGCAGAATCGTAGGTGTCAGGGTATTGTATTTTGCTTCCAAGACAGCCATATGGCAGAGTCTAGCCATGTCAATGGAAATTCTGGTTGATCCTTTTCTGCTGAGGGTCATAAAGAGGAGTCGGTGAAGATTCAAGTGAATGTATACTCTCTACATCTACTGTTGGAAAGCAGCAACTTAAATACATGGATATGATGAGTCCTATAAGGAAGTACTCAAAATGTACTTCTTTTCTAACCCTTTCCATCGTTTAGCTCCAATCTCCAGCCTCTGGTTTCAGGATTTGTTCCGCAAACAGAATATCTGGTGTTTTATCTCGCAGCTGAGCTACAATTCCCATCTCTGGAGTCATTGTCGAGCATCTTTAATACTGCAATAATATATCTCCCGTAACTAAGGCCAACACTAGAGTCCAACAGCCATCTTGCCAGGCCTTACCTCATCCAAAACATTCTCTTCAGTAAGCGGAAAAACCATACGGTCTGTGGTTTTGTTGTCATGCATATATACTTAGAAGCATGTCTTTCTAGTCATGATTTCAAGTCCAGCACAGTTTAGCAGTGCTGTAGAAGATGAAGAAGTTCAGAATAGACAGTCAACTTATTTATTATTGCAAATCATTTATTTTTATTCATATAATACTAAATTCAATTATAGGCAATAAAATAAGATCTAGATACACTTTTTTTGTATATATATTTGTATAATGTACCGAAGACAAAACACAAGAAATACAATAGATATTCAGTTCTTCATCATCTATAAACCAATATCCTCATGGTATTAGAGCTGCAAATTGAATATAAAAAACAGAGCATAAACCAAATCCAATCGACTCCTATGGCAAATATAAACCAAGGAAGCACGACCAGAGATGCAAAATGAGATTACCCCAATCACCAATTATACCTCTATCATTCAGATAAGCCTGGTGCCATCCTTGTACCACAACCCCTAGTGGAAGACAATTGCAACATATGGAACCAATCCATGATTATGGCTTTAACAGTCAAGAATAAGATTGGGTTTATCAATGACTCAATCTGTGATCCCAACAAAGACAAATTAGATGAACAAGAACAATGGAATAGATGCAATACCTGGTTAAGAAATGGCTACTAGGATCCATGTCCAAAGAGATTATTAGTAGCGTCATCAACTGCAAGGATGCCAGACAGATGTGACTTGACTTGCAAGAGAGATTTTCACATGTAAATGTGGTTCAATTGTTTAACACCGAGAATGAAATTCACAATTATGTGCAAGACAACATGTTTGTGGGATCCTATTTCATCAAATTGAAAAGTTTGTGAGATTAACGTGGCACTCTTTGCAACCTTCCAACCTGCACATGTAGGTCAATCAAAGAAATGACTTCATACCAAGACATACAGAAAAACATGAAATTCCTCATGGAACTCAATGATATGTATGTCGGTGTTTGATTGTTCTTTGCCATGAGAAGCAAATGGAGGTGGTTGCAGGGAGAAGACAACCAGACGTTGTTGCCTTCGCCATGAAAGAACCCAATAGCCATGAATTCGAAAAGGGCCAAGATGCAACAAATGCAATAGAACACACCATTCTGGCTTCCGTTTATTTCATAAATAGAACACCAACAACTATTTTCCAAGGAAAATCACCGTTCAAATTTTTTTTCAACAAAACCCTAAATTACTCCCACTTACGAGTTTTTGGTTGTTTATGCTTTATTTCTACTCATTCACAAAATCATTCAAAATTTGATCCTCGAGCATCTAGGTGTGTTTTTCTTGGATATCTATATAGGCAAAAAGGATATTGAGTTTTTGATGTTGGCAAGAAACAAGTAATTGTATCTAGAGATGTAATTTTCTTTGAAAATATTAGTACTTTCCTTAATAATACCCCACATAATCAACTTGTGATCCCATTTTGGCTTAACACCTATACTAACCTTCCGCAATATGACATGAGTCTTGACTTACCAGCTAGAATAAATCCTCCTACTCCACAAATCAGCAACCTATCTCCACATATTGAACTTATCTCACCTACACCTCCATTATCAATCCCCACTAAATCCAACCCACCGCCACATCATAGTAGTCATCCTGTCAACACACCGCATTGTTTGTAGGATTTCCATCTCGCCATAACCCTCCTTTCAACACTAGACCTGATGTCATCCACGAACTCAATTTTCTCTCTAGCTACTGCTCATTCGCTTCCTAATTATTTATCTTACAATAACTTTCTCCCATTCATAAAACATTTATTACTAACCTTACTCTTTTCAAAGAGCCATCTAGTTTTTCACAGGCTGTTCAACATCCACAATGGCGTGAAGTTGTGCAATACAAAATTACAGCCTTGCAAACTGATAACACTTGGAGTTTGGTACCTTTGCCACCCAATAAATGAGCAATTGGCTGCAAATAGGTTTACAAAATCAAGCTTCAAGCCATTGGGCATATTGAGCGCTATAAATCCTGATTGGTGGCTAAAGGCTATAATCAAATTGAAGGGCTCGATTAACAGGAAACTTTAGCTTCGATAGCTAAACTTGTTACCGTCCGATGACTACTTACTGTAGTTGCCTTGTGTGGTTGGCATCTATACCTACTTTGATGTCAACAATGCATTTTTAAATGGAGATCTGCATGAGTATGTTTATATGTCCATGCCTCCTGGTTTTAGACAAAAAGGAGAGACACGCATGTCGTGACGGTGATTTTTTACACGCTTCGCACCTCCACCATCCCCAAGATTTGGGAGACAATGGCACGCGGTGAAAATGAGGTGTTTAATAGTCATAAAATTACAATTATAAGTATTGGAAGTCACCACCTAGTATTAAGGTCACTAGTAACCTATTGGATTTTTAGGGACGTTACGCGACTCAGATCTGCATGGCAGGTATCGAGTTCAAGTCAAGATATGCATCTTTTGTAAGAGTCTGGGACAGCCAGAGTTTTACTCGTACACCAAAGCCCATCAAAGTCCATTAAGTGTTGGATGTATAACTTTTTTTGCAAGACACTGTCTTACTGAAAGCTTAGGAGATGTTGGTGTCTCCTGGGATTTCTTCACTGAAGGATTGTATCTCAGTTTCTTTGAGATTTTACCATACGTGACAGGTAATCCACCAAGAAGACTAAAATTAAGGAATACAGCTGGCAACATATAAAAATTAGGGACTTGGGCGAAGCCCATAAATTAAATGGTTCCTCTGACTTGTCGCGGTGTAGTTGGGTCATAGAATTAGTCAGTCCCCAGCACGTCTGGATAAGGGGGCATGTTGTGCAATGGGAAGAAGCATTACCCCCAGTGCACCCTACCTAAGGTAAGTTGTATTGTTGTTTGATTGTTTTTTCTAGGTTAAAATTTTTACACTACATTTTCAAAAAAAAAATTGGCAGCGGGTGTACTTTACAATGTAATTTTACACCGTAGTAAATAAATCTTTTTAATTTGCGGGTGTACTATATAATGTAAATTGACACTAGGAAAACTAAAACAGAAAAATTGTTAAATTATATTTGATATTTTGGCCGATACCAATGGATAATTGCACACTCGTTATGATATCCAAATTTTTATTTTAAGAATATGGAAAAAGATGCAACATATTTTTTACAAAAAATATGACGTAAAAATCTTGGAATCCGGCCGTACGCACGAAAACAAATATATTTATTGTTTTTTAATAATATATATTTTTTATTTTTTAAATAATAAAAAAAATAAAAATTTTAGGCAGGGCCTAGCCCAACCAAATGGGCCGGCCTAGCCAAGGGCCCGCTATCACAGACTTGGGATGGGTTGGACCCAGCCCAGCCAAGTGGGCTGGGCCGAGAGTAGCCCAGTTCACTACGCCATTATATATATATATATATTAGACGTTGCATGAATTCATGTAGCGTGTGCAGTAGAAATGGTGGTCGGCCAACCACCACGAGGAGCTCACCTGTCATTGCCACCTGATAGAGGACGTCGAGGTGGTTCTTCCTGTCGTGGTGGCCTCCGAAACGGAGGCCCGTGGTGGCCGAGAGGAGAGCTGGAAGGTACCTGGTCTAGACTGCTGCTGCTGTTGTCGTGGCTTTGCTGCCTCGCCGGAGTCACGGATGGGGGGCTTGCTTGGTAGAGGAGCTGTCGTTGGAGAGGATGGCGGTGCTAAGTGGTGGCAGGCGGCGTTGATGGCTGTCCAAGGTGTGAGAAGGCTGCCAACCGACCGAGTACGTTGCTGCTGGCTATGGAGGTACCGAAGCTGATGAAAATGAGCTGAGGGAGACAAGGGTGAACTGTTGGGATGGAGAAGAAGAGGGGATGGAGACGTTGCTGGATTTTGTAGAGGTGGAGCGAGCTGGAGCTGCAAACGGCGATGGAGAGGGGCTGTTACGGGTCTGTTTTTCCAGAGTTTATGCATGCCCCATCCATGTATTTTTATGTTCCTCGTATTCTATTTTTTTTCTCTAGTTTTTTTCTCATTCTCTCTGCCTTTGTGGAAAATATTTGTTCCTTTTTTTCTTTTCTTCTCTACGTTCTTCCTCTATTTTTTTTAGTGTTTCTCGTGATAGTCCCTGAAAATTTTCTCTCTATTTTTTTTCGTGACAATCCCTTACTATCAAAACTTTTCTCTCCTCTCGTTTTGTCTATCCCCCATAATTTCTTAGTGTTCACCTGTTCAATTTGGAGCATGGCATTGATGTCCAGGTATTGTGTCTAGAAATGGTGTGGGGATGGGCATGGCATGGCTGCTGGTATGGCCAAGCATGGCTGTCGCAACCCCCTTTTTTTTTGAAAATTTAAAATAAATAGGTTGTGAAAAAAAAGATTTTTTTGATGAGAAAAACCAGGAAGAAAGATGTTTTTATCTTCAATTTGGATTTCCGATTTCACTCAAAAAATTTCATCGCCATAAATTTTGATCATCTAATTTTAACTTACATTAAGCTTCCAAACTTAATTTCTCACCAATTAAGCCCCCAATAAATTAATTTGATCCATTTAAAGTATAATTACACTCTTGCACCTAATTAAATCTTTCAATTGAGCTCTCAATTAATTCCGGAGAGTTTCGTCACCGAAAATCTCAATCTTCTCACCCAAATTAAGCTTTCAAACTTAATTTATCACCAATTAAAAAACTTAATAAAATTAATCTGACCTATTTAAAGTATAATTACGCCCTTGCGCCTAATTAAATCCTTCAATTGGGCTCTCAATTAATTCTGAAGCATAATTATACTTTAAATTGGCCGATGATTAAATCGAATCGGCCCATAAAAATATAATTATGTCTTTCGACTTAACTTTTATACAGATTTATCTAGTAATAAATTACTATAGCCTTGAATCTGTATTTTCCTTCATTTCTGGGCAACAAAGAGGTACGACCGGGCTTTTGAAAACGTCAAAATTTACACATTAATTTTTCTGCCGATACCACTCTTTTATTTTATTTTTGTTATTTTTTGGTATATTTTGGGGAATCACCCAGAAATTGGGTGATGATAGTTACCCCCTTCTTAACAATGTTTACGACTAAAGTCTTATAAAAGACTTGAGATAGTAAGCATTTTAATGGAAAAACAAAGAGTGGATTTACCAAACTAAAAAATGGTTGATCCTTCCAGAAAGTGAGAATGAGGGCTATAAAGCGCACTCAGAAGGGAATGGTAAGATAAGGCTAGAAAGCGCACCACCTAAGAATTAAGGCCTAAAAAGGACACTTAAAAGATTAAAGATGATGATTTTTGTGAATGACACAGGAAAATGGTCTCATTGTAATTGATGATCGAACCAAGTAAGGATGGTGAAGGTGGTAAAAGCAAAGAGATGGTCTTCTTGTGATGGGCGACCTGCCTAGATGGAAGCAAAAAGTGGTGATGAAGATTTCATGGGATGGAATTCAGGGCTAGAAAGCTCGCTATCTAGGATCTATGGTCGAGGGTTGGAAAACTCACTCAAACAAGGGGAATAAGGATTGAAAATGCAATATTCTAATTGATGGTCGAGGGTTGAAAACACAGTCAAAGAGGAGGAAACATAGGGCTGGAAGGCGTACTATCTTAATTGATGGTTGAAGGTTGGAAAACACACGACAAGGAGAATAAGGATGGAAAACGCACATGAAAAAAAAAATAGGGTTGGAAAACACGATATTTTAACTTATGGTCAAGGGTTGAAAAATGCACTCAAACAAGGAGGATAGGGATGGAAAATGCACTATTGTAATTGGTGGTTTGAAAACTCACACGCGAAGGAAGAAAAATAGAGTTAGAAAACACATTATTTTAGCTTATGGTTAAGGGTTGGAAAACACACTTAAACAAGGAGGATATGAATGGAAAACGCGTTATTGTAATTGGTGGTTTGAAAACGCACACGAAAAGAAAGAAAAATAGGGTTGTTAAACACATTATTTTAGCTTATAATCGAGGGTTAGAAAACTCACTTGAAGATGAAGGGAAAATAGGGATGGAAAGCACACTATTTTAATTGATGGCAAGGGTTGGAAAACGCACTCGAAGATGAATGGAGAATAGGGTTGGAAAGCACACTATCTTAGTTGACGATCTAGGGTTGGAAAACGCACTCGAAGATGAATGGAGAATAGGGTTGGAAAGCACACTATCTTAGTTGACGATCTAGGGTTGGAAAACACACTCGAAGATGATCGGAAATAGGGCTGGAAAGCACACTAAAAAGGTCGAAGAGATAATGTTGAAAAACGTTGTATCTAAGCTAATGAAAGACTCCCTGGGCACTCAGGAAAGTGAAAATGGTCAGGGCTCGAAGACGCACATAAGACAATGAGTGAAGGTTTGTAAATTACAATTCCTCCAAAACATTTCTTAGATTATTAGTGGGGAGATGTCATGCGTGATGACAATCAAATTCAGGAAAGAAGATGAGGCTAAAAAGCGTGTTAAAGAGTTAAAAGCCTGAAGGCATACACAAAAATGATGAATGAAGGTTCGTGAATTATGGTCCCTCCAAAACAGTCCTAGATTCTCAGCGGGGATAGGATGCATAAGAACACCCAAAATCAAAAAAGAGATAAAGCTGAAAAGCATGCTCTTGGAAATGAAAAATATAGGAGCTTGAAAGCGTACACAAAAATGATGAGTGAAAGTTCGTAAATTACGATCCTTCCAAAACATTTCCAAGATTCTCAACGGAGATGAAATGGATGACTACACCCAAAATTAAGAAAGAGATAAAAGCTAAAAACATGCTCAGGGACATGAAAAATGTGGGAGCTTGAAAGCGTGCACAAAAATGATGAATGAAGGTTTGTAAATTACGATCACTCCAAAGCATTTCCCATATTTTCAATAAGCATGGAATGCATGATGAAACCTAAAATTAGGATAGAGATAAGTCTAAAAAGCATACTCAGAATATGGAAAAGGTGAAAGCTTGAAAACTTGTACAAAAATGATGAATAACGGTTCGTCAAGTTCGATCTCTCCAAAACATTTTCTAGATTCTTAATGGGAATGCAATGCATGATGATATATGTATACTTACCAGAAAGATATAGGTCCTTTTCTTCTTCCTGACCTTCCTTTCCTTGGGTTGGATCTCTGGCTTTGATAGCTTCTCGCTTCTGCTTAGTCGAGCCGCAACTTAAGATTTTGACCACTGGAGATGATAGATTTTCCATATCAACATACCCCTCTAAGTTTGATCCAAATTCTATGAAAAGGAATGATGGAGTCAACTTCAATTGCATTTGTAGATTGCCTCCAGTCTGGTCATGCCCCACAAGTGTTTTGGATTTCAATAGTAGTGTTTTCAGGAAAGGGTTGGTTATTTGCAAAGATGTATGGGATTTTTAGAATTTCAAAGTCATTCCAAGAACAAAAATCATTTTGATTGCCTGGTCGGGTCATGTCACACTAGTGTTTTAGGCTACGAGTGTTGGAAGGAAATGGATGGCTATTTGCAAAAATTATTTTCATGTAAAACTTTTGGAATTTCAAAGTCATTCCAATCACAAAAATCATTTTGGTATCTATTTAACAAACTTGTTCTTGAAAGAATTCAAATGATCTCATTGTCAGGTTTTATGTTGACTTTGATAAGAATGCGAAATGATATTTGCAAGTCTTTTATATCATGAAAGTTTCAATTAGGTCGTGTGAAACATTTGTAAAGATTGTTTCGAACGGAAAAGCATGACTTATCAATCCAGATAACTCGTATTTGATCAGAAAATGCTTTATTAGGCTTGTAATGTAGGCTTAGGTTACTGGCTACGAAAAAAGATATTTGTAGGCTCAAAAAGTGTTTAAGGATTTTTTAGACTAAGGATCACTTAGTGCTTACTTTTAGAACTTCATTTAGCCATCATAATTGATTTTCATAGTGACCTAGCATGCCTCCCTAGTGTTTGTTTAGGCTTTCATCTTGACATACCTCCCAGTATTTGTTTAGGTTTTTTCATTGGTATTTGGCACTAACGTTGTGCTGACTTGACATGCCCCCAAGTATTTTGTTTGGGATTTCTCATTGGTTTTTGACACTAACATTATGCTCACTTGACATGCCCCCCAAAATATTTTGTTTGGACTTTCTATGTTGGGTTTTTAGTACTACCAAGATGTTGAATTAATTTGCTCACTTGATAGCTTTGTTCGGGCATCACTTGTCATTGAGGATTGTTTTGTAATTGTTTTTTGCACTTGCCCCTTAGTGTAGGGTGTGATACTTGTTAGGGTTAATTATATAAAAAAATAAAATAAAATAAAAAATTATTAGGCTCACATAAGGACTACAACGGATATTTGAGACTTTGTGATGGTATATCAAAATGGTCTTTCCTCATTTCAAAAACATGCAATCTAAAAAATATAAACTTTACTTTTCCATGTGAAACAAGTTTTTGATTTTGATTTTGATTTTTTGGATTATTCTTTTGGCTAAGAGATTAGCTTTATTATGTGGATTTTAGTGGTATGAGATCACCTTTCAATGAAATCCTTTGAATTTTCAGAACACATTTGTTAAACAAACATCAAATTGATATTTTTTTTTGTACTAGACTTTGATTTGCCAAAAATCTTGATGAAATTATGAGATCATGTATAATTTGAATGAAATGGTATGAGGTGTGCTTATGTTATATAAACAAAAAAACAAGAGCAAGTCATAAACACAAGAAAATACATGATCTTATTGGAAAGAAAAGCTTGTTTAACAAAAAGTCTTGTGGCATTACGAGCAAAATGGCCGACAAGTCAAAATGGGAATATAATGTGCGGACATGACCAAAACAAAAGGTAATCATGGAAATAGACTTCATCTTGGCGCACTCCCTTTTTCAAAAGTTTTTGTCGGGATCATTTGAATGGTGCAGACACTTGGTATCTCAACTTCATGAAGCTTAATTGGGCGCAGGACCTGGATTTTCTTCGGATATTATCCACCTTGCTTTGATCAATTGCAAGATCCTTTTTCTTGAAGGCACCACAAGTGTGAATGCTATGTCCCACTGCACCAGTATGGTACTCGCAGGTGAGGTCGGGTTTGTACCAAGCGGGGTAAGGTGACTGCAAAGGTGTCTGAGGTTCAAGAGCTATTTTCCCAATGCTTAACAACTTTTGATACATCTCATTTAAGGGCAATGATAGTGGAGGTAGTTGTTCTCGAGTTTTCTGGTAATTTCTTTTTGGGAAATTTTAGGTAGATCTTTGGCTTGAAGATTGATGTTAGTAATTTCGGATAAAAAGTATCTTTCAAAATATACTTTTTAGGTATCTTTCAAAATATACTTTTTAGGTAGATCTTTGGCTTGAAGATTAATGTTAGCAAAGGTGTCTAAGGTTCAGGAGCTATTTTCAAAATATTCAGCATCTTTTCTTTTGCCTTCAAAGCCATTTTTCTCCACAGGCACTATAATTCTCCCACTTTGGATTCCCTGCTCTATCCTCTCTGCTACGGCTATAACATCTGTGAATTGTTGTGCTGAGCTGCCCATTAAATGTTCATAATATAGGGCTCTCAGAGTGTTGGCAAATAATGTCACCATTTCTTTATCCAAAAGCGGGGGATGTACCTGTGCAGCGAGATCTCTCCATCTTTGAGCATATTCCCTTATGCTTTCTCTATCTTTCTTCTCTAAGGTGGACAAACTTGTTCTATTAGGAGCAATCTCCATGTTGTACTTATATTGCTTCATGAAAGCATCTACCATTTTTTTCCATCTACGGACCTTGGTGTTGTCTAGTCTCATGTACCAATTCAAAGCTGCCCCACTCAAACTGTCTTGAAAAAAATGCATGAATAATTTTTTATCATGCACTACTTCTGCCATTTTGTTACAAAATGATTTTAGGTGAGTGATAGAGCATTGTCTTCCAGTGTATTTGATAAATTCAGGGATGCGAAATTTCTTTGGTACCATAACATTCGGGACTAGAGAGATTTTTGCAGCTTGTACGGGGTCATATAGGTTCACCCCTTCAATGGCTCTTATCCTAGACTCCAATGTTGCCATCTTATCTTAGTCGATGACCTCTGTTGTTGTTGCGGTAGGTGTTGGCATCGCTAATTGTATGACTGCTGGATTTTATTGCGGATCCTGAACCCTTTCTCCTGTCACCTCTTCATGGTAATTCATTGCTTGTGCTTGAGCAGCCGCTGTGGGTCTAGTTGAAGGACCCTCACCAGAGGTATTTCTCAATGCTTGCTCGAGTAAGCTGGTAAGATTGGCCACGCTAGCTTTCAAAGAATCCAGTTCATCTTGAAAATGAGCATTACGGTTTGCCCGCTCTTCGTCCTCCATATTTCTTTGCTGGACTTGAGTGGAACGAGCTCTTCGGGGACCTATATTTTACCTGTCGATAAAATATTATGCATAGTGATGGATACAAATGGATGCAAATGTATGTACACATCAGGTGAATTATCAGAGAGTTCACACCTAAAGACAAGTTTTAAGTCATTACATGAGGGGTAAGCTTTCTACCTCGTCTTGAAGGTCTATGAACTACCTAGTGACCACCTTACGTGAAGGTGGTGTAGGGGTTTATAAGAAATGATTAGGGCACAGTATACCCGCCATTATCAAGTAAACACTCAGTTCATAGTTGGACGTTTCACGAATCTGAACCCTAACTGAAAGTCTTAAATTCAATTATCTTCAATTTGACCCCTAACTTTGCACAATTGGATTGGAAAAATTCAATTCGGTTTTCAAAAACTCCAAACTTCCCAATTGAACCCCAATTAAGCTCAAGCATTTGATTTTTTTTTATCAATTAAGCCCTTAATTAATTTGATATGACCAATACAAAATATAATTAAGTCCTTGCACTTAATTAAATCCTTCAATTAAACCCTAAATTAATCCCAAACATAATTACACTTTTAAATTGGTCGATGATAAAATCAAATCAACCCATTAAAATATAATTATGTCGCTCGTCTTAATTTTACACAGATTGATCCAATGATAAATTATTTTTTCCTTAAATCTGTGTTTTTCTCTATTTTTGGATATAAAAGAGATACAATTAGACTCTCTAAAACAACTAAAATTTGCACATTGATTTTTCTATCAACACCGACCTTTTTTATTTTATTTTATTTTATTTTATTTTTGTTATTGTTTGGTTGATTTTGAGGAATAACCAATTGGGTGATGAAATAGAGCATGCAAATAGATTGCTGACAAAGAAAAGAGTCGAAGTCATTTGGGCCATGGTTCAACTTAAACTAAAGAAATTTTCAGCTACGCTTAGAAGAAAATCCACATGATTTGCATGCTCTCAAAAAGAAAGCACAAATGATTAGCTTAAATTTAGGGGAGTGGCTTTTTGTGTTGATTGGAACACTCTTTTCCTCTCTTCGTCTCTGCATCACAGAATGGCGTTTACTCGACGATGGAGAGATTGCTGAGAGTGGAGATGCTCAAGATAGAAATCAATGGTTTCTAGTTTTCAATATTAATAATGATGGCCAAGGAGAAGCCGTAAGCTCCAGATAAAACAATATGATACATATACATATACATATTGAACCAATCGATCTTTCTGTAAGAAGCTCTCGAGCATATCAACATTGTAAACTTGGAATAGTATTATTCTTCGGAGCAGCATCTGGCTGCCGTGAAGAAATCTAAACCTCGACGAATAAAAATACAGTACAAAGCAACCCCTCGCCCAGCCCACTATTAATTTCTTAGTTCGTGAAACCTTGAGAAATAAAAAATATTCGCGCACATGTTATTGTGAATATATATATATATATATATATATATATAATCTGAAACTTGAACTCTCAACCATTACATAATTCCCTTGCTGTCTTCTTAGTAATTGCAAGGGATAACCCGATGTCGCTCCTGCTTCCCTACACAAAGAAAAGATGAATAAATGAAAGGAAAAATAGGGTTGGATTCCCTATTAAAATATATCTTTGCCAAAGGAGGGCGATGTATGGGACGGTTGGTTTCTTTCTCTCTTTTTTAATGGATTCATTAGGTAAATATAATATAAGTTCCTTCTCCATTTATTAAACTTGAAAGGTCCAAAAGTCTGTCACCAAACTAATGCAACATAATACTGCTACTGTTCACACGAATGCATACGCCCCAGAACACGCCTATATTAATTACTCCTACCATTTGCAAAATACAATATTGTCCTTCAAATATAATTTAATCATCAAATAAAAATGGGATGCGCTCTGAACGACATCTGGCATATTGGATAACCTGTTTTTTTTTTAAAAAAAAATAAATAGTAATAAAATGATATATTTCATATTCCAGCTCAACTATAAAATTGTTGACTCAGATCATAGCACCATCAGATAATTAAAAAATAAATCACAAAACTCCATTCTTAAATAATTAATATTATGTATTTTGGTTTCAAAAACATTAAAATGATTTAAAATACTATATTTTTTTATGATTTTGATATATCAATTAAGAAATAAATTATTTTGATATATTCTCGATCACGATTATTTTTTGAAAGAAAAAGACAATCATAAACGCATTCAATATATTATCTTGTACCTGGAACCAGAGATGATTTATTATAAATGGAAGATAAGGATGAGTGATCTCACCCAATTGGATTCTTGCATCTAAAAGCAATCATAGACACCGCCTCCAAATTACAAAACTAGACTTTGCTTTAAACCCCATATTAAATATAATAAATTATGCCTCTTGTTATTCAAGTTTTAATTTATTTTGAAATAAAAATCTAGGTAAGAAATGAAATAATATTTTATTTTAAACAAAAAAATACTTTTAAAAATAATCACAATTACAATTCTAAACAGCATGTCGAACCAAGGATGTCAAAATCGTTTCGGTTTTTCTATTGGAACGGAATGTTCCGGTTTCGGCATCCTGTTTCGGGGGTGTACTGTTTATATATAATTAATTATATATAAAAAATTAAAATATTAATTTAACAAGTACACTTAAAATTCAAGATAAATTAATATTAAATTATACAATATAAACACAAAGTCAAATAAATATAATCTCAAAATTAGAAAAAAAATCACAAGTTAATTAAAATAAAGAGGATTTTAAGGCTGGAACAGCACACCGAAACAATACTCAGACGTTCTGGACGAAATTTCTAGAAGGATCGGAATTAATAAATTAACAAATTTGCGTCGAAATGGTATATAGAAAACAAAAATGCTTCATGTTCTAGAAAAAAAGAAAATAATGAATTTAGAGATTTTACTGACCAAAGGTGCTATGTAACTCACGGAAATCACTTTGAAGCTTGTAGTTTGTGGCAATACCTTTTTTATTTTTCAAAACCGCAAACCGAACCCGCAGGTATTGGTGTCGGCGCTGTCGGTTTTAAAGTCCCAGCCTCCAACCCTCCTCCGCCTATCTCCGTACCGAACCCTTTCTTTTCATCCACCCACGTTATCCATGGCACCTGGTTTTTCGAAACTCTCAAAACTACCTGTTTTTTTTATTTTCCCAATCCCGTCCATTCCCATGCTTGGAGCTGCAAAGTCTACGCCTCCTCATCGATTAAATTAAATAAATAAATAAATAAATATATAAATTCTTGAAACGCCATCTGGGCACCATCCAATGAATTAAAGACAGTAAATGGGAGAAAGACATGTCTGCCCCCATCATAACTCATAACTTTCAAATCAAGTACACTTGATAAGGACAAAAGAGTAAGAGAAAGATGAGGACGTGAAATCAACGGCAGCAGCGTGGGGATAAAGCCAACAATTATCGACAATATCGACGTCCCCCACCCTTTCATAGCTGCCTCCTCATTTCATATATATATAAACCCTCACAACGAGCTTGTTGTTACCTCCTCGGCTCGCATCTCTCCTTTTCACTACTCCCTCTTCAACTCTCTATCTGTAATCATCAAAAAAAAAATGTCTTGCTTCACGAACAAATACGCTGGTAATCCTCTCTTGCCTTTTGGTTTGCTCTTCAATAATATCAATCAAGTGTTTTGTTCTTTTTCTTGTTAGATCTGTTAATCTATTTTTTAATTAAATTAAATTAGCCTTCTTTCTTTCAACTGAGTAGTACTGAGGACCTAAGTTGCGGTTAGCTCTCCGTGTCTCCGTCCTATCATGCTCTCCTTATCGTTTTCCTCGACAGTTAATCATATCTGATTTCTTGTTTAATAGTTTATTTTATAAAACAAACTGATATTTAAATTTAATTATAAAACATTCAGTTCCGTTCTTAAACATGAAAGAATTTAGTTAGTTTGGACAATCGCTCTAGATCAGGTTTTTTTGTTTTATTAGTTATAAGGCTGTCGAATCTGTATTTCTACTACTGATCACAAATATAAATTATTTACAACAGTTTTAGTTTTTTGTTTATGCTTAAATTAGTTATAAGGTTGTCGAAGAACCACTCATGATTTAAATTGTTAAAAAATATTTCTGCCATATCTTGTATGGGTTTCCCTCTTGTACATGGTGGTATTTAATTTGACTCCGCTCGTGGGCATTATATTTATGAATTGAAAATGATATATATATATACACACACACACACACATATATATATATATAAACTTGTTTTTCAGATGAGCTTGTGAAGAATGCTGCCTACATTGGCACCCCCGGAAAGGGTATTCTTGCTGCTGATGAGTCAACTGGCACAATTGGCAAGCGTCTATCCAGTATTAATGTTGAGAATATTGAGGAAAACAGGCGATCCCTTCGTGAGCTCCTTTTCTGCACTCCTGGTGCCCTCGAATGCCTCAGTGGAGTCATACTGATAGACCACGACGCTCAACTCGTGGCCACAAACCAAACCTCAAGTATCAGTGAGTGTGCACGATGCACTGAAACGTGCAAGACGAGGGAAAGGAAGTTAGAAGACGTGGCAGCAACAGCATGGATGGCTGAGCGTCTACTTTCATTTAATTATTGCTTATTTGTATTCTGCATTTATTTGTATTTCGCAATTTCATTTGACATGTGTTCTTTTATTTATTATCGTGTGAACGTGGGAGTTAAGGGCTTGCTATTTAAGCAGCCAAATCCCGTGTAAAAGGTATCAATCAATTTAAGCAATTTGCGGTTTATTCTCACCCAAAGAGAAAGGCTTTATTTACAGTAAACATTGGGCCTAACATTGGTATCAGAGCCTGTGATGGGAACCAATAAAGAACGTATTGAGCAATTAGAAATTGCTGTCGGGGAGGTCCAAGATGGGCTGCAACGAATGGAGATCCATATGGCTGATCGACATCGTCAAGTGGAGGAAACGCTCAATCGTCTATCTGACGTATTACTTGCCAATCAGGCACCTGCAGCTCATGGTAATCCATACCGTGAGGGCCATGAAGGAGGACGACAAATTGTTTCTTCCAAGACTGCCAAGCTGGAGTTTCCTCGCTTTTCAGGAGACGACCCAACTGAGTGGTTTAATCGAGTAAACCAATTTTTTGAGTTTCAACACACTGTTGAAACACAAAAAGTATCTCTGGCATCCTACCACCTAGAAGGTGAAGCGAATCAGTGGTGGCAGTGGATTCGCAGAAGCTTCCAAGATGAAGGCCGAGTAATTACTTGGGAGAATTTCGAAGATGAATTATGGGCACGCTTTGGACCATCGGAGTGTGAGAACTTTGACGAATCTCTTTCAAGAATCAGGCAAACTGGATCCTTGCGTGATTACCAGCGCGAGTTTGAAAGGCTTGGCAATCGAGTCAGAGGATGGACACAAAGAGCTTTGGTGGGGACTTTTATGGGTGGTTTGAAGACCGATATATCTGATGGTATTCGGATGTTTAAGCCACAGACATTGAAAGATGCTATTAGTTTTGCACGAATGAAGGATGATCAACTCCTGCGCCAGAGAAAATTGGTGCGTCCAGCACCCTTTGCACGTTCCCCTTTAGCCCTGCCACCAGCAACGGCTGCACCACCAACAAGGGAGATACGTCGATTAAGCTGGGATGAAATGCAGCGGAGAAGACTACAAGGGCTGTGTTTCAATTGCAATGAACGTTTCACAGCAGGGCATAAATGTCAAGGAGCAAAACTACTGATGTTAGATGGTCAGGTTGATGATGATGTTGAAGCCACTGATGATTATGTTGCAGAGCCCCTTGAGGACAATGTGGAACCGGAGATCACCTTACAAGCATTAACAGGTTGGGCTGCACCCAAAACTATGCGGGTATCTGCAAAAATTGGGAATCATGCCATATTCACACTAATTGACAGTGGTTCCACACATAACTTCATCAGTGAACGGATGGCAAGTTTGTTACGCCTGCCAGTTGTATCTACGAAGGCATTCACAGTAAGGGTCGCGAATGGGGAGAAGCTTAACTGCCAAGAGAAATTCCACGCCGTGCAGGTAGACATACAAGGCTCAATTTTTTGCTTAACACTCTATTCCCTACCACTCACAGGACTGGACTTAGTGCTCGGGATTCAGTGGCTGGAATTACTTGGACCCGTGGTTTGCAACTGGAAACAGTTGACCATGGAATTCTTTTGGGCAAATGCACCACGACGGCTAGAAGGGATAAATGGAAAAGAGATACAAGCTGCTACATTTAAGAACATCTCCAAAGATGTTTGTTCCAGCAGTGCCATTTATGCCTTCTGTTGGCAGATCACTATGCCGGCAGAACAAGGAGACATTCCACCTAGCATGCAAGAAGTTTTGAACACTTACGCTGATATTTTTGAAGAGCCATCCAGCTTACCACCTTCCAGGCAGATTGACCACAGTATTAATTTGAAAGAAGGTACTGAACCTGTTAATGTGCGCCCATATCGGTATGCCCATTACCAGAAGGAAGAAATTGAAAAACAAGTTCAAGAAATGTTGAATTCAGGACTGGTCCAACCCAGCACCAGCCCCTTCTCTTCCCCGGTCATCCTAGTCAAGAAGAAAGATGGCAATTGGCGTTTTTGCACTGATTATCGTGCACTCAATGCTGCAACCATTAAAGACAGGTTTCCCATTCCAACGGTTGAAGACATGTTGGATGAGCTTTTTGGGGCCGCATACTTCACCAAATTGGATTTACGGGCGGGGTATCATCAAGTCCGTGTAAGTCCTCCTGATATACCAAAAACTGCATTCCGAACACATAATGGACATTACGAATATTTGGTAATGCCCTTCGGTTTATGCAATGCGCCATCTACATTTCAAGCTCTAATGAATTCCATCTTTCGGCCACATCTTAGGAAATTCATCTTGGTTTTCTTTGATGATATATTAATTTATAGTGATACATGGGACAAACATTTAGAGCATGTCCAGCAAACATTGTCAATCCTACGACAACATCAATTCTTTGCCAAGAGGAGCAAATGTGCATTTGGGCAACAAGAGCTGGAATATTTGGGCCACATAATCACTAATCATGGAGTGAAAGTGGATGCCCGAAAGGTAGATGCAATGGTGGCATGGCCACGCCCTATTAATGTTACTGCTTTGCGTGGTTTTTTGGGATTAACAGGTTATTATCGCAAGTTCGTCAGGAATTATGGTGTTCTTGCAAGGCCGCTGACTAATCTGCTCAAAAAGGGTCAATATGTGTGGGATGATAAGGCCGAATCTGCTTTCGTGGCACTCAAGCAAGCCATGACCACAACTCCTACACTTGCCATGCCAAATTTCGAAGACCCTTTCACTATTGAGACAGACGCCTCCGGGGGAGGAATTGGAGCCGTGTTGTCACAGCAAAGTCAACCAATAGCCTTCATGAGCAAGGCCCTTGGTGTCGCAAAGCTGTCTTGGTCTACTTACGCCAAAGAAATGTTGGCTATCATTGAAGCTATACGTTTATGGCGTCCGTACATCTTAGGGAAGAAGTTCTTTATTCTCACTGACCATCGCAGCCTTAAATATCTCTTGGAGCAGCGCATTGTCACACCCGAGCAACAGAAGTGGGTGGCCAAACTTCTCGGCTACGACTATGAAATTATATACAGATCAGGCCGAGAGAACTCAGCAGCTGATGCCTTGTCCAGGAGACAAGACAGCCCTGTTCTTAATAATTTATTCATTCCGCAGGTCACTCTATGGGAAGAAATCAGAAAGGCTGCTACAACCGATCCTTACATACAATCTAAGAGTCCTTTAGCCACTGCTCAATCCGAAGGCCACTTTAAATGGCGTCCACGGTCGCTCTTTCATAAAGGCAAGGTGGTGGTTCCTGCAGATGGACAATTGCGCACTCGTTTGATCCACGAAATGCATGACACCAAAACAGGGGGGCATTCGGGAGTCCTGCGCACATTCAAGAAGTTGGGCCAACAATTCTATTGGCCAGGGATGCATCATTCGGTTGAAGAATATATAAAAAGCTGTGATATCTGTCAAAAGATCAAATCTGAAACAATGGCTCCAGCAGGTCTTCTTCAGCCCTTGCCGATTCCTTGCCAAGTATGGGATGATATCTCATTGGATTTCGTTGAAGGCCTTCCAATGTCCCATGGAAAAAATGCAATTATGGTGGTTGTTGACAGGTTCAGTAAATCTGCTCATTTCCTTCCTTTAACTCATCCATTTACTGCTAGAATTGTGGCCGATAAGTTTATAGAAGGGATTGTTAAACTTCATGGCATGCCCATCTCAATCATCAGTGATCGAGACCCAGTCTTTGTGAGTAAATTCTGGCAAGAGTTCTTCAAGCTGTCCGGGTCCAAATTGAAGCTCAGTTCGGCATATCATCCACAAACTGACGGCCAAACGGAAGTCGTTAATCGCTGCATGGAGCAATACATGCGTTGTTTTGTTCATCAATGGCCTACCAAATGGACAAATTACCTCCCATGGACTGAGTATTGGTACAATACTACATACCACATCTCTACTGGCATGACTCCGTTTCAGGCATTGTATGGGCGTCTTCCACCTTCCATTCCACTATATACGGAAGGCACATCACCCGTGCAAGCTGTTGATCAACAACTGGTAACTCGAGATGACTTGCTCAAGCAACTGAAGACCAACTTAGAAGTTTCAGTTAATCGCATGAAACAGATGGCAGATAAGAAACGCAGGGATGTTTCTTTTGAAGTTGGCAGTTGGGTTTTACTTAAATTGCATCCCTACCGCCAGCAAACAGTATTCAAACGTGCCCATCAAAAATTGGCCAGCCGATATTATGGACCTTATGTGGTTTTAGGAAAATGTGGGCCAGTTGCGTACAAGCTACAATTACCAGCTGATTCCCGTATACATCCTATCTTCCATGTGTCCTTGTTGAAGCCTTATAATTCATCTACTGCTAACAATGCTCCACTGCTGACCGAGTTGCCACCGATTGCTGAAAATGGGGACGTTATCTTAGAGCCACATTCAATACTGGACACACGTTGGATCAAACATGGGGGTCAACTTGTGGAAGAGAGTTTGGTTCGATGGAAACATCTTACACCTGATGATGCCACATGGGAGCCCACAGAGCAATTGCTGACTCAGTTCTCTTCATCCATCCTTGAGGACAAGGATCATCTTCGTGAGGGGAGTAATGATAGACCACGACGCTCAACTCGTGGCCACAAACCAAACCTCAAGTATCAGTGAGTGTGCACGATGCACTGAAACGTGCAAGACGAGGAAAGGAAGTTAGAAGGCGTGGCGACAACGAGCATGGATGGCTGAGCGTCTACTTTCATTTAATTATTGCTTATTTGTATTCTGCATTTATTTGTATTTCGCAATTTCATTTGACATGTGTTCTTTTATTTATTATCGTGTGAACGTGGGAGTTAAGGGCTTGCTATTTAAGCAGCCAAATCCCGTGTAAAAGGTATCAATCAATTTAAGCAATTTGCGGTTTATTCTCACCCAAAGAGAAAGGCTTTATTTACAGTAAACATTGGGCCTAACATTCTTCGAGGAGACTCTCTACCAAAAGACTGCCTCAGGTATCACGATCTTCATCCAAGTTTCCGCAATTTTTGTTGTGTTTCTGCTGACTGTTCCTGCTAAAAGAAATGGCTGGTGATTGATTTTTTCTACAGCCAATTGATTATTCTCTATGCTCTCTTGTTTTATATATTTTGAATGTTATTATTTTGTACAGGCAAGCCATTTGTTGATGTCTTGAAGGAAGGCGGTGTTCTACCTGGTATCAAGGTTGACAAGGGTACTGTAGAGCTTCGTGGAACTAACGGTGAAACCACAACTCAGGGTCTTGATGGGCTTGGCCAACGCTGTGCAAAGTACTATGAAGCTGGTGCACGTTTTGCCAAATGGCGTGCTGTGCTAAAGATTGGTCTCACTGAGCCCTCTGAGTTGGCCATCCACGAGAATGCCTACGGTTTAGCCAGATATGCTGCTATCTGCCAGGAGAATGGCTTGGTCCCCATTGTGGAGCCTGAAATCCTGGTTGACGGATCTCATGATATCGAGAAGTGTGCTGCTGTAACCGAGCGGGTTCTCGCTGCATGCTACAAAGCTCTGAATGACCACCATGTCATGCTTGAGGGTACTCTTTTGAAACCCAACATGGTGACTCCTGGATCAGATGCACCGAAGGTTGCGCCTGAGGTGATTGCAGAGCTCACTGTCCGTGCCCTTCAACGCACTGTGCCGGCCGCAGTACCTGCGATTGTGTTCTTGTCTGGTGGACAGAGTGAGGAGCAGGCTACACTTAACCTGAATGCCATGAACAAACTAAAGACCAAGAAGCCATGGTCACTTTCATTCTCCTTTGGACGTGCCCTTCAGCAGAGTACCCTCAAGGCCTGGGCTGGCAAGACTGGGAATGTTGAGAAGGCTCGTGCTGCATTCCTTTGCAGGTGCAAAGCTAACTCAGAGGCCACTCTTGGTACATACCAGGGTAACGCTACTCTTGGCGAGGGGGCTTCAGAGAGCCTCCACGTCAAGGACTACAAGTATTAAGAATCCCAACTTGTCAAAGTTCTTGAGAGTTACTGTCTCCTCATAATCTCAGCTCTCCTTTTCTTTTTTTTCTTTCTTTTCCTGTGATGTTGCCCGGATTTAGCTTGGAACTAGAATAATAAAAGTTCGAGGGTAAATATCGGCGTGTTGAGTTTGATTTTGATCAGTTTCGGTCTTAGACTGTCTTATGTTTTGTTTACATAAAAACAATTTGATGGAGACTGCCACTCTTCTTTGTTGGATTTGAGGTTTTCAGCGTTGCTTCTTTTTCAGGCTTTTTTTTTTACATCGCTGAGATTCTTTCGAGCTTGTTTATTATCTATCTAATGGAGGACTCTGCTGGTGACAAACAGTAAATCTAATAAAAATCTCAATAAATCTAATCACTTCTGCCTGAGAGAACCAAAACACCGATCACTAGAGGTGTTCAGGGTTTGGTCTGGGCTACGAATAAAAAGGTGGATCCAATCCAACGGAACTAGGAGATGATATTTCTTGACAACATTATTTGAATTTGGGTTTGGTTTTTCGGCATCAATAACCAGGGAACCGAAAATTGCTTCGAGGTTCTGTGTATTTTTAGTGCCTGTTTGGCAGGCAGTCATATAAAAATATTTTTGAATGAAAAAAAATAAATTTTATTTTAGTATTTTCATATTATTTTGATGTTGATAATAATTTTTGAAAGAAAAAAATAATAATAAATATTTGACCTTTATCTATTTCAGCATGAAAATACAGACAAATCCGATTCCGAAGCATATGATTAGATGGTGGTGGGGGATTGGATTTGGTCCAGAGAGAAGGAGAGAGTTCGCAGGGGGGAGGGGCGGCTGCTGTTAACGAGAGAGGGAACAAAACATGGTTAACTAAACTAATCATATCATCTGATATTTTTAAAATGGACTGAACCGGTTCATTTCGGTCTCGGCTACAGCTTCTGAAATTGAGGTCAGAAAGAACGACTAGTTTTTTTGTTTTTGTTTTTAATCAGTTGATCGGATGTTGGAACACCTGTAAATACACGAGCATTTTCTGTTTTGCTAAAATAATAAAGGATTCCACGTAACTAAAACAAGGTTTTTTCGTGGCTGCCAAGAAGAGACCGAGACCAACCTGATGTTGGTTGTACAAGATGGAGGCTTGAGAGATGAGAAAGGAGAAGATGGGCCTTTATGTTTGTTATCACCAGCCCGAGAGATGGAGGAGAGAGAGACTATTGGAACTACAGTTGCTTTGATTTTTACGAATTGTTTGATCTAAAGGGCTTAATACTATGTATTATATATATATAATACACACACATATTAAAAAGAATGATCATTAACCGAAGCAGTTAAAACAATTCATGCTAGAATGAACAGGCAGTGTATCCAAAAGTTAAATCCAATATGATTCTGGTTAACATTTGGTTATCCTACTAAAAAAACCCACTATTTCCCCTCCTCTCCTATACTGTAGATAATGTTTGTTCATCAATCTATAAGCTGGACAGCTGCAATGGCAGGTATCGTTTCTCTCAACTTTTGAGTCAAGGCAACACGAACGGTCATGACAGCAGCTGCAGGACCACCAAGCCGAACCATGACAACATAATCATTGATCTGAACAAGTTCAAGCACTCCACCTCCTGTCCCAGCAAGGTATGGTCTTATCTCGGCAAGGGCCTGAAAAGAAAAAATAAGTGCTTCTTTCATCAAATGAACCTCCCTGTGAAGCAGCATTCAAATGAGCGATGCAGAAAGATAAACAAAACAAAAAACCCGACTGGCAAAGCTCCTCATTAGAAATGATGCGATCCATCAGTTTCCATTCTAATACATTACTGGGTCGTGAAGGAGCTTGCTCTTACAGCATCCAATCACATGTTTCCAAGATGGAAAATTCAGAGATTATTGGAGCATTTTATACAAACTAGAACCCAGCAGGTGACACGATTGAGGGCCGTGGACAGATCACTGGAAACTTTGATGTGATCGTTATCTGCTGACAGACATAGAAGGCAGGGTTTTGGGTTCATTCATATAAAAATTATCCTCTACATCTACTGTTGTAATTCTAGTTGTAGTTCTTCATTGTACCCAGATAGAGAGAGTTATTCAGCCTAACCTTTTCGACATTTTCCTCATTTAGCTCCAGTCCAGTTTCATTGTCCATGATCTGCTCTACAGCCATGATTTCTGGTATTTTATCTCGCAGCTTCATTTCAATTCCCATCTTTAACGTCATACTTGAGCTTGGACATGACCCGCACGCTCCTTGCAGCTTTAAAACCACAACAAGACCATCTATCTCATGCAAAGCCACATTGCCTCCATCACGCATTAAGCCAGGCCGTACCTCATCTAAAACCTTCTCCACATTCTCTTCAGTTAATGGGAGTACACATCTCGGTGACACCACAACTCCTGCAAATTCAATCAGGTTTCTTTTTAAAGCACAGTTTGGTTTAATTCCAAGAAAGAGAGCCAAGATCGAAACGCATCATGTGCTTATGCATAAAAGAACACCGCCTTATCATGCTCCATCAAATTCAAAGCTCAACACTGCTCGTCGCTTATCTTTTAGCACAGCAAGAAAAATTTCCTTAAAAACACCATGTTCTCTCTAATTGCCCACATCAAGAAAAATTTCATTAAAATACCATGTTCTCTCTAATTTCCCACATCAAGAAAAATTTCATTAAAATACCATGTTCTCTCTAATTTCCCACATCAAGAAAAATATCATTAAAATACCATGTTCTCTCTAATTGCCCACATCATAATATGCAGAGATAAGCCATGTATGAGTGTTTTGTAGTCATAAATTGAACATTTTTCTTCCACCTCATTCCAAGTCCTAGACATTTAGCAGTACACTATATATGAAAAGACACTTGAGATGCCAAGAAACCGAAGAAAACAAATCAAGAGTTAAATATATAATTTACCAGTACATTTAATTCGACCACGGTTCAAGTTGAAGCGAAGAAAGTGTCCGCTATGAAACTGTAATTGTCCTCTCAGAAAAGCATTCTGCTTTGAAGAAAATCCACAGGAATCTGAAATGGGGTCGGTCTACACAGAGAGAGAAAACAATAATTAGCTCAGAAGACGATTGCCCATGATTATACTGAAGATGTAAATGATCGGATTATGAAGATTTGCTTGCACCTTGAAAAAGAGTGATAGTTGGGTTTTCTGAGTTAAGGAGAAAAAAGGGTTCAACATTCCTCTCCTCTATAATTGAAGACAGTGGATTCTCATTTGGTGTAGTAATTGTATGGAACTGGGACGTTCTTCAGCACAAAACTGGCAACACTGAAGGCACAACATATCTGTTAGAATCACACTTTCTTAGTCTTAGTTTGTAGCTGTGACGACACACGAAGGATTTTGTTTGGCTGAGGATGCTGCTGACCAGCATCAGATAGAAGTAACAAAATTGCCAACAGGAGGTGGCGTGTTTGTGGCCAGAATCTAAGCCCCTATTTTCTATTTGATATATATATATATATATATATATATATATAAGTGTTCTACTGTAGCGCACGATATATTTTACCGTAGATTACTATAATAATGGCTTTTCTCCTTAAATAAATAAAACTTGAGAATAGGGATACTTTAGTCTTTTTCTCACTAGCTTAATAGTTATTATAAGAGTCTCTGTTTGTTTGTTTCAAAAAAACTATTTAGTAAAAATGCTTTTAAAATCAAAACGATTTAGAATTATTACATAATTTTTTTAGTAAACGTATTTCTTTACCTCTGACAAGAAAAAATAATGGGTTGTTAGCCGAGAGTTTTCTTGTGTTTTCCTTTTTTATATATATATTAATTCAAAATAAATAGTGTTTGTTTGGAAATGTAATTGAATTTGTTTTAAAAAGTGTTTTTTTAAAAAAAATATATTAAATTTTTTTCTTAAATTTTTTTTGACATTAACACATCAAAATATTTTAAAAACACCAATTCTTTTAAATTAAAGTTTAAATAAAAATAAAAAAGTTAATTTTTTTCAAAAACATCTTGTAAACACATTTCCAAAAACACAAAAACCCGTTATTGATCAAGAAAAAAAAAAGTTTTGCAGTGAAGGATACTTCCGTACTGGAACACAAATATGTTTTTAATAATTACCATGGTCAAAGGGTATGTTATAAATTTTCACGTTCATTTCTTTAATTCAAGAAACTATTGACATATATTAATTACATGTTAATAAGTTGGTGGCGTTGACACCATTCAGGTTATGCATGGGACATTATCATTTATTTTGAGGTGTGGAGTGTGACAGCGTATAGTGATTGGATTATTGATGATGATCATGTTCTCCCTCTCTCCTCTACATTATAATTATAAATTATAATTATAAATATAGCTAAAAGAGCTCGTATTCTTACGGTAGATTGTGAGTGAAAATATTGTTGATTTCAACAGTGTTTTTTTTTCATTTTTGAGCATTATATATACTATTTATATATTTTTTTTATAAAAAAAAACAATGAAAAACATGTGACTTACTAGCAAAGATATGGGGAAGGGGGGAGGGAGGCGCTAGGCAGGGGTTTGCCTAGCGCCTTTTGTATTTTGTTTTTTTTACTTTTTTACTTTCCTTTTTTTTAATAATTTTGTTTGGTTTTTCTCTGAGATTTATTAAATAATGTTTATTGTTTTGACAGTGATGGCGATTATAATTTAAGAACTTAAGACTTTGTTTTACTATTATTATAATAAAGGATGTTGATCTTTTTCATAATATAAAATTTTATATATTAGAATATTTTATTGTAATGTCAACAGTTATGAAGATTATTTGTTCTGCCTGCAATGTAGTGCGGGCAATCCAGCTAGTAAAATCTACAGTTGTTCTCTTTGACTTCCCATTGCATGCAGTGTGTTTGCACTTTTCAAATAATTGAAAATGTGCAATCATATTTGCAGGTTTTTGATGATTTGGGAAAGGGTGAAAATCCAATTTGGTCTCTCAATTTGCAATTGCTCTAATTGCACCTTCAATTGGATTTAAATTTGTAATTTTTTGTTTAATTGTATCCCCGTCAGATTTCAACAGCAACCTTAGCTTTGCACCTTGTTTTATTTTGGTCCTTGGTTTTCAATTTATACAATTTAACCCTCAACTGTCTTCAATTTGACCTCTGTCTTCGCATAATTGGCTTAGAAAAATTCAATTTAGTCTTCGAAAATTCCAATCTTCTCAATTGAAACTGAATTAAGCTCAAAAACTTGAACAATAAAATTAATTTGAACAATTTAAAGTATAATTAAGTCATTTCACTTAATCAAATCCTTCAATTGGACCTTAAATTAATTCCTAAACATAACTACAATTTAAATTGGTCGATGATTAAATCAAATTGACCCACAAATGAATCTCGAAAACCTTCCTCAAGAAATCCATATTAGAATAAGCCAAAATTTTACATATGATCCTATCTCAACCCCAATAGGCGGAATATGAATTTGAAAGTGATTCCTATGTGGTTTGATTATGTTTCCATAGAGTAGTATTTTCTGTGGCAAGATTTCAATGATTCTTCAAATATTAAATAATGTCTCTATCTCTTTTTCTTTTCTGTTTTTTCTTAATATACTGAAATGAAGAGATAGAAAACAATGAAATATAACTTTTTTTTATTAGATGACGTTGACATGAAGAACAAGGAGATAAACACAAACACTGGAAAACTTCATGGAATACTAAAAAAACACGAAAACAACAAAATGATATGACTTTTTTTGGAGCCTGGCTCTGATACCACCTGATGTGAACCTCGTGATCACGTTGTCACGCAACCCACAACTTAGAATGAGATATGATCCCAGAAAACCAAATTAGATTTGATAAGAGTGACATAATGGAAACTTGCCCTAAGGCATCAACGCTATTGGAATGAGTAGAATGACATCACGAAGCCAGTTATTCTCACATGTAAACTGAAAATTTCAAAATTAAATTTTATCAATAGCTGTCAAAATTTAGCTAATATGAGTTTAAATAATCTTTTAAAAACTAACCCTAATGGACCCCTTATGTGGACTTAAAAGAGATCCACTCAAAATTGATCTAAAATCCTAAATTAAAAAGCTCATGACTTAATCCAATAAGTCTTGGATCCTAGCTAAAAACAAAGTTAACCATAAGTTTTATTTATAGCCTTTCATCCAACCCCTTAATCCTAGAAACAAAAGAAAAACCTTAATCCTAGAAACAAAAGAAAAAGATAATCCACAAGTCTTTGCTAATGTTTTTTGGCTGAATCGTATCACTCAAGTTCTGAATCTCCCAAAATTAATCTTTTGCCGTGGAACAGTTGAAGCAATCTAAAGGATCTGTGATAGCTGCTGGGGTACTAATTAACAAGCTGTTTTTTCATGGCATGATAACCCAAGAAGAGGGTCA
Organism: Salix exigua; assembly: GCA_032356905.1. NCBI lineage: Eukaryota > Viridiplantae > Streptophyta > Magnoliopsida > Malpighiales > Salicaceae > Salix > Salix exigua. Next base: position 11,521,982 of record CM063593.1, on the reverse strand, counting down.
AGTAACTTGAAATTATGGTATTAATTATATAGGCTTCACCACGTCCGTCATTGAAAAAAAATCCAAGAGCAATGGCACCTAACTCAAGATTCTTGTCCGTTTCCATCTTCAAATCTTAATACAAAGTTGTTCCAACTTATGCTCTCCCATGGATCCAAATATGATTCAGCAGAGTTCCCACAAAAATATTGCCAAAACTATTTCGAAGTGAGAAAGAAAAGTAGAAAGGGAAACAAAAGTAATGTCAAAGCCAATCTGTTGAGATGATGGACGCTCTTCCTTTCCAGCATGCACACCCACTTTGTACTTTCTATCAAAAGAATAAAAAAAAGAAATTATTTATTAATGATTCTGGCAGCAATAATTGAAAGACTGGAAATATTGAGTATTCAAAGGAGGCACTTGAACAACGTGGGATGAGAAGATATTGATGTAAAACGAAGTAGAGTATTGGATACAAAGAAGATGAAGCTTCGACCCCAGAATATAGAGATTCCTTCTGGGACCAAAGTACCAAATCTCATTACTTGTAAATTGTCTTTATTTTATGGTTGCTGAGAAGTCCCTCTCCAAATCTGTTCGATGCATTCAATGTCGGACTCGGAACTCATGAAGTGGGGATAAAAATAGAAAAGAAAAGAGGACTTTTGTGTTCCTTAAGAATTATTGATGATGTTTATCTATCAGAATCTTCTCTCCTCATTGATATCTTTGAAAGAAAACAACAGGGTTTGCTTATATATTGCTGGGTTATTGGGTAAATTAGCCTGTTGATTGCAAATGTTTTGCTCTTCAAAGTCAACTTGGTCTAAGAACAAGAACTCGTGGATTTAGGTGGTTCAATGATAAGAACTTGAAAATAAGGAATTTGTTCGTTCTGTAGTTTCAGGTTCAAGTCTTGCGGTTGCTAATATGATGATCATTAAAGACTTACATGATAATTAATTTCAGAGCCTATAAAACTAGTCGAGATGCATACAAGCTGACCTGGAAACCCACGTTAATAAGAAAAGAAGCTCATGGATTTAACTTAAAACATTTTAAATAATTTTAAAAGGAGTGAATTGTAAGTCTTGTAAAGGTTTCAAAAATAAAAATATAATCCATTTATAATTAAGCCCATTTGTCAATTTTATGTTTCTTTTTAATAAAAATAGAATAAATAATTATTTAGAGCTTGACTTGGATTACCTTAATCTTGAATCTCCAATTCCATACCAGTTCATTTGACATACATTGCAGAATTGACATTGAGTTTTGAGTGGTTTAGCAAGAGTATAGTTTGGTATATGGAGAAGAATCTATCTTTCATTTGGTGAACAGGTAAGATATTAATATTCATACGACATCCATTATTTTTCCAAACTAAGAATTTTGAAACAAGGAGAGAGGCCTTTGGTTTGTTAAAATTTAAATAAAAAAACGATTTAAAACTTAATGGGAACAGGGAGAGGCCTTTGATTTTATCAACTACCTTTTTATATATATATATTTGGTACATATATATTTTATCTAAGACCGAATTTTGCTACAATTCTTCTGGGAAGGGGATTTTATAGCGTTACATTATCTTTAAGAATTTCATTTCATGAACAAGTTTATAAAATAAAATAATATTTTCAAATTCTATGATCATAGTTTTATTAAAATGTGTTAAAATATGGCCGTAAATTTCCCGATTTCGACATTACATAAAGTACGGATAAGTAGTTTTGTATTTAGCTATTTTAGTCTTATAACTTTTCTACAAATTAGCTCTTTTCTATAAATATAGAAGAAAAGGACACTAAATATACAAGTTACACTTTTGACATGGTATCGGAGCTTCTCTAAAGTTTATTTGAATTTTTCAAATTGAATTTTTTTTCCGAAAGCTATAGAGCCTGTATTATTGTTCATCAAACATGTACTTTTCAAAACAACCTAGAATACTCACATATTCAAACATAAATCCAAAAACCCAGCAAACATAAACCCTCAAAATTCATCCAATAACATAGAAAACCAAACAAACCCAGAACACCCATATATTCAAACGTAATCCAGAAAACCCAGTAACACAAAACCATAGAGATGGAAATTAATCCTACAAACATACTGACCTCCAAACCGTCACCATAAATCGTTGTCCATCAAGACCACTCAACATTTCCAGCAGGCATCACCCTAAATGAAACAAATTTTGCATTATGGTCACCATTAATTGAATGAGAATCAGAGCTCAGAACAAAATCAGTTTCCTTACTAAAGGCACGACACTACCCGAACCAGGCGACTCAAGATTGGAAGCATGGGTTACTGAGAATCACCGAGTCAAGAGTTTGCTCACCGACTCCATGAACCTGTCACTGATGCAACAGTTCATCCGCCTTCCCATGGCCAAAGAAATTTGGGAGGTCGTCGCTACAACCTTCTACGATAGCGCTAATGAGACTTGCATATTCGAATTAAATCAGTGGTCATTCATAATCAAACAAAATGAACGTTATTTGTCAACTTACTTCAATGAATTGAAAGATTTTTTTTCAAGAAATAGATAGTCGGACGACATCCCAGGTAGGGACAGTTGACGACATCCTCTACCTCCACACCGCCATGGCTAGGCTTCGTGTTCACATATTCCTCAGTGGGATCGACCTGGTTTTTGAGCAAATCCATGGTGAGATTTGTCACGTGCTGGCATGTGAGGAGAGGTGTGCGTGACAGGTGTAGGAAGATGGTGTCGGAGTGGACAGGTGGAGGCAGATGGTCGAGCGTGGCAGTGTGTGAGAGCAGGAAAGTATCAGTATGAGGACAGGTGGAAGGCATCGTGCAGCTGGAGGTCACAGATGGACGACATCGTGTAGCTGGAGGTCACATCGTCAGCCGACTGGGATGGATGGGTGTCAAGTCAGTCTGGAAGGGTCTGTTGGGGTGTAAGGGAACTAGTTTAATTATAAGTACTAGTTAAATAAATTATTTATTTATTTTGAATCAGTCAATTAAGGTTAGTTAGCTGATTAAAATTTCAAATATTAAGTCGTGTCTACTGGAGGTCCTTGGAACCCGAAAATTAGTTTAATTCTTGCTATAATAAGTCTAGATTCAGGAAGAAATGTACTGAAGATTTATCAATAAAATTCATTTGAGGTTTTGGATTCCTCGAAAGTCCATAAATTGTTTTCTCTATTTAATTGGAAACGTTACATTGGTATCAGAGCCTGTCTTTCATGGTTGAGGGTGCAGGAACTCGTTATTCTCAATTGGAAAGATCAATCGCATCTTTCAAGAACAATCAGGATCAATCACAACAAAATTTGAATGCTTTACAAGAGATAATTCAAGGATTAGCACAGAAGCTGGACGTGGTGGCTTCACATGTGGAAGCCTTGGTGCAGTTAAAGGCTCGCCAAAATTCAAGTGAACGGAGAGGGTCAACCCGAATTACAAATCCTCTCTATGAGGATAATTCAAGCATACAGACATGAGCAATTAGGCTGGATTTTGTCAAATTCAATGGGGGAAACCCCAGCGGGTGGATCTACCAGGCGAACCAGTTTTTCAGTTACCATCAGACCAATCCCCATCACATAATTTTATTAGCATCATTCCACATGGAAAGGAAAGCATTGTTGTCTGCGAGGTAGGGTTGCGTGAGGATATTCAGTTTATGGTGAGAATGCTGAAACCCATTAACTTGCACATGGCCTTTGGCTTAGCCAAAATGCAAGAAGAAAACGTAACTGCTATCAAGAGAGCTACCAGGTTCAGTTCAATGTTTATTGGGGCCAATGGACCTAGTGAGCCAGTTCGCGGGCAGAATTCCTCTAATTGAAACTAGTCATATATGCTACAATTATACTGCATTGTTTTTTAAATTCCTTTATTGTTTTTTGGTCCCAAAATTTTGATTTATTGCATTTTTGTCCTTTAATTGGAATTATTTTATTTTATTTTGGTCCTTATTCTTTTAATTTTTTTATTCGGTATTAATTCCTTTGGTTTTTTAATCTTTTTTGGACAATGTTAATTTTTTGTCCTTATTTATGCATTTATGCTTTAATTTTTTAGTTTTAATTTTTGTTGGATTTTTATTTTTATTTTATTTTGTTCTAAAAATTTAAATTTATGTTGGTTACACTACATTTTGTTTTTATAAATCCCTTTATTGGTTTTTGGTCTTAAGATTTTGATTTATTTTAGCTTTGTCATTCAATTGGAATTAATTGTATATTTTTTTTTAATTTTGGAACTTATTCTTTAAATTTTTTTATTTAGTATTAATTTCTTTGGTTTATTCTGTCCTTCTTAGACATTGTAAATTTTCAAATTAGATTATGAAATGAAGTAATCCTAAATTAGTGAATTTGATGATTCAGGTATCCGAATCTTCTTGTTTTTTAATAACAATGATAATTTTATGTTGGTGATTTTATTGAAACCTATTAAACAGATAAATTTTTATTGATTTAAAATTTATATTTTATTAGAAAGTTGTGCTTCGTAGAAATTTAGGACAAATTGATAGTATAATACAAAAAATCTCACAATCTTAATATCTCATACTCTTAATATAATTTTTTTTTGCATTGAAAAAAATATGGTTTTGGTCACGGATACCGCACGGGGAAATGGGTAGTATATTAACTAAAATATAAATGTTGTGGTGCTTTTACTGTGCATTTTTTTTATTGTTCACCTAGATACAGTTCACTACGGATTGCTATAGTAAAATTATCATTTTGCCGTAGGGGTGAATTTTTTTTATCCCCGTGACCAAATATATTTTAGCAATTTCCAAGGAACATGGATAGTATTTTCAAATTGCTTAAACAGTAAAACCGACAAAAAATAACCCGCAAAACCGACAAAAAATAACCCCCGGGACAAGGGGTATTTTAGAAATGTTCAAGGCACATAAATGGTATTTCCGATTTTTTTGCACAGTAAAACCACTAAATAAGCCCTGTATCTGGTGGTACTTCTATATTTTCACGGTGGTTTTTTAATAGTTATCGCTGGGTTCAAGGGTAATGAGGTAATTGTTAATTATTTGATTATTTGTTTTGGGAAACACTACAGACGCATCGTATAGAAGTGATTGTAGTGTTTTATGATCATGTGCATTCCTGTGGGGGCATGCGCAACATTCTAGAGGTCAAAAACAGACTTCTGCTTTATCTCATGGTGCGCCAACATGTCCTCTTCTACCTTATGCGGTGTCTGTCTAGGTATGGTTGCCAATGAAGCTCTAGTAGATAGGTTTAATTTTTTTTACTCTCTTTTCTATTTCCTGCCGCCTAGAAATACACTTCGATCCTTACAGTTTGTGTAAGTTTTATTATAGTTCATGATCTTTTGATTTCACTTTTATTACTACGTTTCTCAATGTAGTTGATTTGTTGCAATTGTGCCTTAAATTGAAACTGATTATATATATTGGATTTCAATTTAGTCCTTATTCTTTTGATTTTTTGTTTGCTTTTGGTTACTTTAATTATTTCGGTATGTAGGTTTTAATTGCTTCTAATTGGGTCCTCTAATTGAAATTTGTCATATATTTCATCTTTCATTTCGGTCCTTATTCTTTTAATTTTAAAAAAACATTACACCACACTTTTTTAAAATGTCTGTATTTATTTTGGTCCCAAGGTTTTATATATTTCAATTTTTTTCTTCAATTGGAATTAATTATATAGTTTGTTTTAATTTATTTTGATTGTGTCCTCTAATTGAAACTAGTCATGTATGTTAATTTTCATTTCAATTCTTATATATTTAATTTCTTTTAACAATATTACACTTCATTTTTTTAAAAATATTTTTATTTGTTTCAGTCCCAAGATTTTATTTTTTTTTCAATTTTTTCTGTCAATTTATTTATTTTATTTTTTTTATCCTTATTCTTTGAATTTTTTATTTGCTATTAATTTCTTTGGTTTTCTCTGTCATTCTTGTACAATGTTTATTTTTATCCGTGTATATACATTTATGCTTTTGGTTTTTCTTTTATTTTTTGTCGTTTTATTTTTTATTAGAGAATTTATTTTTATTTGGTTTAGTCCTAAAATTTTAATTTATATTGATGATTAATTTAAAATTAATATTGCTCCCTTTTTCTTTTCTTGTGTTTTCTATTATTTTCATATGTTATTTGGATCAGATGATTTTATGATTTTATTGTTTATGCCATAATAATGATAATTTTAATAATTATTTTTTATTGGTTTTTTTATAAAAATATTTTATTTTTTTATCTTAAAAAAATTCTGCGTAAATTTATTATTTTATATAAATTTATATTATGATAAAAAAGCTCAAATATTTAATATTTTTTTTTATATTGAAAAAATATGGCATGGCATAGGCATTGGGTAGTGTATATGATTTCTTGCAAAGACTTAGGGTGGAATATCTTGCTCAATGGCCTATTTCGGCTTCATGGTCACGAGTGCCCATTTGATTTTATAATATATGTAACTCTGTGGGACCCGACCTCTTTTGATCCCTCCCTCCACGCTTGGCTACAGTTTGCGAAACCAATATTCACATGACATTATTAAGGATCCTGCCGAGTGGCGAGGGCACACTAAGGAACTGCCGCTAGTAGTGAAAACATTCTTGTTTTTTAAAAAAAATTAGGGGTTTAATTTTTTTTTATAGAACATGTTATTTTGGAAACATTTTAACTCCTTCGAGTTCCACCCAATATAAACATAAATTAGTTTAGGCTACATTTATATATTAACTTAGGTTTGCTTTGTCGTTGTTCTGAGCAACGGGGGCCTGGCTGGACAAATTCAATTACTCTTCTCCCGAATTCAGCACAGCTGCACTCCATAGGTTGCTCCGTCCATATTGTAAAAAAAAAAAAAACGAGTTATGGAAGCTCATGATTGGTTTTTCAGCTTTTCTTTGTCTACAGTAGACAAGCTGGTGGCATGAAGGAGGAAGATGTTCACTGAGCCTTTTAGGAAAGTAAAGCGATCTGGTCACTATATATTTCAGGTGATGAATAATTAGAGTAGTTTCCTTGTTCTTGTACTGAGATGGTCATGAAACTTGAGTTTTCTTCTTCTTCTTCTTCTTCTTCTTCTTCTTCTGTTTCTTCTTCTTCTTCTTCTTCTTCTTCTTCTTCTTCTTCCATATAATTAAGAATACAAAGTGAAAAAATGGGTCTGCAGAAGTCTTGTCATTCTCCCATCTCATAGTTATCCAGTTTGCTTTACAATTTTGTCTCTTTGTTGCTTTAAAATACCGCGCGTCTGTATTGAAAGAAGGATTTTTAACTCGTGTGATTTCATCATGTGGATATCGAAAAGGGTTGGTTTTTGGAAGACGTGAACACTTTTGTAGAACAAATTTCCTGAAGATGAAGACCACCGTTTTGGCTAGTGATTGTCCCACCGGTGAGAGAGAGCAAGACCCACAGCCAATGTTTGGTCTCTCCATTTCAGCAGAAATGCACTCTTCACATTTTCGAAGCCAAAATTAGGTAGCATGATTTGAAATTTAGCAAGGCAATTTCATCTTTGTACTAATTGCTTGCATCTGGAGCAAGGAAAAGGGACCATATAAAATCTGTTGGCAGAGTTAAAACGAGGGGTAAGATTGAAGAAGATCTTGTTTTATTGTTTCTTGCATTTGAAGTTTACTTCATCAAAACTTGAAGATTCAAAATTTACCAACTCTTTTCTGGATCACTTTGGATCCCAGATATATATCCCATCAAAACATTGGGTCAACTGCCCTTTGTCTCCACCCCTATGCAATGGCCTGTAAGAATATTTCCTGTAGAGTGGCCGATGTATTAACGGTCCGATAATTAAAGTTCAAGTTATTTGTAAAGTCTACGGATTCTAATATGTTAAAGTGAAACCGTGATGGATCGGTCTCAATAAACGAGTATTAGAATGGGTACGTTGAAACCCTCTCCTCTAACCATAAAAGAACATATATTCTCATCCGGTTATATACATACATATATTGATGGTTTTAAATATATGTAAGTGTATAAAACTAAATTATGTCCACCTTCCCTTCTTCTTTTGGCCAAAACACAGCCACCACATATTTTGTAATATCCATTTGGTGGACATTAAAATAGAAGGGAAGTGGTGGCTGCACTAAAGAAAAGAAAGGCTGAAAGTAGCTCTTCCATGATGGATTATTTTCCACCCATTCGGTGGATTGAAAAGGGGAAGGGAAAGCTGGAAGAGAAAAGGAAAGTGTGGGCTGTTGGTGTTTTGCCGAAAGGGAGAAGAGAATAGCAAACAGAAAATAGCAAACAGAAAAGTGATCTCTCTCCATCAAAGAGATCAAGCAAAGTTTAAGGTTTAGAGGAGAAGATCAACTAAAGAAAACTCTGCAGAAAACAAGAAGAAAGGAGAGAATCGGATGCAACAAATCAAGAACAAAATGGAAGGTAAGTTCTAAATTTTCCATTGTTCTATATTTGCAAGAATTCATCATCAATATAATTGTTTTGTGGGATCAAATGATCTATTGATATATTTGGGATAGATTTCGGAAATAGAAATCATTACAGAACTGAAAAATTAACATGTGGTATCAGAGCCTCAATAGAACCCATTGATCTCCCATTAAAGGATTGGTGATAAATTCTGCTTTTTTATTTAATCTTATCAAACATTGATAAATTGAAATATATGAAAAACAATTATATCAATGTGTAGAGACTGAAATTATCTTTCCAATGGTATATTATAAGCTAAAATCCATTAAGTAGATCAAAAGTTATGATTTTTTGAAAATTTCTGGATGATGCTGAACTGTAAGCGTCAGTCCAACCGGTCGACCGGTTCAGTTGGAAAAGGCCAAGAGGTCGACCGGTTCACTTGGTAAAGCCCAAGCGGTCGACCGGTTCAGCCCAAGCGGTCGACCGGTTCACTTGGTAACCCTAGCGGTCGACCGGTTCACTTGGTAACCCAAGCAGTCGACCGGTTCATGCAGAAACCCAAGGGTTAAAAATGTTTCCGCTGCAAACCGTAAAGTAATTAAGCTAATGTATTATGAAATGTTAATACATATAAAATTTAAAGCTTATTAAAAGAACATATTACGTATAACTTGTTAATCACCACAGTGATCTAGTTATATTTAATGTGACGGTAAAGTAAAGATTCATAATTGATCATGATTAAATGATGCTTAAATGACATGAAAGGTTTTGATTGATCAATTGATTACTTAATATATCCTAGGAGATCACCCACAGGTGGATCATTGGGTGTAATAAGTAACGCCTAAAGTATTAATCATTTATGCTACGGTCAATAATGTGTATACCCACAGGTAGCATTGTTATTGATTGTATGTATGACTTGATTAATTATTAAAGAAAATCTAAACAAGCATCATGTAAAGTGTATGTATTTAATGTATTGCCCACATGTTGCTTAAATACATACAAGTAAAGTGTTTAAATTTTATTGGTTGATGAATCTATTAAAGTTTCAAAGCACTAACGGTAAGCACGTTGAAAATTTTGCAGCTTCATCAAGTTTGTTTGCTTCTGCAAATTCTATGGTAAAGTTTAATGGACTCAACTATGAGGAATGGTCTGAACAGATAAGGTTTTCTTTGGGTGTAATGTCCCTAGACCAAGCCATACTCATGGATGATGAGCCGGTAGCCATTACGAATGAGAGCTCAGAATTGGAAAAGTCTCGTTATGAGATGTGGGAGCGCTCTAACCGGCTGTGCCTGAACTTAATGAGGATGTCGATGGCAGAAAATATAAAGCCATCTATGCCTAAAACAGAGAAAGCAAGGGAATTCATTTTGAAAATAAAGGAACAATCCCAATCGGATGTGGCTGACAAATCGATTGTAGGCAGCCTAATGAGCGAGCTGACTACGAAGAGGTTCGATTGGTCTCAGACAATCCATGAACATGTCACGCACATGTCTAATCTGGCATCACGGTTGACGTCCATGGGGATGGAGGTGCATGAATCTTTCTTGGTTCAGTTTATCATTAACTCTCTGCCTCAAGAGTATGGCCAGTTCCAGGTGAATTACAACACCATAAAGGATAAATAGAACTTTCATGAATTGAAGGTCATGCTCATACAGGAAGAGGCGAGGTTAAAGAAGCTGAAAAATCAAGTTGCACTCATCGCTGGACTAAACAAAGCCGGTAGCAGCTTTAAGAAACCAAGTATGAAGGACAAAAGGAAGGATAAGGGTCTCTTTAAAGGACCTGAAAGTAAAATCCATAAAGTGGTCAAGTGTTTCTTCTGCAAGAAGGAGGGACACATAAAGAAAGACTGTCCTAGAAGGAACGCATGGTTTGAAAAGAAAGGTACACAACATTTATTTGTTTGTTCCGAATTAAATCTTGTAGAAGTGCCTAGAAATACTTGGTGGCTTGATTCTGGTGCATCTACTCATGTATCTCATATTGAACAGGGATTACGTACGATCCAACCTTTAAAAGGAACTGAAAGGTATTTGTTCATGGGAAATAGGATGAAGGCACGGATAGTAGGCATTGGGACGTACAGATTGATCTTTGACACTGGTTGTTTTATAGATCTTGAAAATTGTCTCTTTGTACCTGAATGTGCTAGAAATCTTGTTTCAGTAAGTAGGTTGGACGATTTAGGATTTGACTTTAAGATTGGACGATTTAGGATTTGACTTTAAGATTGGACATGGTGTATTTTCTTTGTACCGAAAAGACTACTTTTATGGTAATGGTACTTTGGTTGATTCACTGTACAAGCTTAATCTTGATAAAAGTTTTTCTGAATCCTTGTTTAATGTTGAGAATCAAGGAATTAAACGTAGTGCATCAAACGAAAAATCAGCACTCTTGTGGCATAAAAGATTAGGTCACATATCTAAAGAAAGGATGACGAGGTTAATAAAGAAAGAATTATTACCTCCATTAGATTTTAGTGACTTAGATGTGTGTATAGAATGCATTAAAGGAAAGCAAACCAAACACATCACAAAGAAACCCGCCACAAGAAGTAGTCAACTTTTAGAGTTGATACACACGGATATTTGTGGCCCATTCGATGCTCCGTCATGGAGTGGTGAAAAATACTTTATCACTTTTATTGACGATTACTCACGTTATGGATACACTTATTTATTGCATGATAAAGCTGAATCGGTGAATGTACTGAAATTATTCATTGATGAAGTGGAAAGGCAATTAGAAAAGAAAGTGAAAGTAGTGAGATCGGATAGAGGTGGTGAGTTTTACGGTAGATTCACAGAAAGTGGACAATGTCCAGGTCCATTTGCAAAACTTCTAGAAAGTAAAGGCATTTGTGCGCAATACACAATGCCGGGAACACCTCAGCAGAATGGTGTAGCTGAAAGGCGTAACCGTACATTAATGGAAATGGTTAGGAGTATGTTAAGTAATTGCAAACTTCCCATGTCGTTGTGGATATATGCATTAAAGACTGCGACGTATATATTAAATCGGGTTCCTAGTAAAACGGTTCCAATGACACCATTTGAACTATTTAAAGGAAGGAAACCCAGTTTAAGACATTTACGTATTTGGGGATGTCCAGCAGAAGTAAAGCCGTATAACCCACATGAAAAGAAATTAGACTCAAGGACGGTCAGTGGATATTTTATTGGCTATCCGGAAAAGTCTAAGGGATTTGTATTTTACTGTCCTAGTCATAGTACGAGAATTGTTGAGACGGGTAATGCTAGGTCATTGAAAATGGTGAAACTAGTGGGAATTCAGAATCTCGGGGAGTGAAGCCAGCTAGTATGCTTCTTTTACATTTATCAAACGTGCAGTCCACATCTCTCTTTGCAAGTTTTCCTGTAAACTAGTGCGATAACAAGTCAATGTTTGTTGCTCGGTTTCTACAATATTGTAACGAACTGTCAACTCGTGGAATTGATCTGTGAACTGATCGACAATTAGCGAGCCCTGTCATAGTTGCAGCATCTCCTCAAACATCATTTGCTCATAATCTATGGGCATATATTTTTCTTAGAGTCGTTCCTTCATCTCCTCCCAATTGGCAACTGTAGGATGTCGAGTGTGACGTAGTTGTTTTTCCACACTTCCCCACCAAGCTCGTGTATGTCCTCTCAGTTTCATCCAAACGTAATGCACCATCCTGTCCTCTGAAACAGTTAACCAATCGAAATAATCTTCGATTGCTGTTAACCAATCCTCAAAGGCATGAGGTTCCAATTTTCCACAAAAATCTAGAATGTCAATCTTCATTCTCTTGGTCAGTTCATCAAGAGGTTGATGTCTTGTGCCTTGATTGACATTCGCTCCCTGCATATATTGTCTAGGATAATGGTTTTGAGGTTCATGATCCTCATACTCCAGATAGTCTTCCTCATTCGCACGAGTATTGTCTCCATCATTTTTCAGTTTTAAGTGGTGGCTATGGCGTAAAAAGTTCCATTTCTTGTTACTAGCATAGATGATGAAGCTCTGATACCAAATTAGTGCCATGAATTGCAGATTCAAAGTCACAAGGACTTTCAATTAGGCTAGTGCAAAATTTCTCTGCAATTGTATTGGAATCTCTCTAAAATCAAATTGAAATTTATTCAATCAAAAGATAAAATTCTCAAGTGTCTTTCACTGTTACATTCTTCTCCTTAAATAGGAATGAAAAAACCAAACTTAACTAGGAAAACAATAAACTAGGAAATTAAAATAAATTCAGATAAATAAAGCAATCCAATAATTAAAGAAAATAACTAAATGCAGACTTCTTGTAACCGTAGAATTCCAAGGCTTAATTGTATCTTGTGTTGATGTTGTGAATGTATCCACATCTGTCTTCTTGCAAAGGTAAGGTGCTGAATTGTAGCAGTTGTGATCATGTGACAATTGTATCCATTTTTGTTGAATAAATATAAGGCTATTAACCACGAATGTCGATTAAACCCCAATACGAATGAGTGGATATTTTTGTGATGGGTATTATTTCAAAATGGATATCCAATGCTAAAAAAACATAGTAAATAAAGAGGCAAAATAGTAATTTTATTATTTTAGTCAATAATATCTTTTAGTCTAGATGAACAACGCAAAACATTGTTCATTACTGTTGACAGACCTCTTTTAGCTTATAAGATAATTATTAAATTAAAAAGGTGTAACTATTTTACTATCTCATACATAAAGTGAAATGACCGAAATATAATTAGAAGAAAAAAAAAGTATTAGGAGGCAATTTTCGTAAAATCTCATTAGTTTTTTTTGTTATTGTAATATCAATTAAGGGATAATATGGTAAGATGCTAAAAAAGTTCTGGTCGTGCCGTTCCGGCTCAAAATCATAATATTTTTTTATTTTATAATATTTTACTATCATAATATTTTGGAATTTTAGATATTTTTTAATTTTGAGATTATATTTGTTTGATTTTGTGTTTCTATTATATAATTTAAAGTTAATTTGTATTGAATTTGAATTATACTTGTTAAATTAATATTTTAATTTTTTTTCCATATATATATAATTATATATAAACAGTACAACCCAAAATGACACAATGAAACACACTAAAATAATAGAAAAACTGGAACAACGACAGTAATTTACAACTTGGTAGTTACATCATTTTCTATATTTTTTTACTGTCGTCTAAAAAGTTTTTGAATATTAACATTTGTTTTAGTGTTAAATTTTTAACATGTTATTTTTAAAAATATCTGGTTTTTCTCTTTAATTTTACGTTGATATTTTTCTGTTTGAGACCAGAAAAATATAGTTTTTACCCCGCCTCCCTCACTCTCATTACCGGCCAACGTCGTCAGCCTCCCTTCCCCTCCATCTCAGTTAAACCCACGACAACCAGCCCTTCCCCAACATACCAACAGCAGACCCACCTCCTGCAACAGCCCACTTCCTCTGCCTCCGCCAGCAACAGCCAAAGCCATCAACCTCCACACCAACGGCACAAGCAACCACTGCCCACAGCTGTCTTCCACCAGCAATGACAGAGTTCCTCCACTCACCGTCCACGTCTTTAACCCGTAGCCTCAGCCTCCTACAACGAGGGAGAATGTAAAATCCCGAAACAAAATAAGATCTGTGAGAAGAGGGAGGGCTTGATTTGGTTGTGCTGTTGTGTTTATTGTCTTCTTCTTATTTTCCAGGTCACTGTGAATGTCACAACCAGCAGGAGAAGAAAACAGAGGAAGAGAGAATATCCACATGCCCCTGTTTTGCCGCTCCACCGGCGACGGTGCGTGGAACAACGCGCTGCCAGTGATTTGCACTACAGCCACTATTCCCGAGATCATTTTTTTGCAATTTTATATGTTTATATGTGTTATTGAAATTGTTACTGTGTTTTTATTATATTATTATTATTTGAAAATTCTATGTAATTTATAAAATATAAATGAAAAAAATAATAAAAGAATGTGTGTGTATCGTATATTTGATTTTTATTTCATAATATATACAAAAATAAATAAGTTTTATTTGCATACGGCAAAAATTCTTCAAAAAAAAATACAAACATAAACTCTATTTAATATTTTTGTATGAAAATCAAAACAACACATGTATGCATCAATTTTAAGATTTATTAACCGACTTATTAAATATTCAAGAATTTAGTATATATTTAAATAATTTATAAAATTAATTAACGAGAATTAATGGTTAAATTGAGATAATAAATGTTGGATCTATAATCAGGCTAGTATTTAAATATATAGAAACAACCAAAAACATCTCAGAGTTATTTCGAGTGATTATTGATTTTTTTATTAGAATAATTTTACGATGTGTAATTGTGAAAAACTTATCCCCAGGATAGATGATATTTTCAAGGCATGTGCATGGATTTTTTTTTCTGATATTCTATAAAGATACACGGACCCATCAAAACATTTAAAATCATATCAAAATGCACAATGCAACTTACTTTAGGTCAATCGTATTAGGGGTGTTAATATTTTCACTTTACATAATCAAATATCTACATATGAATCTATTCTCAGGTCAGTACAAGCTGGTTTTCCTATCAATCCTAAACAAGTAAGTGGAGATTTCTCAACACCAACGAGACGCCTGCCTAGACATCGCGTGGCACCATGCGACAATATTGGTGATGATGAACTATCACACTAATAAGTTGAATAGTGCATTGTCAGAATTACTAAATATGCTTAAGACTTATGAAAGGGCCTTTATGGTAGTTCATTCTGAAACTGGGGAAGAACCCCACCATGCAACGGCTCCACTGTTCCGCATTTTCTGTGAGCATGTCCATTGTAATTTCTGGCTGCCTTCCATCTTCGCTACGTGGAATGGGCTCCGACATGAACCTGGTGCTTGCTTCAGCAACAAAGGTGACATGTCCAGGGGAACCAACGACAACAATGGAACCAACTGTGCAAGATGATGAAGCTCGGGCCCGAAAAGGAAAAATGAAGGAGAATGTCTTAACTGTTTGTCTTGTGACTGAATCAGACTCACTAAGAGACAAGACACTAAGTGCTCAGGGTGTGGAAGATGGAAGCACTCTAGGTGCTACGGACCTTAACTGTTTGCATGTGATCCATTGCTTGGTGCAATGCATGCACTGAACATCAAAAACTCTAGGATTCCACCCAACGATAATTCTAGCTGGTACAATTCTAGTTTTTGATGTTCAGTGCATGCATTGCACCAAGCAATGGATCACATGCAGGGTTACTTCGGCTCAGCATTCTTTGGATGTTATTGTTTCCTTTATTTATGGTTTAAACACTCCAGCTGAGAGGGAAGAGGTTTGGGATTACATTGGGTTGCAAGTTGGGTGGAGCCAATCTATTCCGTGGGTTTTATTAGGAGACTTTAATGCTACTATGAACATCACATACAGTATTGGAGGTAACACTCAATGGAACAGGCATAAGCAGGCGTTCAGGCAGTGTCTTCATAATGCTGAATTGCACCCCCTGCCCTACCGAGGAATCAAGTATACATGGACAAATGGTCAAGATGAGGGAGGCCTAATCATGAAGAAATTGGACTGGATCATTGGCAATGCTGTTTTTGCAAGGAAATGGCCTGATGCCCAAGCCTAATTCATGACCAAAACTGTGTTCGATCATAGCCCCATGCTCCTCCACATTAAGCATGCCCATTATCAACCGTGCCCTTGCTTCAAATTCATTAACCTTTGGGCCGAGAGGGAGGATTTCCTTCCCCACATTGCATCTATTTGGCAAGGGCTTGTGAATGCCATCCCGATGTTCAGGCTCTCAACAAAGCTTCAATGGGCAAAAACAAGCCTGCAAAACTGGCATAAATACCACAGAACCCATATTGCTAATAGGGTCCAACGGGCTAAGAAGAAATGGGAGGATGCCCAGGTCATGCTGGATAGCAGCCCAGATTCTATAGCAGCCCGTGTGGTTGAGAAAGAACTGGCAAATGCTTATCATCAGCTTTGCAAGATGAGGAGTTGTATTTTAAGCAGAAATCCCGTATTCAATGGTTAACCCTTGGGGACAGAAATACTTCCTTTTTTCACAGGTCAATGGAGCATAGAAGGATGAGGAATAGAGTGAACAGTCTGGGGGATGACAAGGGGAATGTAATCACGGGGTAGAAGGAAATGGGGAAGTTAGCAGTGGACTACTACAAGGGAGTTTTAGCTTCTAATGAGGCTCCTTCATGCTTTCAAGGGGAACGCATTTTCCCCCCTCCGATTTCTGAAGATATCAAGCAAGGCATCATCAAGCCAATCACTAACGATGAAATTAAGTCTGCTTTATTCTCTATCTCAGATAATAAGGCTCCTGGTCCTGACGGATTTTCTTCTCTTTTCTTCAAGCCATTTGGCGCATTGTAGGTGGAGATTTCTGTGAGGCAGTGCAATCCTTTTTCCAGACCAGTTCAATGCCTAAATGGGTCAATGCCACCACCCTTGCCTTGGTTCCCAAAGTTGAGAGTCCTAAATCCATGGAGGATTATAGACCGATTTCATGCTGCAATGTCCTTTACAAAACTATTTCAAAAATCTTGGTTCAAAGACTGAAGGAGCCTCTTGCTCAAATCATTAGCCAAGCTCAAACAGCTTTTCTCCCAGGCAGAAACATAGCAGATGCAATTCTGCTATCCCAAGAGCTGATGCACAATTATCATCTCGGGAATGGCCCAAAGCGTTGTGCTTTGAAAATTGATCTGCGGAAAGCCTTTGATACCATTCGGTGGGATCGCATTATTGAAGGAATGGAGAAGATTGGCATTCCTAATACCATGGTCAATTGGGTTAGGACGTGCATCACTACCCTTTTTTTCTCAATCAGGCTAAATGGGGGCTTGCATGGCTGGTTCAAGGCTACAAAAGGGATTCGGCAGGGAGCCCACTATCTCCCTACTTGTTCATTGTTGCGATGGAAGGGCTTAATGGGCAGCTGCAAAAAGCTTTGTTGGCCCCCAGTTTCAAATTTCATTTGCGTTGCAAAGCTACTGGTATAACTCATCTTTGTTTTGCAGATGATCTCCATGTCTTCTGTCATGCCGATATGGAAACAGTGCAATTAGTCAACGAAGCTCTCCATAACTTTATGCAACAATCCGGCCTTGGAATTAACCAAAGGAAAAGTTCCCTTTTTCTCTTAGGTGTTGATGATGCAGTTAAAATGGAGATTCAAAACTTGCTAGGTTTCCAGCTAAAAAATCCTCCAGTAACTTACCTTGGTGTCCCCTTGATTACCAAGAGATTAACCAGCACAGACTGCAGCTTGTTAGTGGAGAAAATCACAGCTCGCATCAAGCTTTGGACCTCTGCAACACTGAGCTACGCGGGAAGGCTTTAGCTTATTAAGACCACCCTATTCTCTATGCAGGTGTATTGGCTAAGTCTATTTGTGCTCCTAGTCTCGGTTATAAGGAATATTGAAGGGATTATGGCTCGTTTCCTTTGGCGTGGCTCTCGGCTGGAAAAAGGTGGTGCAAAGGTTAAATGGGATGATATTTGTTTTCCTGTGCGTGAAGGTGGGCTCGGTATCAAGCACTCTCAAGACTGGAACAAAACTGCAATGCTCAAGCTCCTCTGGAGAATCATTACGAACCAAAGCTCCATTTGGGCTTCTGGGATTAAAGCAGTTAAGCTAAAGGGTCGCAGCTTGTGGGAGCTTCGAACCCCAGTCAAAGCTTCTTGGGCCTGGAGGAAGATCATGGCTAGCATGGCTTGGTGCAATGGGACGTTCATAGTTTCTATTGGAAATGGTGCTAGCACCTCGCTTTGGTTTGACCACTGGCTGCCTAGTGGAGAGAAAATTTATGACATCTGCTCCGCTAGAATTATATCTACAACGGGTCTGCCTTGGACTGCTACAGTGGCAGATATTATCTCAAATGGTAATTGGTCCTTTCCTAATGGTCATGTTGACTTGCAACCCATATGGGAATCGATCACCTTTCTTCCCAAAATCCATGTAGCTGATCAGTTCAAATGGAAAGGTAAAACCTCGGGTAAGTTCTCCATAGACTCGGCTTGGAATATGTTGAGGGATAAGAAACCTGAGCGCCCCTTCCATGCTTTGATCTGGTACCGTGGCCACGTGCCCAGGTACTCCATGACCTTATGGCTCGCGAGCAAGGGAAGATTGTCCACAATGGATAGACCGCAGATGTGTAATCTCAACGTCAGCAAGCTTTGTTCTCTGTGTGGTGAAGAGAATGAAAATCATGAGCACTTGTTTTCCACCTGCAGCTACACATCTATGGTTTGGAAAATTATTGCAAACAAAGCTCAGATTCAATGGCATACTGGCAACTGGGAAGATTTACTAATGTGGGCAGCTCAACGGTTTAGCTCCAAAAAGGGTCTTTCCAACCTCATTGCCAAGCACTGTCTCGCTACAACTATTTATTTCCTTTGGACAGAGAGAAACAATCGAATCTTCAACAGTCATCAGAAACCTCATGGGATTCTAGCCCAAGAAGTTATCTCGCAAGTACGTCTGCTCCTCATGAATTTCACGGGGAATGTTGCTCAGAATCTTAAGGAAAGGGAACATTTGATGCTGGAGTTTGTTGCCTTGGGCCTTCGAAGATTTTGGCTCTCCTTTTGGCCTTCTCTAGGCTGAAAGCCTTGTCCTTCCTTGCAGGCTAGGTGAAGTGGGCTTCATAGCCCATAAGAGCTGCGTGAGGTTGGGCCCTGTTTCGCTGGTGGGAGGCCAGTCCAGGGGGGCCTTCGGCCTAGGAGGAAGGTCTGTTGTTGTTTGCTGTCTATTGGCCTTCATCCCGTCCTCTACAGGCTCCGTGCGGGAGTCTTGTGTTTTATTTCCTTTGTTCTTGTTCAGCCTTTCGGCTTGTAGGCCTCTGGCCGTAGTGTAGCCCTTGCGGTAGGCCAGCTTCCCTGCTTCAGCCCTTGCCTTTAGGCCATCGCTGGCAGGCCCCTTTTGTATATTCCCCCTCTTTTAATCCATTTGAACTTGTTCAAAAAAAAGTATATTAGAAAAGAAATTGAAAGGAGTAACTTGCAACTATGTGGACAAATAAGCATAATGAATATTTTATTTGAAGTATTGAAGAACTATCTTACTAGTTTGCATTGCAGTTCTTGGGGATGGGATACCAAATTTGATTTTCATATTTGCAATTGCATGCAAAAAACAAAATTAAAAGTAAAAGATCTGTTGAAGACAAAGCAGATCTACTACTTAGTAATGAAGCAAAAGTACTTTATTATAATTATTTGGTTTCAGTATTTTAAGACATTTTATTTAGTATTAAATGGATTTAAATTTATTATTGAAGATAAATATTGTTCTTTTAAAATAATGATATTTTTATAGATCCAATAATTCTACAAATAGTTTGTATATAGCTGAATTTAAAATGCTCATGTTTAATACGAATTACAATAAAAATGAAATACAAATTGTAATAAGTATTAAAAACTTCAATTGGATTATAATGGTTAATATCTTACATAGTATTTTGAGGGTTATCTAAAAGAAAAATGAGACTATATGTCACGACGGTGACTTTTTTTGCGCTTCACGCCCCGCCATCCCCCAGGATTGGGGAGACAACGGCATGCGGTGAAACTGAGGGTTTTTTTTATAGTCATAAAAATTACGACTATAATTATCCGCTACCTACTATTAAGGTTAGTAGAACCTAGTGGTTTATGAGAGTCTTGGGAAAGGGGATTTGTTGTGCAAGGGGAAGGCACATCACCCCAGTTCACCCTATCTAAGGCAAGTCACATTGTTGTTTGATAGTTTTTTCTAAGTTTGATTTTTTGTTATTTTTTCTAAAATTCGATGTAGATCTCTCTTCATGAGAGAATCTCTACCTTGTTAGGAATTTGAAAGACTAACAAAAAGAATTTTACACTGCATTAAAGAAAAACATTTTTTTTGTTTGCGAGTGTACTTTACAATGTAATTTTATACAGCAATAAAAGAAAGTCTCTTTTAGTATCTCCAACTGTAATTTACAATGTAATTTTACACTGAGATAGCCAAAACAAAAATATTTTTTATTTTTTTTATATTTTGGCCAAATTCCAATGGATAATCATAAATTAGTTACGATATCCAATTTTTGTTTTAAAATATGAGAAAGATTACAAAATATGTAAAAAAAATATACATGGAAAAATCTTGAAATTAGGCCGTATGCATAAAAACAACACATGTTTTTTTAATAAAAAAAATTAAATAATAAGAAATAAAAATTTTGGGTTGGACCTGACCCAACCAAATGGGTCGGCCCACCCAACATGGGGCAAATCCTAACCAAGGTAGGCCAAGGACCCATTTATGAGAAGCATGGGATGGACTCAGCCCAACCAACTAGGTTGGGCCGATAGCAGGTCCATCCCACGAATATAATAAAAGCGGGACAAGAGTGAATTAATATTCACTCCTGCAAACTCCTGTAATGATTATGTGAACAGTACCAAGGGGATCAGTCGACGGCAACGAAAGGCTTAGCTACTACTATCACCGGGAAAGGGAGGTCGAGGAGGTTGTCCCCGTGGTGGTGGCGTCAAAAATAGCAGCCTGTGGTGGCCGGGAGGAGCTCCTGAAGCTACCGGTCTATTGTTGTGCTCGTTGATGCTGGCTGCTACTCTTTGTCGTCGGAGTTGGAGAAGAAGGCTGGGAGCTGCTCCCAGATTGCTTCTAGCGTAGGGGAGGAGGTGGTGGATTCCAGTTATAGCTTGCACACTATCGAGGGAGATGAGAAAGAGAGGCATTGTCGGGGAGAGAGAAAGGAGAATCATAGCAAAGAAAAGAGAGGGAGGCTGGAGCTGAAGAAGATGATTGTGCTGCCAGAGCTAGGGAAGATGGAAGGGTGGCTGTCGTGTACAAGTCCCGGAGTCGTCCTGAGCGTCCAATTTCCCTCTGTTCAATTCCCCGTCTTCCCTCTCTCTATGTTCAATCCCAGTTTCAAACTTTTTCTCTAGTTTTTAGTTTTATGTTCAATCCAAACCCCCCCCCCCCATGCTTTAGAAAATTTCCCCCTATTTATAGGCCAAGAAGGCATTGAGCATGGCATGGTAGTGTTGTCCAGGAATGAAATATTGAGTGTTGCAGAAGGGCAGCGAGCAGTGCAGCATGCTCCAGTGATGGGATTTTTTTCTTTTTTTCTTTTTTTTGAAAATTTGAAACAAATAATTTGCAATAAAAAAATATTTTTTGAATTGGAAAAACCAGAAAGAACGATGTTTTTATCTTGAATTTTGGCTTCTGATTTCACCCAAAAAATTTCATCACTGAAAATTCTTATCATCTCAATTTAATCCAAATTAGGTTTATAAACTTAATTTCTCATCAATTAAGCTCTTAATAAAATTAATTTGATCAATTTAAAGTATAATTAAGCCCTTGCGCTTAATTAAATCCTTCAATTAGGCTCTCAATTAATTCTAAAGCATAGTTACACTTTAAATTGGCCGAAGATTAAATCAAATTGACCCATAAAAATATAATCATGTCTTTCGACTTAACTTTTACACAAATTTATCCAATAATAAATTATTTTATCCTTGAATCTGCATTTTTCTTCACTTTACGGCAAAAAGAGGTACGATCAGGTTTTCGAAAACATTCAAAATTGTTGCCTTCATTTTTCTGCCAACACTAGCCCCTTTTATTTTATTTTTGTTATTTTATGATATATTTAGGGGAATAACCTAAAAATTAGGTTATGAAACTATGTACACCTCCTAGAAAAATAAATCTAGATAAAATATATTCTTAAAGCTAAAATATTGGATGTTTAGTCTTATCCTTTAGAAATACAAAATCTCTATAAATTTGGTAAAAAAAATATTATTTATCAATGAGATAAGGATCTCTAGTGAAAGGATATGGACTAAACATAGTGTCAATTAATTACTTGAAAATAATATATGATTGTTATTCCAAGAAAAAACTTAAGGATATGGACTTCATATACTAAACAAGTTTGGAACTTGGTTAATACACCTACAAGGATTAAAACCTAATAGATCTAATTGGGTCTTTAAAAGATATACTAACAGGAAAAACATTGCATAGATTTACAATGAAAGCTTTAAAGAGTGGGAATACCCATTTTTTATGGTAGAATCAACATATTTGAGTTCTTAAAAAAATATAGATAAACCTTGTGTTTACAAATGGTTAGTGGGATTGGTGTCGATTTTCTAAAATATTATATATAGATGAAAATTATGTTAATAAAAGATCTTTGCTTTAATTAGTAAAGTTTTGGTTTTCTAAGAATTCCTCCATAAAACAATTAGGATAAACAACATATATATTGGACATAAAGATGTATAGATTTAGATCTAGAATGTTACTTAAATTATCTCAATTTTTCATGGAATACCTTCGTTTCGAGACACAGATTAAGAGAGATATGATGAAAATAACATCATATATTTGGCCATAATATCTTATGCAAAACTTTTGATCACATGGTCAAACAACCCTCAACGAAGATGATACTTCCCCAAGAGAGCCAAAAATCAGGTTTGAAAAGTGTTACACGATGAAAACCTGTCTTAAGATACCAACGTCATTGAAATTGAATCAAATGATGTCACAAGGTCAATTATACATTGATAAATCAGATTTGATCTTTTTCCCAGCAAAGCAAACATATTGCATCATGCAAACACAAGTTTATTTAATTAATTTATGCTTGCTAGGTTTGCAACATACAATTAACTTATATAATGTTTTAAATAACTTTAAAGGACCGCCATATGCGGCCTAATTTGAGTTCACTTACAAAATTGACCCAAATATATAATAATAATCCAAAAAATAAAAAAAAATAAAAATAAAAATCCAAAATTAATATTTTATATAATCTTGTATTAGATTTGTCATTTCTAAGAAGTTTTAAATAGACTAGGAAATCTGATCTGATCCCAATTTTTTAATTAACTCAAGCTAATTTTAGACCTTATGAGACCCAGACCCATAAGTATTAAAATGAACTAAATAAGACCTAACATACACTTCAAATAAGCTTTCTTACCCAAAAGGATTTGACCAATAAAATTTGTTAACCCTGTTGTGACCTACATCGCAAGACCTTCCTGAACTTTGATTAATCTGAAATTTCATCCCTACATAGAAGTATAACTTTAGAATCATTCGGTAAAGTTTCAACTCAATCAATGATTAGATATGGAGACATGCTCAATAATGTATAACCAGACAATATGAAACTTTACATCAAAGTCGGATATTGACAATGTTTGGATTGTATCATTCCTTCTATCATCAAGAAGATTCGCCCTCAAATCTTAAATAACATCACTTGAGATTTAATTAGACTTTTGTTTAAGCCTTCAAAATTCCCTTATTGCTAACACTTTTCTTCAACAACATTGTATGGAAGTAATGACCGGTAAAAGTCTTAAATAAGAACGTCGTACCAACCAATTGCATTTAAATTTTGAATGATAGCCACAATGACTCTTCTTTGTCTTTCATTCTCTTGGCATTGTATTTCCTTTCCCCATAAATCATGAAGTTCATAGAATATTCTTTTACTCTTATCAACTTCTCGTTTTAAAATCGTCAAACTATGACTTAGTTTTTCACATTTTTAAGCTTAAAGCCTCTTGTGTTCCCTGTCCAATATTGAATACATGACCCAAATAGAAAAAAAAAATACATGCATAAGAATATAGTTTACGAGAGAAAGAACATTGATTTAGACTTGAAATTACAAATCTGACTTTTTTATGATCATAACTGATTGAAAACAAACAAATATGAAAGTGATGAAAATGACTAGAACAATAGCCAAATATCTCAAATATGATAATAATATAATGGGAAGAACAAAATAAATTTTAAAAATTAACACAAAACACATACGTTACGGAACAAATTCTGGATCCTACATAAAATGATATCAAACTTAACTTTGTCTTAATTGGGACCCTAATAAACAGATTGTATAAACCTTATGCTAAAGTACGACCATGTCTAGATCGTATCAGGATCCATCAATTTAGAAGATAAACTAGAAATTCAAAATTATTTGAATTAAGATTTTTCAATAAAGTGTTGGAAAAAATGGTAGATATCTATCAATATATTTTCTACTCTAAAAGTACTTCCAAACAAAAAAGCACAACTGATTCTATAAAAGAATAAGAGTACACCTCCATATTGATCAAGAAGTTATTTAATAAACTAGGTTGGTTCCTAGCATTATTAATTCAGTTACCCTAATGGAATCATTGCATGAAGGAATCAAGGTCTCATCAATGATCCAAGAACATACTTAAGAAAAACCATTTGATTTGATAAATCAATGAAATAAAATATGTAAAGATAGAGTGAGTATCCATCAAAGAGAACATAGAAGTTTCTCTTACTAAATCTTTATTCATGTAGAAGCATTAATACGACATGGAACAATATGGTATTATATATACAAATGATTGACATTAATGCAAATAGGAGATAGTATAATATGCCCTATAATTAATCGGTTGGTTACAAGTGTTATTATTATATTTAGTAAATAGATATTTATTACCAATAAAGGCTTAAATTATCTTTAACATTCTATAGTATTAGATTAATGAATCTAATAATTGACTTATGAATTTAGAGTAAAGATAAAATTCATGAGACAAAAATATTTTGCAAAGAAAATTATAAAGCTGCCATGATTATAGAGTTCTTATTGCATCAAAGTATCCTAATTACATTCAATACGCTCTTAAATATTGAATATTTACTATAACCGTAGAGACCAATACATATTGTGTTATTTTGTTTTATGAAATGAAGTAATTATTCTCATAAGTTGAGATATAAAAGATATGTATAACTAATATGTAGGTGTTTGTCATGATACACACACACACACACTAAACTGACCTATATAAGAATTTTATATGAAGATATCACCTATATTTATGAAAAAATCTCACGTGATGATTGTATAAATGACTCTTAGACTTTAAATCACTAGGTTATCTTATATAGAAAATGTTATGTTTTAATCATATTACAAGTTATCATAATTGACTTTAAATCACTAAGTTATCTTATATAAAAAAATATTATGTTTTGATCATATTACATCTTAATTGAGGTAATCATAAAGCATACATTGAGTATATAGCATGAACTATATGAAGGTATTTTAGTGGTTAAAAGAGAATTTATCACCCTGTGTTATAGGAAAAATATTTCATTTGTTTTCAAATATTATTGAGTAACAAATTCTTGGTAAAGATGAAATACGATTTTAAAAAAAAATTTAATTCTTATTCAAATAATCAATGATAAATCATGACAAATATATTTCATACTTTAATGTTGAATTAAAACAAAAAAAAAAATTGATTAAACTGAAAAATCGATTACTAAAAAATTAAGTCAAATTACTAATAAATCTTTTTGATACGTTGTTAAACGCTGAAGCTAATCTTCCAATATAAATTATTAATGAACTAAATATAACCTGATTAAAATACAAAATAGTAGTAGTATTATAACAGAGGGTTAAGAATTAAAGTAGAGCATTCAACATAATCTACGTATCATTTTTGGATCTCATTATGAATTTGATACACATCACTTGGCACAGTATAATCCATCCATGCAAAAAAGAAATAAAAGGGAAGGACTCTCCTTTATGGAAATTTCTACATCGAAGCTTCAACAGCAAACATACAGTAACTGGATCCATCAACATGAAAGTGAGGGAAATTCAGAGCAGCGTGTTTAAACTTTCAACTGTACAAAATATGTATATCAAAAACCATGGATCCTGTTTTCAGCTGTTCTCAAGAACTTTCTGTGGGTCAAGTTGCCCGCTACAATAACTGGAAGGAACAGCGGAAAGTTCCAGTCTTCCTTTCCACTCCTCACCAGGTTTTAGCGTGATGGGCTTTCCAACCACAGCAGCCTCCACACACAGCATATGCTTGTACTCGTCATCTCCAAAATCAGCCATAGTCTTTGCCTTCTTATCCCATGGATTCCATACCACTAAATGCAAAAGAGAGAAAAAAAAACATTATGCTAACATGCCAGAGTAGAAACAACTCTTTAACTGCTGCTACAATATTGGAGTAAGATGAAGCATCAGTCTAGAGAGAATACTGCCCCTCTTTAGAAGTAACTTGGACATTGGAACGAAGGATATAAGATTATGACACATGGACTAGAACTAAATACATGTTTAGAAGTCAATCCGGATAAATAAACATGAGAGCATTTGTATCCGAGTTTTTTATAACTCCATTGGCTATACTATTTTATTCACACCAAGGGGAAATAATGATCCCTGCTCTTTTGAAGAACCCTCTAATTTTACAAGGTTAACAAGAATGTCAAGTTTACCAGCATCAGGAAGTCCATCTTTGCGTAATACAAAGGTTCTCTTCTTTTCATGATCCAGAATCGCAATCTTAGTAGGAGTGCCAAGGTATATTTTGTCAACCTATATATTTGTAAATGAACAGGTTAAAACATTACAATCAGAAAAACACAACCATAAGGGAAACATGCATCCGTGACCTACTTCTGATTCAAATGTTAGGGCATCCCCTTGTTCAGTAGATCGTTCCTTGTTCTGCAAGTTGTCAAGATAATCCAGTGTCTCTAAGCCTTCAACCCGCACTTCACTGAAAACAAGCAACAAAATGTAACTTCTAGAAATTAAAGCTATCCGCAAATGTGTGTAGCAATAAAATGCAATTTTAGTAATACAAGTTAATTAATACCTGATGTCTGAAACAGAGAAATAAGTGTGATAGGCAAATGTGAATGTGAATGGCTTTCCATCAGCATTGGTATTCCTAATGCGAGATGTCAGCATCAGATCTCCCCCGGTTCCCAAAGCTACCCTCAAACGGAACTCATAACTAACAGCAAAGAGAAAGATGATCTAATAAATAATTTGTCTATCCCATAGCGAATGAGGAATATGGAAAGGATAATAGAGATTCTAGAACCTACGTTGCCATATAAAGAACCAAGGGATAAAAGATTAAATGACTTCACCTGTAAGGCCACTTCTGCATATCCTCTTCAGATGGCTTAAGGATCAAGTCAATAAAGGACTTCGAATTTGTGGGAAATGGAGGTGGGTCAGTGTCAATGCTCCAAAACCTATTCCTGGCAAATCCATGCTGCTCAAGGGAACCATGGCTTCCAAACTGCAAATTCAGAGAAAGCTTTCTCAGCAAAGATGAATCCAACTGAAAAAAGAGAAAAAGAAAAGTTTCAAAGCATATACCTGAGGAAAGCATACTGGAATGCCTCCACGAATTGCCTTTGGAGGTTTGAACATTGCCTGGACAAGACATTAATTATTGTCAGTTTGATTTTTTCATATAGTATTTAGGAGGGGAGGACTGGGATCAAAGTACCACAGGAATATTTCACAGGTCAGTTAACCTTTCTCATATCATCTTAAGCACAGTCGTGACCAAGAACATGACATTATTGTGATAACAGCAAAAGAAATACAAAAATCCACAGCCGCAAAATATGGCAAGATATCCTATGTCTGAACAGTAGACTTAACTCACTCCAAACAAAACAGTTCACTACAGTACAAAGGAGAGCCAAAGCCTGTAACTGATTCTAATGATTTCTTAGCAATCAGAGGTTTATTTTCTAGCAAAACAATAAAGCTCAATACAGCCTGGTGAATGTGAAAGAGGTAATTAGATACCCTATCATCTTGTGAAACAATTTAAATTTTCCTATTCTAAGTTTTCGTTGAGCATATTTTCGTAAGTGATAAGTGATAAATTAGTAGAGGAGACCCCTATAGTGTAAGAGTGTCCACCACTATTCTAGTTTAAAGGATGGAAACAATATAGTTACATCTAATTAATGGTTTAGAACAAATATTACAGAACAGAAATATTAAAAACATTTGCTTTAGGATTAATAATGGGAAACAATTTCATGAATCCCAAAATGAAACATGCAGAACAATGAAGGGAGAGGGAAATATTGCATGCACCTTACTGCTAACAAAAAGCAACTCCTCCCCGTGGTCATTCTTCCAGGATGTCACGTGAGCCCCATACAAATACACCTGGAGAAACATGAAATATATCGCCATTGATATCAGTAAACAGAAAACAAAACTTGAATGCTAGTTTTTCTTGACCAAAACTGAACGATAAAACAATGAACATGCATGGTTCAACGTCACTAAATTTTTTTATCAAAATATTGTTTTGGATGGAAAGCACCCCATCCAATCTATGGTTTTCTTGAGTATAAAAGCATATGTCAAAGATGCCCTAAGCACCACAGATCTTAGTTTCATCAAAATTCAAACGGAAGCCATCACTTATATCCCCAGACACATTCAACACATATTCTTCATGATTTGCAAGAAAATCCAAGTAGGAAATCTTTCAGTCGCTAAATAATCAAAAAACAACAAAAGAAAGTAAATATCAAATAAAGAAACAGTTGCATTGGAAATCCAAGGAGGAAAGTTGAAGAGCAAACACAGTTTCAAAAAGTAAGGAAGAACAAGCAACCTAAACTTAATTTTAATTTGAGATTTATCCTAAAACCTAATGCATTTCTTGTTATTATCCAAAAGATAAACAAAAGATTAGGAGAATCCAATCTTGAATTAAATCTTTCAGCATAAGAAAAATATGTATATTAGCAATTTCAGATCAGATCAAAAAGAGAAAGAAACGAAAGAAATCATCAAAGGGGTTGTTATTGTGAATAATACCTCAGCAGTAGAGCCACGTGGCTCGCGGAGCACAACCTTATCAAGGCCGTTGATGCCTTTACACTTCTCCACCGCTACTCTCTCGCTACCACTCGCCGCCATTTCCAACCTCCCTCTCCTTCTATCTCTCTCTTCTTTCCTTTATTTTTCTTCCTCTTGTTTTTTCTTGGTTCTTTCTTGATTTGTTTTTTTCTATATACACCAAACCCCTCTCTCTGTATTTTCCCTTCTTCTTTTTTTCGTGAGATTTCCGTTACTTCTTATTTATTTATTTATTTATTTATTAAAAAAGGTTAAGTATCGCTCGAGTTTGAATATACTTCTGTATAGCCATAGTGTTTTGAATCGTTTTTGTCATTCATTTGTTAAAAATACAGTTGTTTATTTATTTCTTTATTTATATTTAAAAATCATCTGAATTATTTCTCCAAATCATTTGGTTCATGTTTTGAACCGCTGGTTAACCAGATTATGTAAGTATTGGCTTCAATTTAATTTAATTTAATTTAATTTAATTTAAGACTTGATTAAATAAAAAATAAAAAGAAGCTCAACCCTGGAAGTCTATAATTTTAATTCAAATTTACTAATACATTCAGAACACCTTTAGGATTTGTTTTCAAAATTATCCTTTGACCCGACCCGCAACAAAGCATATATAGATTTGTTATTATGGATATGGATTGCGATGGTATTTTTTTTTTAATCTTTAGAGTTATTTTTTCTGCCTTGATCATATTACTTTTTCATTTTATTAAAAAAATTACTATTCGAAAACATTTTATTAATGTATGTAGTTTCTTTTTTTAACATTCAGAAAAAAACTTATTTCAACTCACAATAGTCTCTTTACCTAGCTTTTATATCCAAAGAGTATCATTCGGTCATTTAGATACTTTATAAAACATAATATAGTAAGAATAACAATATTAATATAGATCTTTGGTATAAGCAAATCTTCTTTAATTTTCCATTAAGTTCACAATTAAAAAGAATTAAAGGATTGAGTTTTAAGTTGTAAGTTTATAAACATAAATTATTATATTATAATATCTTTCAAACATCGGGGATAAAATAGATTTATTTAAGCTTAAATAGTTTCGACTATTTGCTTTTTTAGCATACTAAAGAAGGTTCAATGAGTTGCTATTTGGGTTAAATCATGTAATAACTTTGTGCAATGCCTAATTTGTACTATTTTAAAACATTTTGTTTTGTTTATTTACATGCAATCTTTTTTCTTTTATTAAAAAACAATTGGTCTGCAATTAATTTGATGATTGATTATTGTTAACATTCTCGTATTTGATATCGTGGTCACCGGTCCTCTTTTCTAGAAAAAAAAATCTTTTGTGTGTTGAGAGGTAAGGGTCTAAACTTTGTAAAAAAATTATCACCTAGTATTATAGCCAATAGAAAATCGTAGTTGGTCTATACAGATCTATAATATAGGGTTGAGTATACGAAAGAAAAGATATCATCACCTTAAAGTATCATACATGACGTAAGTTATATTTTTAACCTTGTCTTGTATTCATAACAATTTACTATAAGTAATTTACTAATTGTCTATATATATGGGCAATAATGAGTCTATTGTAATGAGTTAGACCTTTAGTGGTTGGTTTAAACATAATCACTATAAGGAACGATATATCTTTATCACTCATCGTTATTATCTTTTAATAATACTTGGTGACTTGACATATTTAAAACCATTGACTCTTACTCATGACTTTGACCAATAGTCTATCAATTAATGTCAATGAATAGCTAATGAGTTTATGGTAGGCTCATTGAACCTAGCTCAAATCAAAGAAAGGTTCTATGAATGACCTTTTAAGGTTCATTTATCAAACTCAAGATTCACTTGCAATATTTGCTTTACAAAGCTTCGTTATGCCTTTAAGGGGACTTATATGCATATTAAGGTTCCAATGAACCTTAATATCATTTTTTCGATAAGACTGGGGTATATAATCTTTATTATTCATATAATAATAAATTAATAAATCTAATATTTGATTTATGAACCTTAAGTAAGGATAAAAGTTAATGGGATAAAAAAGCTTTACAAAGGACCAAACAGATTAATATGCATATATACTTAACTAAAAAAATATAAGTCTCCTTTCTTCATGGACTTTTCTTTTTAAAGTTTTGATAATTGTAGCAAGCTTACATGACTTTTTCGATTTCACTTACTCGAGTTACCACTTATAGTCTTGAGCTTTATGAAGGGATGGTCTTAATAAGCTTAAATGATATTAGCATATCCTATTTTTTTGAAGACCCTTATCACAAAGACTATAACCTCCTATGTGATGACTTTCCTCAAAAGTTATTGGAGAATATAAGAATCTTTATATCCCATCCTTTATTTCCTCAGAAGAATAATTGTGAAGTCACCCTTATTATGTTTCTTGAATTGCTTTTAGCTTGATCATGCCGCTAGTACTTTATCAAGTTCTGTTAATTTTGAGTTTTTTTTAAAGGTGATGTCATTTGGAAAAGGATTTGGCTATTTATAAAGGGTTACTTTTATATCAAGGAATTTTAAATTCATTTTCAAATGCAAAAACTATTTTGATATTGGTTTAAAGCAAACTTATAAAAGAAAGGAATTCACGAAATTGTTATGAACATGTTTTCGTGAGAGCTGAAAATTTTGTTTTTTTTTGGTGAAAATGTGATTTGACCATTTTTTATATGTTTTGTTGGTGAAGAAGTTTAAGTTTTTACTTGAAGGTTTTAGAGTAAAGATAAGTTTTTAAAGCATTCATTTTACCTGTATGAATAATAAATCATAATCAAAGTTTCTTAAAAATATTGTCTTGTATGGGAAACATTATCTACCAATCAAAATTATTTATATTTGGTTAGAGATGGCTTGATTGGGCATATAACATAGGCTTTGGCTCTTGATTATAAAAGAAAAAGGTACATGTAGGCTCAAAATGTTTTTAGGAGATTTCTAAACTAATGATCACTATTGCTCATTCTCATACCTTCTTTTGGTTATGGGATTGTTAAACCTTATGATTAACTTGCAAAATGGTCTATCATAGTCCCTAATATTGGGCTTGGGCTTTTTTTATTTGTTTTTTCCATTTGGGTTTGAGTATTATCATCATATTTACTTTTTTTCATTTTACATTCAAACTTTTTGGATGCTTTGAATTTTATCTTATTCCTAACTTTTTTTGGACACCTTTTGTTAATGAAGATAATTTTATATATTCTTGCAGTAGGATTATTTTTTTAATCTTTCCACTTTTTTCTAGTGTAGGATGTGATCGTAGTTTAGGCTTAATAGGGACCACAAATGATAGTTTTTAGTGTTACAAAATGATTATATCAAAGATAGTATTTTTTTTCTCATTTCAAACACATATATTTTAGATAATTAAGATTTTATTTCCTCATTGTGATTAATTTGAACATGTAAAATAATCTCTTATCATCGTTATTCATTCAACTAGAAGGATTGTTAATTGTCAGATGGTGGTGTCGTCGATGTTATTGCTAATCAATGGTGGTCTCTAAAGGAGGGAAAAAGGTGGTTGGTTCAGGTAGCTTGAAAAAATATTGTGCAAAGGAAGTTTTTGTTTGCTTGCTCTTCATTTGGATTTCTTCTCCCTTTTTACATGAAATTCAACTATATCCTTTGGAGGAAGTGTTGGTCTTGCCTTTTTTTATGTTGTCAATATTGATGGGTGCTCATAGTTGTCTCTAAAGCAAAAGAAAGGTGAATGGTTAATCAATTGTGAAAAGTCATTATCATAAGTTGTGACATTGAATTGCAAAGGCTAATCAAGTCAATTTCCTTGGGGTCACGACTACAAAGGTGACCACCTAACGACAAGGCATGAGAGTAATGTCTTGTTTGTCTTATTTTGTGGAGATATAAGATATGAAAGCCCTTGAAAAAGGTGTAGTACAATGACATGGCATCTCTCTGTTTTTTTGCTTTGGTCAAAGTGGCGTTTCGCCAAAACAAACTATTTAGGTTAAAATACAAATTTTTATTTAAACAAAATGACATAATTTTGACATTCTTACGGTCTTAAATTAGGATTTAACTATAATTAAATTTATTCATTTTTTTAATGTCTTTTGATTTCACCCTAATTTTCTTCAAATTTTTAATTTTATGTGATTTTACACTTTCCAAACTAAAAATCAACCTTGAAGTTAAACACCTTCTCATTCGATAATTGGTTTTAGATTTATGCAAATTGATCCTCAATTAATCATTTAACTTTCATTTTTCTTTAATATCACCTAAGTTGCAACTGAATTGAGTTCTCAAAGTTTATCATTTTAATCTAAAAGGTTTTTTATTTTGAATTTCTTTAATTTGACCCTTTATTGCCTCAAAAACTTTGATTTATTTCAATCTCACCCCTGTTCTCAACTAAATTAAGTTGTCGCACCCATAAAACAAATTATGGTATGCGACGTCGTGGCGACCCTCCCCGTGAGCGGGGGATTAAATGTGGGGAGAATTATCTATTTTCGAAAAAAAAGGGAGTCACCACCTAGTATTATGGTTACTAGGAAACCTAAAACTAGTTTTTCAAAGATTCTAGGGTAAGGGACTAGTTGCGTAAAGGGAAGGTTTTAGCACCCCTAATACGCCCTACCTAAGATAAGCTGCTTGACGTTTTGGATCGCCTATGACTTGTTATGGCCTTGAACTTTCAAAACATGTGCTAAAAAAAATAAGATATTACTCCGCCGAATGTTTTTGGATATTAACCTCTTAGGATTTAATTATCCAAGTATCGACAGTGAATAATAATATATCATTCCCGCCGAATATTTTGGATATCAACCCCTTTAGGATTTATTTATCCAAATACCGACAGTGAATAATAGCTTATTATTCCCGCCGAATATTTTGGGTAATAACCCCTTAGGATTTATCTACCCAAATACCAACAGTGAATAAAAGCATATCATTCCCACCGAATATTTTGGATTTTTACCTCTTTAGGATTTATTTATCTAAATACCGACGATGAATAATAAACCCCCAAAAAATAAGATTTAAATTTTTTTGACATATTGGCCAATACCCTTTGGATTTTACAAACCTGTTGTAAAATCTCAAAATGCAAGAAATGATTTTTCTTTGCGAAATCCATGCTAAAACTCTTTTTTTTTCAAACCCAAGATAATAGTATTTTTTTCTCAAGAAGAACAACTTTTTAAAAAATATGCTAGTGTATTGGTCATATGCAAGAAAACAACACATTTTTTTTCTTTAATAAAAATATTTTTTGGAAAATTTTTATTTTTATATATTATATTTTTTTCTTTTAGGTGGAGTTGGTTGTCATCCACCTAAGTCGTCGACCAGACCCACCTTGTCTCAGTCGGGTGCTAGCCTGTGATGGCTAGCATCCCAGACCCATCTGGGTTGGGCCTTCTTCAGGGTCAGGTTGGGCACAAGGTCTAGCCCGCCAAGCCCACACAGGGAGTGAATTAATTCACTCCCCGCATGCAAATAACAGAGATGAAGAACAGTACACGAAGGATTTTTGAATATGGAGAATGGAGTAACTGATAATACCGTTGTGTAGAGGAGGTCGTGGTGGTTCTTCTGGTCGTTGTGGCGTCGTAAATGGTGGCCTGTAGTGACCGGAATGAACGTCTGAAGCTGGTCGGTGCAACTGCCTCCGTCGACTTTGCTGCTGCTGATGCTTCTCGGAGAAGATGAATGGGCTGCAGGGGTTGAGGGGAGGCTGACGGTGGTGATGATGGTGGATGTGGAGGGTCTAAATTGGCGGCCGGAGTTGACCGAGAGGGGGAGAGAGAGAGTGTTGGCTTCTGGTTTTAGAGAGAGAAGTGACCGAACGACCAAGAAGGAAAGAAAAAAAAACGAAAAGGACTGGTGATGCTGGGGCTCTGTTGAAGAAGATTACTTGAATTTTCTTTACGTGAATTCCACTTTTTTTCCTTCTTCACCCTCTGTTTGTTTTTTTTCTTTCTCTGCTCTACCTCCTCCTCTTTTTTCTTTTTCTTTTGTTTCTTCCCCTCCATTTTTTTTCTCTTTCTTTTTTCTTTCTTTACCGTGCAGGCTGCTATTTAGCCGAGAAGACTCGAATGCAAGGAAGGTAATTAGATGAGTATCAGGGAGAATATTGATGGGTATATTTTTGGGAAGAAGATCACGAGTTACGAAGAAAATTGATCTTTTGTTGTGACGGAGACCAAATGGGAAGAAGATCAAATTGAAATAGGAATAAAATTTGATTGATCTCTATGATAGAGATGAAATGGGAAGAAGATCAAATTGATATGGGAATAAAATGATCTGCTTGCCGTGGAAAATCAATGCAATGCAACGGAACAATGCATGTTTCCTTTTTTAAAAATGCAGATTACGAAAGGAAAAAAATGATTTAGTCCTTTAAAATCTTTAATTGCACCCAAAGATTTAAAACTTGATTTTATGCAATTGATTTAAAATCTTTAAAACTTGATTTAATCTTTAATCTCAACCTTGACTTTGCGCGACTTTCTAAACTGGTCATTGACTCCTGATTTTCGTGATTTAACCTTCAATCGACCAATAAACTCGTAAATTACAATTTCACCCTTGAACCCAAAATCTATTTTTGAAATATTTTTTTAGAAACATAAAAAATAAAGAGTCAAAAATTGGATAGCAATATGAGTCATCAAAATTTAACTTCTTATTAAAAAAAAGGTTTTTGGTTATGAGTCTCTTCAATTTGATCCTCAATTGGATCATAAACTTTGATTTGTTTGCAAATTTATTCTTGATTTCACCCAATTGACTTGTATAAAAAAATAAATTTGGTATCTAAAATTTCAATCTTCTTAATTATACCTAAATTATGCTTCCAAACCTAATCTATTTGCTATTAAAGTCCCTAATATAACAAATTTGACCCACTAAAGGTGTAATTAGGTCCTTATACCTAATTAAATCTTTTAATTTGACCTAAATCAACTCTTAAACATAATTAAACCTTTAATTTGACAATGATTAAATCAAATTGACTTATTAAAAATCTAATTAAGTTTCTAGACTTAATTTCTGTGTAGATTTATAGAATAATAATTATATTTGACCTTGAATTCACATTGTCTCCTTAGTCTGAGGTACAATGAAATATGATTAGGCCTATAATTTTATCCAAAACTCCAACTTGATTCCTTACTACATTTGAGACTTTTTTCAAACTATTTTTTCCAAGTTGCTAGTTCGTTGTTAATTTATTTACATTTTCTTATTTTCAAAATGAAAAAGGTAAAGTGAAAAAGGAAACTTAAAATAGAGATATGACACGCTAAGCAATTTTTTTTAATTTGAGATTAGAATAGTAGGGTAAAAATAGTCTTGGACCTAAGTCATTGGCTCAATTGATAATTAAATAATATGATAAAAATGCAACAATAATAAATAAATTGATAAAACAAATTAACAATAAAATAACCAAACTCGAAATCAATCAAATTATCAAACAATCTAATGTTAAAGAGTGAAAATATAAAAAAAATGATTTGTACAAAAATGTCCAGTTTAATTTTTTTGGTAAGGGGCGATTGAGTAATTTCACTATTCCAATAAATAGTGTTATTTCTTTTTGTAAGGGGCAATTGAAAGATTGATTGTTATTGTTTTTTGCTGGTCATGTAAATATTTTTTTCAAAAGTGTTTGGTGGTATTATGCGAAATTAAGATGTGTGAACAAGATGACAAAGTTTTTCAATTAAAATAAGGGATACTCATACCACTTTTACTCCAATACCTTTATTTTCTTATATATGTATATATATATACTCTTAGTTTTTTTTTTCTATTTTGTTAAGGTTGTATTTTTTTATTTAGTCCTTAAATTTCAATTTGTGTTGTTGATCATTTGAAAATTGATATTTTATATTTTTTTCATTTGCTCTTTTTTATTATTATTATTTATTCTTCAAGTCAAATGATTTTTTTAAGCTAATAATATTTATTATTATTTTTTCATTTATTTTATTCTTGTTGTTTTTTATGTTTTTTTGTTAGAAATTGACTTTTGTGGTTTTTTCATATATGATATCAATTTTTTTATATTGTTTTTGTTAAAAAATGACTTTTACGTCTTTTTTATTAGGTAAACAAAAAATAAAAGTCTTTTTTATTAGGTAAGCAAAAAATATACAAAGTTACACGTAGACAAAACATGTGAAAAAATTAGGATAAATTATCCATAGTGAAACAAATATAAGAGCAAATTGCTTTGTGCTTCTTCATAATTAGAACCAAATGTTTTAAAATATAAAAATATGTTAAAGGTCCTGGATCTTTTTTACGACGTTGTACATCCGAGAGAAATTATCAACCTACAAACCTTTTGATTATTTAGTTTTTTTAGATATTCATTTTATAATGGATAAGACATTTAAATAATTATAACGATTATTTTAAAAGTATTTTTTCTTAAAAATATGTGAGGCTAATTATATATTTTGATATTTGTTTAATAATAATGTTTTAAGATAAATATATAAAAAATGAACTATTCTTATAAATCTCAAATTAATTTAATCTTATTGTTCTAAGATACTTTTAATATAATAATATGAAGAATAAATATTTAAAATTAATAATAATAATTTTTTATAACAATATTGTCAATAATTAGAATATTAATTATTTTCTATAATGGTTATAATGTTTATAATGAAAATTATAATAATTGTGACAATTCAATAGTCATGATAATAACAATGAGAATAATAATCAAAATAATTAATCAGTGGATGTTGTTTTTTTTTGTTACAAATTGACTTTTATGGGTTTTTTATGTATGATATTTCAGATCTAATATCATATAAACAAAAAATATAAGAATTCACACGTAGACCACTTGTCTAGCATTTCACTGAAACTACAACCAATTATTTTTACATGTCAAAAAAATGTTAATGGTCTTAGATTTTTTTTATGATATACATTTAAACGAAATTATCAGCCTACAAAACTCTTGATTATTTAGTTATATATATATATATATATTCATTTTACTATAGATAAAGCATTTAAAATAATGATAACTATTATTTTTAAGGTTTTTCTCTTAAATATAATTATATATTTTGATATTTGTTTAATATTAACTCTTTTTTTTTATATATATATATATATGAACTAAGTTATTTTTTTTAAATCTCAAATTAATTTAATCTCAGTATTCTGAACTATTGTTAATATAATAATATGAATAATAAATCTTAAAAATAAAATTAAAATAATTTAAACTAAAACTATACAAAGTCACACATAGACAAAACACATGCAAAACAAGACAAACAACAAATCACTAATAACAGAAAATTCACTATACATTCATAAGAGAGCTTCACTCTAATTTCACGTGACCAAAACTAAATCTACTCTGTTTTTTTTAACTGAAACTGCATTTAATATAAAGATAAATTACAATAAAAATTGAAAGACAAGTAAAAGTATAGATAAACAAATACAAACAAAAAATTAAAAATTATCCCAAATGATATCAAAACCAAAATGAAAAATTACATGTATTGAAACTAGTAAAAAGAAAATTATCGTTGTAAACGGGGGACAGGCCAGTGGCTCGGTTGGTATATATATTATTGAAGGAATTGACAATACTAACGAAAAAAATGCCTGGAACAACAAATATGAAATAGTAATATTTTAAATAACAAAAAAAGTTCAGGATGGTTAATAATAAATTATATTGTTTGTAGTATATTACAATCAAGTGTTTCCATCTCTCGGATATGTGGCAAAACTGTCACGGGAATTGATATTTGAGTATGTATTAATTACAAATTGTAAAGAGTAGTGTTTCAGTTGAACACTTGTTCCTTGAGTCTTATCCCAAAAATATAGGAAGGGCATGTAAATCTATTTACGTTCTATTTAATGGAGAAGACACCCGAGAGAGAGGACATTCAATTCCTAAAATATTGACATGGTATCAAAGCTTTTACTGACCTGTGACTCATCGTGTGTGTAAACAGAATTTTTTTTCTGTGTCTTCTGTTGCTCTACTTTTGAGCAAAGCTCACTAGGGATTTTTTTTTGGTTGTGGTTGATGTGGTGGCTGAGTAGTGTTTTACTACTCTGTTTCTGGTGTGTGTTCTTTGGTGTGGCTACTAGGTTTCATGTTTCTATGGTAGCGTGATTCATAATTGTTTTTTGGTGTGTGTGGCACTATCAGTGATTTCTGTGGTGGCCGAAGGTCCTATAGTGGTTGGAGAAGTGATCGGCGTTCTGAACATCCTCGTCGGTGCCTCCTATTCTGCGTGAATTGTTGAAGACAAAGTCTAAAAACGGTATTGTTTTCTGCTTCCTGTTTGTCACTTTATTACAATTGCGTTTTGGGCTGAGTTGGCAGTGCAAAATTAAGGTTTCGGGCTGGGTTGTGATTGTGATTGGGTTTGGGCAGTGACTAGGCTGTGTTTGGTCTGTGATTGGGTTGTGATTAGGCTGTGTTTGGGCTCATTGGGAGGGTGTATTTGGGCAGTGTTGGTTTTGTTTGTGGGTTGCATTTGGGCTGGCTTTAGGCCCGAATCTGTGGGCCTTAATCAATTATATTTTTTTGGTATTACTCTTCCAAGATTTGCATAATGGAAAATAATATTATTTGTTTTACTGGAAAGAATTTTTCGACATGGGAATTCCAATTTAAGATGTTTTTGAAAGGGAAAGAATTATTTAATCATATTGATAATTCAACTAAAATTCCCACCGATGAAAAGGAATTGGCTAAATGGGAGGTCCAGGATGCTAAGGTGATTTCTTGGCTATTGGGAACAATTGAGCCTCATCTTGTTACTAATCTTCGGTGTTTCTCTACGGCTAAGGATATGTGGGCATATTTACACCGCATTTATCATCAAGATAATAGTGCTCGGAAATTCCAGTTGGAGATGGAAATTAGCACTTACAGTCAAGGAAACTTAACAATTGAACAATTTTATTCTAGTTTTATTAATATCTGGAGCGAGTATTCTGCTATTGTTCACACTAAGGTTCCTACTACGGCTCTCGCGACTCTTCAAGCGGTTCATGCTGAGAGTCAATGCGATCAATTTTTGATGAAGCTTCGTTCGTCCTGAATTTGAACATGTTAGAGCTGGTTTATTGAACCGTGATCCGGTTCCTTCCTTGGATATTTGTTTGGGGGATTTATTGCGTGAGGAGCAACGATTATCCACTCATATGGGTATGGCCTCTCAAAATGCTTTTTCTGAGCATGTTACTGTAGCCTATGCAACGCAAGGAAGAGGCCTGCCCAGGTTGCAGTGTTTCAACTACAAAGAGCTTGGCCACATTGCTCGCAATTGTAAAAAGAAAGTTTGCAACTATTGTAAGAAACCAGGCCATTTCATTAAAGACTATCGGATACGACCTCAGAATCGACAATCTCAAGCTTTTCAAGCTTCTGTCCAGGCTTCACCATCTGCTCCTCCTACTGTAAGCACTGATTCATCTGTTCTCACACCTGCTATGGTTCAACAGATGATTGTCTCGGCTTTTACGCCCTTATGGCTATAAGGTATAATTCCTACCTCCACTACTTGGCTTGTTGATTTAGTTGCTTCTAATCATATGACTGGTAATGATACGGAGTTGCATGATGTTCATGAGTATGACGGCACACAATCTATTCAGATCGCTAATGGCAGCACACTTCCTATCACTGCTGGTGGTGATTTGGGTCCTTCTTTTAAAGATGTTTTTGTCTCTCTTAAATTATCTACCAGCTTGATTTCTGTTGGACAATTGGTGGATGATAACTGTGACGTTCATTTTTCCCATGGTGATTGTATTGTGCAGGATCAGGTGTCGGGAATGGTGATCGCGAAGGGGCCTAAAGTGGGACGTCTTTTTCCGTTATATCTTTCTATACCTAATGTTGTTTCTTTTGCTTGTATGGCTACGTTCATAATTCTGTTGTCTTAACTCATCTTTTGAAACATGGTTTTTTGGGCAATAATAATAATTCTTCCTCATCCTTTGATTGTGCTACTTGTCGTCTTGGTAAAAGTAAAATCTTACCTTTTCCTGTGCATGGTAGTCGTGCTTCCGCCTCTTTTGAAATTATGCATACTGATGTTTGGGGGGCAAGTCTTATTACTTCTCATGGACAATATCGTTATTTTGTGACATTCATTGATGATTACAGTCAATTTATCTGGATCTATTTTCTTCACTCTAAAGCTGACGTGTTCTCTGTTTTTCAAAGATTAGTGGCACTTGTCAAGACGCAATTTAGTACTTCTATCAAAATCTTACGCTCTGACTCAGGGGAGGAATATATGTTACATGCCTTTCAAAATTATCTTCAGCAAAAAGGGATAATTTCTCAACGCTTTTGTCCTTTCACCCCTCAACAAAATGGAGTCGCTGAGTGTAAGAATCGTCATCTCTTAGATGTTGTTCGTACTTTGCTAATTGAGTCATCTGTACCTACAAATTTTGGGTAGAAGCATTATCTAGAACTGTTTATTTGATCAATCGCTTGCCTACGGTCACTCTAAATTATGATTCTCCATATTTTTGTTTATTTGGTATACCTCCTAAGTACAAATCACTTCATACTTTTGGGTGTGTTTGTTTTGTCCATCTGCCACCTACTGAACGTCATAAACTTATTGCCCAGTCTGTCACATGTGCTTTCATGGGATATAGCCCTACTCAGAAAGGATTTATATGTTATGATGCTCATGCAAATAAATTTCGAATCTCTCGGAATGTAGTCTTCTTTGAAAATCAATATTTCTTTCAATCTCATGTTATTTCTGATTCCCCTACTGCACCTACTGCTCCTCTTCCTCCTTTTGATGATGTCACCCTTTATGCTAAGCAATTTAAACTAGGTATAGTGTATCCAAGACGTCCTCCTCAAGTGCCCCTTCCAGACACCACCTCGTCACTTGATTCTACACTACCGGCACCGCGATGGTCCACTCGGGTTATACATCCGCCAGATAGGCTTTTCTCATACCTCATTTACTGCCACTCTCTATACTATTTCTGTTCCTCACTCTTATACTCAGGCTTGCTGGCAGTAGGCCATGCAAGAGGAAATTCAAGCTCTTCAAGAAAATCACACTTGGGATCTTATGACTTGTCCGCCATGAGTCAAACCTATTGGTTGTAAGTGGGTTTACTCAGTTAAGTTTAGATCTGATGGCTCCCTAGATCGGTATAAGGCCCGTCTATGGCTCTTGGGAATCGACAGAAATATGGTCTTCAAGAGGAAATTCAAGCTCTTCAAGAAAATCACACTTGGGATCTTATGACTTGTCCGCCATGAGTCAAACCTATTGGTTGTAAGTGGGTTTACTCAGTTAAGTTTAGATCTGATGGCTCCCTAGATCGGTATAAGGCCCGTCTATGGCTCTTGGGAATTGACAGGAATATGGTCTTGATTATGAACAGACATTTGCACCAGTAGTTAAAATGACTACTGTACGGACTATATTGACACTTGCTATGTCACAGGAGTGGTCTCTTAGACAAATGGATGTGAAAAATGCATTTCTACATGGGGATTTAAAGGAAGAAATTTATATGTCTCCACCTCCAGGCATGTTTAAAACACCTTCCTCTGAGGTTTGTCGGCGACGCAGATCGTTATATGGTTTGAAACAGGCTCCGCGGGCATGGTTTGATAAATTTCGCTCTACTTTGTTTGATTCACTTTATTCAAAGTAGTTTGTTTCTTCGCAAGACATCTGCAGGAATTGTATTGCTTCTAGTCTATGTTGATGATATTGTGATTACTGGATCAGATATTGAGTTACTTAAGCACTTGCAAAAACATCTCCAAGACTCTTATCACATGAAAGATCTTGGCAATTTGCAGTATTTTCTTGGCCTTGAGGTTCAAATTACTCCGACCGATACATTGTTACATCAGCACAAGTACATAGAGGAGGTCATTTCACTAGCGGGTCTCCAAATGGGTAACTCTGTTCTTCGTTGGAGGTCAATGTTAAGCTTTGTCAAGAGGAAGACGAGCTTTTGTCGGATCCATCTTTGTATCAGCAACTAGTTGGAAGCTTAAGTTACTTGACGATTACTCATCCTAATATTTCCTTTGCGGTGCAGCAGGTTAATCAATTTATGCAGGCCCCTCGCCATCTTCACCTTCTGTTGTTCGCCGTATTATACGATATCTGAAGGGTACTTCTTGACGAGGGTTATTCCTTCCTAAAGAATCTTCCTTACAGTTGGACGGATATAGTGACGCAGATTGGGCTGGTTGTGTAGACACTCGTCGCTCTGTTACCGTATGGTGTATGTTTTTGGGCGATGCACTCATTTCTTGGAAGAGTAAGAAGCAAGATAGAGTTTCCAAATCCTCCACGGAATCTGAATATCGTGCCATGTCTTCCGCCTGCTCTGAAATTACATAGCTTCGGGGATTATTAAGGGAACTTGGTTTTCCTCAACTTCATCCCACTCCTCTTCATGATG
This sequence comes from Salix exigua, assembly GCA_032356905.1. Lineage (NCBI taxonomy): Eukaryota > Viridiplantae > Streptophyta > Magnoliopsida > Malpighiales > Salicaceae > Salix > Salix exigua. The sequence continues at coordinate 11,478,311 of CM063593.1, read as the reverse complement.
ATAATACCAGTGCGATTCAGATTGCTACTAATCCAGTCTTTCATGAGCGTACAAAACATATTGAGGTGGACTGCCACTCTATTCGTGAATCTGTTCACCGCCATGAGATTACGCTTCCTCACATTTCTACCGAACACCAAACTGCAGACATTTTCACTAAAGCTCTCTCTCAACATCGACATAAATTCTTTGTGGACAAATTAATGATCGACTAACATCAATTTATGGGAGGATATCACGGGAATTGATATTTGAGTATGTATTAATTAGGAAATAAATTACAAATGATAAATAGTAGTGTTTCAGTGAACACTTGTTCCTTGAGTCTTAGCCCGAAAATATAGGAAAGACATGTAAATCTATTTACATTCTATTTAATGGAAAAGACACCCGAGAGACAGAACATTAGTTCCTAAAATATTGACAAAAACACCATATCCAGCGTCTAGTAACAGAGGTAGTAGATAAAGCACTAGTTACACTCTAAGAGAAATCATGAGATGTTGAAGAGACATGGTGAGAAATTGCTCAAGAAAAGTGGAAAAAAACACACTTTTATTGAAAATAAATGAGTTGACAAGTTTTACACTGCTGTACACTTTCACATCCTCAGTTGTACAATGCTCCTCCTAATTTTCCTTCATTTTGAAGCCCCTACTCTCCAATGAAAAAACAATTTGATTTAATCCAAAAATGAAAAACAAAAATTCAAGCTCTCAATCAACCTGCGGCCATAAAAGAATAACAAAGAACTAACTCAACCCAAAATAGAAACGCAAGTAAATACAAACTAGACATTCAAACCACCCTATAGGGGGAGGAAAAGGAAGGGGAAACGGGGAAAATCTCTGATTTTGTTTGATCAATCGAGAACACACAAGCTTCCTGGGGGCAGAAGCAGCTAAAAATGCACTGATGCCTGTCCCCTTTCAATTCTTGAGAAACCAAGTTCGTCCACTGCAGCCAGAAACAAAAAGTTCGACATTTAGAAAATGGATGGAAGTAATTGACAATGCCATATAACTTTTGCACAAGAAGAATTTTCACAGATTCACAAGCAAGCCTTTTCAACCTGCAATATCAACAGCAGGGAGCTGAAGGAAAAACTGAGGTACGAGGGAGACTCAGAACAGTTGAAGGGCCATTTTAAGCTTATTCTGCTTCCATTTGGGCAACTTATAGAAGGCATCTTTTGCCATCCCAAATTTCTCCCTAAACTCAACTGCTGACAGGTAAGTCTGCATGCAATTGAACAGAATTATCTCAGATAAAAGACAATAAAGAAAGCTTAAGAAATATAATATCATCAGCTGTTCATATTTCACCTCTCGCTTGGTCACATCAATTTCAGTTGCAGGATCTGACGAGATAACTTTAAGGCGTTCATATGGATAAATTGGGAGACCTTCCTCATCTTCAGCTTCATCTTCTTTCACATCCTCCTGTATGGTTAGGGATTCTATTCTGCTGCTCATAGAGTTCTCTTTGGAGTTTGACTCAGGTGTTGATTTTGGCGCCTCAAGGCTCTCTTCAGACATTGCAAGTAGTTATATTAAAATTACATAATAGATTTGGGATTCAGGAGTAAATAGCTTTCAAGAAGCTCAAAGATACATACCTTTGACAGACCGAGGCATAATAACTTGTCGTGCTGGTGGTGGTTGTTCAAAAGTTGTAGTAAGTGCTGCTATAGCTGCAGATTTGGAAGCCAGTTTTGCTGAATCAGGGCTCACAGACCTTGGATGTACCTTTCTAACAACTGGTGGTGGAGTTGAAAGGTTTCTGGCACTAGGGTTCTCAAAGTTAGCAGCTAGAGCGCTAAAAGCTGGAGACCTTCCCCTCACACGAACTCTGTCAGGGCTGAAAGACATGCTTCTGGAACGCTGTGATTTGTCAGGTACACTGGACCTGCCTCCATGTGATACAGGTGTTCTGCGTTTGTGTTTCTAATAACACAGTACATGTAATCAGAAATCAATTCTAAATTGAATGGTGGCAACAACAGTATATGAACTAAAATCAGCAAGCATGTCAATGGATTGCTGGATTCAATGAAAAGTCACAAGATATTGCAAACTTGATAGGCTCATAAAGTAGAATTTATGAGCTCTATTTATTCTTGCGGGTGGCAAAAAAATACTAACTTAGATTTCTGAAGATCAGTAACCAATGGAGCTAACATGTGAACTTCATCGATATAAACCTAAACCTAAAATAAATCAAGATAGAACAATTGCACCAACCTTCAACTGTGTATTCTTTTCCAAACCTAGAAAAGGCATATTCTTACCAATAGTTTTGTTTTCATATATATATTTTTCAATGAAAACCACAAGAGTAAGTTTCCAAATCAATAACAGCAAAGATTTAAGATTACCTGCAAACTATTGCTTTTAGCAACAAAAGATCCATGTTTGAGATATAAAAAAAAAGAGGATTCTTAATCAAAGATGTGAAGAAAAATGAACAAACTACCAGCATAGGTTAAATATGCATGAAGGAAATATGCAACTAGGAAAAGTAACTACATGGTGTTCTGAGATACAATTGTTCGCAGTATAACAGAACTGTAAATATCTTACATCTAATGGGGGAGCACCCCCATGTTTTACAATCGCAAGTTTCCTTTGGAATGAGTTCCCTTGCATCTGCATCAAAATAAAATCACTAGGATCTCACACAGAAACCTAAAATATATGTCGATTGTTTAACAAGAATTTTAATTTAACTCACTAAAGATTTTGCAGGATCCCATGTGAAGAAACGTGTGAAGAATGGTGGCTCACTCCCTTCCATAACAATATATATTGGAGTTTCACTTGATAACTTCTCTAACAGAAAATCATGCTCCAGAAATTTCTGTAGAAAGTGGAACAAAAAAGAAATTAAAACATGGCTGATATGAGAAGTAAATGATTGTTAACTGGTTGCATAACAACTGAAGCAAGGCTCAAGCCAAATCACACTTAATTTAGTTTTAGAGCTATAAATTATTTTAGACCAAAAACTTGAAAAACTTGCAAGCTTCAACTGTCAAAGTAGTGCATAATTACTGCATCTAACTAAACTCTGATCAATGATACCTCTCCAATAGTTAAGGCTTGCAGTTTTCTCTTGGAGTCGACCAGTTGTCCCACCCAGACAAAGATCCCAGAGTGAGAATCCAAGATGAAAATATCTTCAGTCATCAAATCATCCTGTGTGAAGTTGTATATCTCAGACACCTGCAATAACAATAGCTTTTATAATAGCCAAGGCATAGAACTAAAGTACATAAAAGTCTTGTGAAAATGTACACGCTAGAAAATATCTGAAAACTGACTACCCTTCCAGGTCCAGAACACATAAATGCATAAAGTAAAATATTAAACATGACCAAAACTTTAAAATAATCAGGACTTTGGATAACACCTGGAGTTGTATAGCCCTGGAATCGATTGACTAGAAAGAAAATATACCTTCAGGTTTCCTGCAGATGAGCGCAAATTTTGGCAGTACAAAACCATGGGAGAAAAAGGAGAGAGTTAGACTTTTACGATACGTGAAAAGCAGGTTAACAAATCTCAAACCAGAACGGTCATTTTCCCTACCTTTTGAGAATATGCATGAGAATAGGTGTGGATCGCTTTCACCTTCCCTTGCAAGTTTTAGACTGGGATATTCAGATTTTCCTCCTAACAAATCCCAAAATTGTTCAGCTTCTGAACCTTCCTTTTGTGGTTTCGACTGTATGTTTGGCTGCAGAAACAATAGATGACTATTAAAAGAGGCCATATTACACCAACATAATATATGAGAACTAAAATGAACTTTATGCATAAAACATACAATTTTAAAAAATGAAGTAATACAAGAATCTAATTTTATATAAAATAACTCTTAGTGAGTTGATGAGCACATTCACCCATAAAAATGATGCATCTCCAAGTAATTGTAACATCCATTCCAAATAATTAGTTAAGCAAATCAAAAGAAATATGATATGCTGTATTAATTTACTTAAAGAACTTATAAGGAACAAATATCAAACCTTTATCAAATCCAGCTGCCTTTCCATAAGTTCCTGGTCCTCTGAGGTGGTAAGGTTTCCAGTCCACGTAAAAACAGAGGTGTCATTATGTAATATGTAACAGTATGAGGAATTCAGTGATGATGCAACCTGAATGGATTCAATGAACGGATGAAGAAAAGTAAAGATCTTATATACACAGCAATACAAACCCTGAAAATCAAAATACTCGGCCAGGAATTACATCCATAACTAACATGTAGCTCATGATCAAACTCCAAATTGTACCTGAGATGCTTGATAATGTCAAGAATTAAAAAAATAAAAATAAATAAGACCATCAGGCATTTAGAGGAATATATTTGGTAATACCATATTACTAGAATCTGTTAGTAGTTATATAAACGGCTCACTTTGAAATGTACAAGACAGACTAGACAATAACCTAGTCTAATAAAAATTTGAGTAAATTTGGAAAATAATTTTAGACTAATTTCACAAGTCAATTTAATTTTGAATCTTTTTTCCTTATTTTTTTCTTCATTTCCATTTTCCTAATGAGAAGACTTGTGCAACTCAGCCTGCCCACGCAATTCAATTCACGAAATGTGTTGTTACATTCATGGCCTCTTCCACAACTCAAAAGCAAATTACAAAAAAGATTATGGATATCTGTATCCCGTAAGCATGATTTGGCTAGGGATGAAAAAGGGCAATCAAGAGTCAGGATAAATAGAGTAAAGATTAAAACTATCAAGACATTCATTAGTACACTAGACAACAAGTTGTAGCAACAACAATGATAAAGACATGACATACTGGTTCAACTTGTAGAGCTTGCATATTATCAGGTCCAGAACCCTGAACCCTGAATAATGCAATGCCTTCCTCCTTGTATGTCTCCTCTGGGAGTTCATTCTCTTCAATATAATTCTTGTATCCAGAGCTATGACCTCCCTGAAAAAGTTTACAATTAGCTGATTTGGTTGAAAGTTGGAAAAAAAAGTGAAAAACTAATGTCACTACAAATTCTTGATTGAGGTTTCATCGACTTTATCACAAACCTTGAAGACAATGAAGCTCTGGAAGATTGAAAAGAACTGAATTGGTTCATTTTCTTCATAGATTCGAGCCTAATAATTAATACCAAAACAGAATCAGAAAGGTAACAAATTTGTGTAGAAATCCCCTTGTTACAATGACAGCAACAATTACAGGAAAAAGAATATCACCTGGGCAACTAGAAACTTCAATGATTCAACCATCTTGCCCGCCAGTGAAATAGCAGAAGTTCTTTCCTCCTATTTTTCAATGTGAGATATATTATATTAGGGTAAACTAACATTACAAAACATCTAGACAGGGCAAAGAAGGCAAGACAAGGCTTCTACTTCATGTGTACCAAAGTATATATAAATCTAAGTTTTGCACATAAATAATGAATTCCAGCCTGCAAAGAGTAGCCATCCTGCTTTCAGCAGAATACTATAAGCAGGAAAAAAGTGAACATATGTAATCATCTATTATTCAAATTTAAGAGTTAAATTTCCCATTGTATGACAATGCACCATTTTCCATTCAATAGAAACAGCTTCTGAGATTAAAAAATATAAATCATTTAACTTTTCAGAACCAGAATTGATGCAGTTATTTCCACCTCTGATTTAGCTCAGCAGATGCATGACCAATGATTTTGGCAAAAATATGATGATAAACAGATTTTAACAGTGTCTCAAAATTAGAGCCATTGAGAAAAACATAAAGTTCACAAGAAGCTGAGGAAAAACAAAACAGAAGTTCTTAAGCTAGTGGAAGTTAAAAAGACAGGAAAGCAAAGCCATGAAGCCTTGTGGAAGGATGCACATATGGACGTTACCAGTTACCAGTTACCAGTTACCAGATGTTTGTCTCTACAATCACAATACCACTGTTAATTAAGCACATTAATGCAGTGAGATTTGTATTAAAAGTCCAGACAGAGCAGTGTTTAACTGTCTGGCTTGAACAAAATCACGGGTGAACAGAAAGAACAAGCTGTATTTGTGCTAAGAAAATTTCATATAAACAAGCAATATTTTATGCTCAAACACTTTCACTTTCCCAAAGAAGCATGAGATCTCGAAGGTTAATGTGTGAAATGGAAACAAAACAAATGAAGCCATGATAGCATTCCATGGTGGACCCTAGAATGTCCCACTCCTATTTTGTGACATGTTCCAAAGGTATTAATGACAGCACCATGAACTCGAAATAAAATGGGGGGACAAGTTAGTATAGGGATGCTTGAAATTTACCTCCACACTCTTCTTCCCAAACCATGTTCCTATAAGATATTCCTCCCTGTCTTCTCCTGGATATGAATACTGAAAAATGTAGCAACCTCCACTGTAAAATTTTGACTGATCTGAAGCAGGAATGAGAACCTTCTCCTGACCATTCACACTCCAAACCTGTGCATTCACAATGGAGTTATAATTATAACTTAATCAAAAAGCATTTTCTGTGGATTACGAAGCCTGGTTAGTTGAGAGGAGAGAATAAATTTGATTTTGGAGAGGAACTGCATTCAAACATACATATCTAAAATGCTTAGAAAGCATTTCGAAATACTTGAAACCTTTGTTTTCCTAGTGAAACAATATACAAAAGACTTGATCTCTAATCATTCTGAAGTGCAAACAAAATGCATCTCTTAAAATTATATTTATCATGCATTTCTTGTTTGAGATAGTTTGCAAGGACAATAATATAGCACCTGCAAATTTCCAGTAACATCAATGTACGGTTGAGGTTCTTCTTTTGCAGGAGCAGTTTTTAACAGACCCTTGACATTAACCCCCTGGCGTCTTAAAAGTGCTGCAGATTCATTGAAAAGAAGATCCATGAACATTGAAAAATGGTGACAAGAATAAATGGTGCTTAAAACTAATAATAATCATCATTGCTTCAGGAATGAAAACAAGATACAAGAATAAAATCTATGAGATAATTCAAATGCTGACCTGCAACTTTGCCCCTACCATCCTCAGACACAGTAACAACAGTCGTTTGGGGCCATGATTCAAATTTTGATCTAAACATCACCGTCTCAAACCCCTCAATTACACGAACAACGCGGGATTTTGGTCGCTCAACAGCTCGGACTAACTCCTGATCAGTGGGATCAACAATAAGCAAAGAAAATTGAGAAAATATATCAGTGCAGACATTTTATAATCTCCACACTGAAGAAGGGATGAAGTATTACTTCTGCTGCTCCACTGGCACTTTTCCTTTCATCAAGAGGAGTGTTTCTCCCCATCCATACAAACACTTCTGCTCCACAATCTAGAATATAACACTTATTGGTGTCTAGAAATTCCCTTGTTAAAGAATCAGCTTCAACAGGTTCTGCCTGCCCCTTCTCCACACTTTCATTGAAAACATATTTTTTTATGTCAGAGCTACATCATTATTGTACACGTGATAGTTCATCCACCACGTATTCAAAGATCTATCTTAATGGAGAAAATCAAATAATAGGTATTGATTGCCATGTAATTTTCATTCATTAGCTCCAAATAATCAACCCCAACATTTTTTCTCCCTTTCAAGACTTGAAAGGCAACAAATATGTTAATTAGAATAAAGTAATTCTGCTAAAACTATAGATATTTTTATGGGGTTCAATAATCAACAATTCACTAAATCTTATTTTTAGCACATGAGACCAAAGCAAAGCTTTCAGTATCTAATTATACAGTTTTGGTAATTTTTTTGCAGGACAGAAATGTGATTTACGCTAGCTGTTATTTTATTTTTCAAAGAAAATCCTCAAACACTTCAGAGATGATGAAAAGCAGAAAGCAACTATTCAAGGATATATGTATATCCACTAAATGATAACAATTTGTAGAGTAGAGAAGAATTATGGCATTTAAAGACTGTCATTGGGGAAAGAAATTTGAGATGAAACAAGAAATTACCAAAACAGCTTAGAAGACAGAGAAACATCAGTCTTATCCTCATCACTAGCTGTTTTCCTTGGAAGTGGAGCAAAGCCACCAAAAAAACCCCAGAATTCTCCAGCTTCAGCATCAGCCATCAATTTTCCATCCTCTATGTGAAAAGGACAAATAATTAAGACTTGACAAGCAATAGGTATTCAAAAATCAGATATAGAGCCTCCAGTCTAATTCCTCACTCACCGACAACAGCTACCTCACATTTTCCATCATGATAAGTATCTTTGATGTACTGGACCACTTCTAAAGCTTTAGCTCTCTCTTGAATGGATGAGTTGGAACCATTAAATTGAAAAATTTTTGACTTCGTATCAAGAATAAAAATATCATCATGGTTGAGTGAAGATCGGGCAAAAGGAACCTGCCAAAGTTTGAAGCATAATATAGAGACATAATGAATGATAATATTAATAATTATACCTCATAAATTACAAAATTTAATTTCAAAGACTTGCCTCGTTCACAAGGACAGCATGTTTTCCTGTGCAAACAAACAAGCATGTCTGGTGTTCCTCAGCCTCAGGATGTTTGAAGCCAGACGCAACTCCACCTTTTTGTGGTATAATACATGGTTTAAAATATGATAAGAACTTTTCTGTTTCATGGCCCTGTACTTCACGATACTGTACAGCTCGGCCTCCAAGAGCAGCATCTAGTTCAACTGTTTTAATGGCAGCCGCACCTGCTTCATCCTATTTTAAAAGAGTGAGGTCACAAGACCAAAATCATAGACACAAATCTGTTGGTGCAAAGCATCTAGAATATGAAAATATGACTGACCTGAGAGGTATCTTTACCTAGCCAATAATGAATATCATGACATAAGGAACCGCTTTTTAGTGCAGTTGTCTGCAGAGAGAACAAACATTGCATCATACAATGCAAATTCATGAAAAGCCTTACTCTGATATATCACAGAAAATTGATGGTCCAAAAACACAGAGAGAGAGAGAGAGAGAGAATACAAAATAACCATATCACTCGGTAAAAAGAACAGTCTACAGCAATGATGACAGGAATAATAAGTGAATCCTCTAAAACAGAATGGATAATTGATAGCAAACAGAGAAAACTCAAAAGAGAAGCAAAACACCTGCCAGTCTATTTTGCTTTTCTCTTTATCAAATGTTGGAGAAACAGTCTTTCACATGCCTTCTTCACATTCATACTCAACAAGAGCTTCAGCCAATTCTTGTTTTTCCCCATTTCTCTGTCTATCAAAAGCTATATATTTCTGCTCCCTTTATTACTTCTTAATGCCCCACCCCCCCTGCCAACTTCTACTTGATTTTATAAAGCTAGAGGACAGAGCTCCAAACATCCGAAATCATATAACCAACAACCAACAATTTACCCAGTCATATGATCATATGAACCCGCCCCTTTTGCAACCAATTATAGAACAAACATATACAGATGCATGCACACACATACAAAAGGCACAATGAATAGGAAACAAAAACCAACCTTCAAAATTACATAGGAGTCCCCCATAAAAAAAATTCCATGAGAGGACTTCGGTACAGGAACAGGCTGAAAGTTTTCAATCCGCCATATTTCAAGTCCACTATATTTGTCAAGGACATGGTCTTTGAAGAAATAGATCAATTGAAAACTATATCTATCTAAGATTAACACATAGGGGTTGTCATGGTTCACACCCCTTGAGTTACTATGCAGCTAAAATATACGCCACATTTAAAGGAAATAAGAACTTCAGAAAGTGCAACTTGTGAAAACGAATTTCATAAGTGAACGAATATAACTCAAATATGCTTCATATTCTGTCAAACAAAGGATACGCCTTTTGTCCAGCTCCCTGAAAGGCTGAGTCTAAATCTCTCATGGAAACAGCCATACTGTTTCTGCTCTTAATTATTTTGGATGGCCAAAACTTCAGAGGCTGAATATACAGAAAGGATTACCCTGATATGAATTGGCATCATTTATATTAGATAATGAAATGGAAAAGAAAAGATATACACTACTTGAAAAGGCAAAAGTAATGAAATAATTTCAGGCAACAACTCTCTATACTCTATAGAATGGACAGGAGTTGGGACTCAGAAACTTCTTGCTATGAGGTAAACAAAATAATTTTGCAATTAAAATAGAACAAAGTCAAAAAGAAAATTCAGACTCCATGCCTATTAGTACAATTTAAAGCAAGAACATGCATACCAGGCAAAGGATCATAATACATCTGTACATGCTTGTGTGACTTAATTTTATCAAGGATGAAATCTGAATCATTTCCAGATTGATTAACTGCTCAACATATCTAATCTTCAACAATGAGCATCAATACAGAAAACTTGTCTCTAGAAAAGGAGGACAATAACAGGAAACTGTTTAATAACACTTTGCAGGAACCTCTTAAACAGTGGAAACAAATGCCTTCAAGGATATGTGTCAATGGAAGAAGCTCAGGAAGTCTAAAATTTCCCAAGGTAAGTCTTATAAATAATTCTGGACTGAGAAATGCCCTCCCATTTACACTTTAATGCTTCATAGCCATATTCAAAGTTTACCACAAGAACATTCTGCAGATGTATGCATCTGTTTCAAATCTGTTTCTGATTCTGAACAGAAGTTTGCAGTCTCAAATTTATTTTCACATTGCATGTTATTGAAATCAGAATCAAAGTAGGGCATTTACTAAGATAGTCTTAGTAAATCAATATAGTAATTCTGGAGTTATTCCTGTTTAGGAAATATTGTTTTCCTAATTAAAGGTGGTGTCCTAGTTGAATTCTAATTCCTAGAAGAGCTATTTAGTTAAACCCTAGATGATGTATATAAATAGATAGGGATGTATTGTAAAGAAGGAAGAAGAGAAAATTAAATCTCTCACTCAAATTTCTACTTGGTATCAGAGCTAGGTTTTGAAACCTAAAGTCAAACAAAACAACATGGCTGCCGAAACAGCATAGCTCCACATCTGAGGTCACCTCAAGCCTTGGAAAACCCTCAAACACAATCAGCCCTGGAGGAACTGAAAACTCACCTCTCCTCATCACATGTCACAAGCTCAATGGGTACATTTATCTTCAATGGTCTTCATCAGTCATGATGTTCATCTGTGGGAAAGGCAGAGATGAATATCTCACAGATGAAGTCACCATACCAGAAAAAGGAGACCCTAAGTTTCGAACATGGAAAACAGAGAATCACATGGTAATGTCATGGTTAATCAATTCCATGACAAATGAAATAGGAGAAATTTTCTCCTTTATGGAACAGCAAAAGAGACATGGGATGCAGCAAAGGAAACTTACTCAAGTTCTGATAACACATCAGAATTATTTGAGATTGAAGCAGCACTGCATGATCTATGCCAAGGAGCGCTCACTGTCACTCAATATTTCATTACACTGTCTCGACATTGGCAGCATCTTGACATGTTTGAAATATATACATGGAAGTGCCCTGGAGACACATCTTTGTTCAGGAAAATTGTTGAACAAAAGAGGACATTCAAGTTTCTTCTAGGACTTTATAAGACCCTAGATGAAGTAAGAGGAAGAATAATGGGCACCAAACCTCTTCCAAATCTCAGAGAAGCATTCTCAGAAGTAAGGCGAGAAGAGAGTAGAAAGAAAGTCATGATGGGAACTCATAACTCAAGATCATCATTGGAAAGATCTGCATTAATCTCCAGAACAGCCAGTTGGGACAGCAGACAGAAGAAGGGAAGACCCTGGTGTGAACACTGTCACAAACCAGGACACACTAAAGAAACTTGTTGGAAAATCCATGGAAAACCTAGTGATTGGAAACCATCACGACCATCCCATGATAAAGAGGGTCGAGCCTATACTGCAGCAATCTCAAATGACAGCCAACTCAAGATCAACAACTCACCAACAGACCCCTTCACCAAGGAGCAAATGGAAGTTCTGCAGAAGTTGTTTAGTCAAACCATCACTCCAGCCTCTGGATCTAGCTTGACAGTTCAGAAAAACACTGCTCCTACAGGTAAAAATAATTGCTTAGAGCCTTGGGTTGTTGACTCTGGAGCTTCAGATCACATGACAGGAGACGAAACTATCCTCCATGAATATAGTCAGTGCAAGGAAGATAGTGCAGTTAAAATTGCTGATGGAACATTATCAAAAATTGAAGGAAAAGGCCAGAGCATAATTTCAAAAGACATGAATCTTACATCAGTCCTTTATGTTCCTAAACTAGACTGCAACCTACTCTCAATTAGCAAAGTAACACATGATCTAAATTGTGTTGCTAAATTTTTTCCTAACTTCTGTTTATTTCAGGATTTGGCCTCGGGGAAGAGGATTGGCGGTGCTAGGATGTATACAGGGCTCTATCTCCTCAGAAATACCCTTCCTCTACAATACAAAGTTCAAAATGCAGTGGTTAGAAAACCCAAGGGTCAGATAGTTTTCAATAACTATGTCAATAGAGGCAATGATGTTATGCTATGGCACTATAGGCTTGGTCACCCCAACTTCATGTACCTTGAAAAGATGCTGCCATCTTTATTTATCAATAAAACTTCCAAGTTTTTTAGTTGTGAAATCTGCCAACTCTCCAAACACACTCGTAGTAGCTACCCTAGCACAGTATATAAATCATCTCAGCCTTTTTCAATGATCCATTGTGATGTGTGGGGTCCTTCAAAAGTGCAAAACATATCAGGAACTAGATGGTTTGTCTCATTTGTGGATGATCATACAAGGTTAAATTGGATATTTCTTATGAAAGAAAAATCTGAAGTGGGTACATTGTTTCAGTACTTCAATTCAATGATACAAACTCAATTCCAAACCAAAATCCAAGTTCTAAAGACTGATAATGCCAAGGAATACTTCAACACTGTCCTAGGCAAATACCTCCTAAATCATGGCATTATTCACATCAGTTCTTGTGTTGACACTCCACAACAAAATGGAGTTGCTGAGAGAAAGAATAGGCACCTATTGGAAGTAGCTAGATCCCTCATGTTCTCCACTAATGTTCCAAAACAGTTTTGGGAAGAAGCTGTCTTGACAGCTGCTTACCTCATTAACAGGATGCCTTCAAGAGTTCTCCATATCACATACTCCTCAAATCCTTTCCACACACAAAAATCATGTCTGATCTAGATCCTAAAGTCTTTGGCTGTTCAGTAGTTGTCCATATTCACCAGCCACACCGCAGCAAGTTAGATCCTAGGTCTATCAAATGCATCTTTCTAGGGTACTCCTCACATCAAAAAGGGTATAAGTGTTATTCTCCCATCACCAAAAGAGTCTATAACTCCATGGATATCACATTTTTTGAACATATACCCTACTATCCCACATCAGATATTCAGGGGGAGAGAATGAGAGAATATCCGACATGGGATATCATAACTGAGACTACTGACCCTAAGACACCTCTCCTGGTACCCCAACAGACTAGTGAAAATCCAATAGAGACACACCTGCAAATCCCTGCCACTTATCCAACAGAAACTTACCTGCCAACCCCTACTACTTGTCCTCAAACCACTGCTCAAATTCAACCTGCACAGAACAAAACTTGTGAGCTTCAGGTCTATACCAGAAGGAAAAATCTCAGACAAGGGATAGAGCACGCAATACCTCCTACTCTGGACCATGCCTTTGAACCACAGCCACAATCTGTTCAAATACACTCAGGTATGGAAAATCATGATTATGAGGATACTGCAGCAGTTATTGATGATATTAATGTTCCTATTGCCTTAAGGAAAGGAGTCAGAACATGCACTCAGCATCCTATCAGCAGATTCATCTCCTATGACAAACTATCACCATCATATCATGCATTTGTCTCTGCCCTTGACAGTATACAGATTTCCAAAACAATCCAGGAAGCACTAAAAGATGCAGAGTGGACAAAGGCAGTGAAGGCAGAAGTACATGCATTGGAAAGGAACAATACTTGGCAAATCACAGAACTTCCACATGGAAAGAAACCAGTAGGCTGTAAATGGTTGTTCACAATCAAATACCATGCTGATGGAAGTATTGAAAGACTAAAAGCTTGATAGGTTGCCAAGGAGTTTTCCTAATCCTATAGGATAGACTACCAGGAAACCTTTGCCCCTGTAACTAAGCTGAATGCCATCAGAATACTACTATCATTGGCAGCAAATAAAGACTGGCCCTTACACCAACTAGACATCAAGAATGCATTCTTGAATGGAGAGTTGGATGAAGAAGTATATATGAAACTGCCACCAGGCTTGGAAACACATGAAAACTACAAAAAGGTATGCAAACTGAAAAAATCACTATATGGACTCAAGCAATCCCCTCGAGCATGGTTTGATAAGTTTGCTAAGACTGTGATTCAGCAAGGTTACAAACAATGTCAAGCAGATCACACACTTTTTGTAAAAATCTCTAAAGAAAACAGAATAGCAGTACTAATAGTATATGTTAATGATATTATTTTGACTGGAGATCATGAAGAAGAGCTGGACAGATTGAAGGCAATTCTAGCTAAGGAATTTGAGATAAAAGATCATGGCACTCTCAAGTACTTCCTTGGCATGGAAGTAGCTCGATCTAAAAGAGGTATATTCATCTCCCAAAGAAAGTATATCCTAGATCTATTAACATAAACAGGTATGCTGGGATGCAAACCTGCAGCTACTCCTATGGATTCAGAAAACAAAGGGAGGTATCAAAGGTTGGTCGGTCGACTCATCTACCTCTCACTCACTAGACCTTACATTGGTTTTTCAGTGAGTGTTGCAAGCCAATTCATGAATAATCCAACTGAAGAACACATGGAAACTGTGCACAGAATCCTAAGGTACCTAAAAATGATGCCAGGCAGAGGCATCTTATACAAAAAGAGTGACACTAGGCAGATTGAAGTCTACACAGATGCAGACTGGGCAGGGGATGCAATAGACAGAAGATCCACCTCTAGGTATTGTGCTTATGTTTGGGGAAATCTAGTGACTTGGAGAAGTAAGAAACAATCAGTGGTCTCTGAAGCGGTCAGAATCGAGTCGGGGCTCTAGCACTTGGGATTTGTGAAGGAATGTGGATACTAAGGCTACTCAAAGAACTGAAACTCGAACCAAGAGATCCTATCAAGTTGTTATGTGACAACCAAGCTGCTATAAGCATTGCTAAGAATCCTGACCATCATGACAGGACCAAACACATTGACATAGACAGACATTTCATCTCAGAAAAGATTGACAAAGGCATCATCCATCTAGACTACATCCCTATGAAATTGCAAACTGCAGACATCCTACCAAAGCACTTCCAAGGCCTAACTTTGAAGAACTCAGTCACAAGCTGAGTATGTACAACATTTACAACTCATCTTGAGGGGGAGTGTTGAAATCAGAATCAAAGTTAGGCATTTACTAAGATAGTCTTAGTAAATCAGTATAGGAAATCTGGAGTTATTCCTGTTTAGGAAAGATTGTTTTCCTATTTAAAGGTGGTGTCCTAGTTGAATTCTAATTCCTAGAAGAGCTATTTAGTTAACTCTAAGTCCTAGATGATGTATATAAATAGATAGGGATGTATTGTAAAGAAGGAAGAAGAGAAAATTCAATCTCTCTCACTCAAATTTCTACTTTGTTGTATCCTATTCCTGAACAAAGAACTTTGGTGGATTATAATGTCATTCGGTTTTAAGAAACTAAAAACTATGAAATTCCAATACATATGAACTCACTCGTACCTTTTGCGGATTGGGTATCAGTTTCAACAATTCAACATTTTTTTAAAAAAAAATTGAATTTATAAACAAAGGAACTAGAGAACCACAAAAGGAGGGCCTACAAACGCTGGCCAGACCTAAGAAGGGAAAAACAAAAACAAAGGGCTAAACCTTAACTAAAGGCTACAAGAAAAAGCAAAAAGAGGAAAAACTGACACTACTCCTTAAAAAGCTAAGCATAGCTAGAGCTTAAAGGGCCTGGCCGAACCACCAAGCCTTGAGCTTGGGAACAAACTAGCGGAAAGGCCTACTCCCATCTGCCCATGGAGAAATGCCCCACTTTGCGATAATTCAACA
Organism: Salix exigua; assembly: GCA_032356905.1. Lineage (NCBI taxonomy): Eukaryota > Viridiplantae > Streptophyta > Magnoliopsida > Malpighiales > Salicaceae > Salix > Salix exigua. The sequence goes on along the minus strand of CM063593.1, from coordinate 11,462,279 downwards.
TGTTTTCTCATTTCTGAGTTATAATCAGTGACTAAGTTCCTATCATCACATATCTAGAGGAAACTGCATAATCACAGTCTAGCATCCTTAGTCACCTCATATTACTACGATCATTTGCTTTTGCTCAAGTTCGTAGCAACAAAAAAGTACCAAAGAACTCATTCTTAGCAGGATAGATGGTGCAAGCAACTAGAAGATCAATGCTGTAAATTCTAGACTGGTATTTAGAATAATAATACACAACACGCCAATGCCATTCAGCTTATCCACTTATTCAGCTGAAATGTTAAATTAGCCTCAAACTCAAAGGTATGTCAGCCGATTGGTTATATCTCCCATTTACTTCAGCCAATCCCATTAGTTCGTGTTTGATATTCTTGTACAGAATACTTTTTAAAAATAATTTGTAATCTTTAATATTAAAAAAAAAAAGCATCTAGATGATTTAAAATGCAAGTTAGAAACGCAAATTCAATCATTATCCCTTTTCTGTCCGTCTAAGTAGAACCGTACATCAAACAGTACAATGTTTTGGTATACTCGCATGGTGGTATTGTGGGGAACTAACCAATAAATGGCAAAATCCAGATAAAATAATATTATAAAAATAACACAAAAACAAAGACAATGCCATTATGAAATCAATAACCCCGGAATACGTGCGCAAAACATGGAATCACAACCAGAAAACTTTTGGCACACCAACCAATGATCACAGCAAAACTACTCCCAGAAGAGAAGAATTTGACGAGAAACACAAAAACAAAACATTGAAAAACATATACTGGTCAATCTCACATGAAATCCAAAAAATGAACGTTCCCAAATATCGATATTAAAAAAAATGTTTTACTAAACCGCGCATCAAAAGATGCAATTTTGGCTTGATCAAGAAGCCTACCATTGCCGACATAAGCTAACGTAACCAAGATCAATAAATGGACAAATCGAAAAACATCAGATCAAACCGAGAGCACTAAAAAAAATGTAAACAACAGAGTTTTGCTACTTTCAACAAAAATAAGAAAATCCCACATGTCAAACATCCAAAGAGGAGCCAAAATTGTGGTCTACCTTGATGGATTTAGCAAAAGGGATGATAATAATAATAAAAAAAACAAATGCTAAGAAAACTGAATTTACAATCTTGATATGAAAATACCTGGTGTATGAAGCTGACAATCCAATAAAGAAGGAGCCCCAGATCCAATCCAATGAAAAAAAAAATAAAGAGAAGATTACAAAAATCTTGTTTTAGCTGCAAAGAGAGAGAGAGAAGAGGAGAGAAACGCTGGGCAGGCTTAAGAAAAAAAAACGGAGAGAGAGACGGGAGGCTAACGAAAAGACGAAGAGAAAGAATAGGGAATGGGAGGGAGGGGGGAGGGAGTTGAGGGAATAATGAGTTGCCAGGCGTGCCTATCACTACCTGCAACAAAAGCCACCCCCACGAGAACACACATGAACTCATTCTTTCTACATATATTTGCATTTTCCTATTTTAATTAATTAAATTCTAATGAAGATTTTGAAGAAGAAAAGGATTTATCATTACCACCAATGCGGGTTTTAATTATAAATATTTGACATCTGGTTTTTCTTATCTTATTGTATTACAAATTATGTTGTCCGAAGCAGATTTTGTATACAAACATGGTTGCAAGTCATGGCAGGTGTGTCGTTTTCTTTATTTGTTGTTGTTGTGCTTGGCGCTTAGAAACTTGACATTGAAAAGGTTATAGAAATGTCCAGGTGTCACTGGAACAAGCTTTCTTTGAAAAGACTATAAAATATGGGTTCTCCAAGACTTGAAATGGTAACGATAAACGAGTTCCCACAATCCAATTGTTTTGATTTATTTTCTTAATCTTTTGTTCTTATCAATTGGATCCAAGTCGGTGTTATATCCTAGAGTGTTTCAATTGGGTCCTTGTTTCAGCAAATGTGAGACATATTTTTTGATCATGGAATGGAAGGACCTCACGTCTCTTCTTCCTTTCTTCACTTTGTGCTCTCCATGTCTTAGGTCTTAGCTATTGTTACGCATATCATTCAACTGATTGAAATGTGGTATGCTTACGAGGTTGATTTTTTTAATGTCAGAGAATATTTTGACTTTTTTAATGTCAGAGAAACAATTGTGTGAGGGTTAACTTCATATGACTTCCTTGGTTGGGCTAACTCGAAATAAAATATCAAATTTGTGATTGGGATTATATGACCATAATAATCTGGAAAAACAAAATAAATTCTGAAGTTTTATTCTCATTTAGCCCTATTGAATGATGAAATGAAACAAAATCTAAGAAATAATTTTTAGTTAACCTATCAACTCTATAACTCGAATCATAAGACAACAAACTAAAACAAATTAAAAAGTATAATTCTCATTCTATCCAATACTGAAAGATATGATTTATATATATATATATATATATATATATATATATGTATATATATGAGTTAATTTATCTAACTCTTGACTTGGTTCATGATATCGAGATAATCTCATAAATAACAATTTAAAAAATTACTTGATTTAATTCGGGTTAACTTGTAAAATGAGTGACAATAGTTATGAGATGAGTTACCCTTATAGAGAAACAAATCATAATATATTATGAAACTCCATTCTCAATCAACCCTAATAGACCTAATGTTGAGCAATATAACTTATATAGATTTTAATTAAAAACAATTGACTTCAAAAATTAGTCGAGTCAACTCGGGTTAACCCTTAATCATTATTTTTTAGTCATGAAATTAGGATAACCTAATAAAAGGTGAATTAAATAAATCATAAATCATAATTCTTAATTAAACACATATTCAATAATAAAAATTGAGAAAAACAATTAATAAAAAGACTTAATCAATTAGGTTAACATACAACCCCACAACCCAAGTTTTGAGATGCGGACAACCTAATAAAAAAATAAATCCGGTGCTGAAGAACTTGTGACTTGGGTTGTGAAACTAAGACAACCTTATAAGAAAAAAACAATTAAAAAATGACAAGATTTAATCAAGGTTAAAATGTCAAAACTTGCAACCATTATTATGAGTCCAAGATATCTCTATTCAAAGCAAATCAAACATATTATAAAAGTCAATTTTCAACTCATTGAAATTGGATGATGAAATTGGAAAAAAAATAAATTAAAAAAACACAAAAAACAACCTAAGTCACTCGGGTTAACCTAAACATCATTCCTTAATATTAAGACCATAATAACCTAACATAAAAGGTAAACAACAAAAATGATGTCTAATTATCAATCAACTCAATTTCAAATGATAAAATAAAATAAAAACTTAATTAAGGAAAAGAAAAGAAAAAATCGAGTCAACCATGTTAACCCGCCAAACCTATAATATATATCATGAGAGTTCAATAATCCAATAAAAATAAATTAAAAAAAAAACATTGATTGAAAAAAAAATGCACTACAATTACTAGTGTTTTTTTTATGAGGAGGTGCACAATAAACAAAACCCTTTTCTCTTAGTTTTTTTTCTAATTTAAATTGTATTCTCTTATTTAAGAAAACAATTGTTGGAGATCTTTCTCTTTTCATAAAAGAAATAGGAACCCTTGATGGATATTAGGTATATATTAGTTTACAAGGTCATGTTACATTGTAATTTGTTTACATATATTAAAATTACAGAAACTATTTGGTATTGTTATTAATTTTTTGTCAATGGGCTAACTTTAAAATCTCCTAATTCAATTCATTTACCAGCTTGAGTTTAAAATTAAATCATGTGGGTGTTGCTTTGATATAATATCCTGCTTTAGTCAACATCTGATAAATTTTTTCTATTGGCACCTTTAGTTTCTTTTGATGTTCAGCATCCAGCATATTCACTGATCCACTACCCGAAGCATGGCTAGGTAACGGGTTGGTGCTTACATTTAAGGGATCTTCAAATGTCATCCATCCAGTTTTTAGCAACTGCAGGAGTTTCCTTCTTAATGCATTACATGTATGGATGTCGTGCCCTGCAATTCCTGCATGATACTCACATGTGAGATGTGGCCTATACCAACTAAGGTAAGGTGGTTGCAGGGGTATCAAGGGTACTGGGACTATTAGCCCAATACTTAACAACTTCTGATATATTTCATCCAAAGGTAGAGGTAGCGAGGGTAACTATTTTTGGACTCTGGGACGATTTCTTTTTGGAAAACCGTCGGTTTGGTTTTTCGAAGTATTCTCGACTTCATTCCCAGGCCTCTTGGTAAGCTATGGAGGTTTGAAGTTGATATTGGCGATTTGAGATGATCAAGTACTATTTTTTTGTAACTGAGTATCCTTTCTTTTATAACCAGTCTCAATGTGATCTATTTCTCTCTTTTTTCCAACGAAACCTCTTTTTTCTGTAGACACAGAGATTCTTCCATTCTTAATTCCTTGTTCTATTCATTCTGCTACAACTACAGCGTCAGTAAATTGCTGAGCTGAACTGCCCATCACATGCTCATAAAAGGGTGCCTTGAGCGTGTTGGCGAACAGAGTAACCATTTCTTTATCTAGATTAGGAGGGTGCACTTGAGCGGCTAAATATCTCCATCCCTAGGCATATTCTCTCATGCTCTCCCTTTCAGCCTTCTCTAAACTCAACAAGCTAGTCCTATTAGGGATGATGTCCATGTTGTACTTGTATTGTTTAACAAAAGCATCCACTAATTCTTTCCAACTATGAATCTTTGTGTTGTCGAGCCTCATATACCAACTCAGAGCTGGGCCATTCAGACTATCTTGGAAAAAATGTATAACTAGTTTTTCATCATGCACTACTTCAGCCATCTTATTGCAGTATGACTTCAAAAGAGTGACGGGACATTGTGTTCCTGTATACTTAATGAAGTCTGAGACACGAATTTTCTTTGGGACCACAACATTTGGAACTAAACACATTTCTACCGTTTTCATTAGGTCATATAAGTCTACTCCTTCGATGACTCTGATCTTGGCCTCTAGTGTCGCCATCTTGTCTTGATCTGTATTATCGGATAATTGTATCTTATGAGATTCATTGGCAAATACTTTGACAGGTGGTATTGGAACAGGTGATGGGGCTGCTGATTGCACAAAAGCCAGAGGTTGTGGAGGATCTTGAATTACTTCATCAGGGTTGCTTGTTGCTTGCGGGGTTCTATTTGAGGGACCTTCTCCTGAAGCATTTCTTAATGCTTGCTCAAGTAGACCCGTGAGACGGGCTACACTTTCTTTTAGGGCGTTAAGCTCTCCTTGAAAATGGGCATCTTGGTGTGCACGCTCTTCATTTTCCATGTTTCTTCGTCAGAGCCTGGTATTGTAAATTCTAGGAGGCAAGATTTTTCGAGGACATATATTTGACCTATTGATGTTATACATGTTATTTATGAAAAATGAATGTATGCATGGTGATTTGTTTTATTTTATTTTAAAAGACCAATCCATAACTTCCTTGTCGGGTAAGATGTGTAGTCTGATGCCTGAGAAAAGTTTTGTTCGAATTAATTGAGTCACACATATTTTGACAGAAAAAGGTGGATCTTGTCCACTTCATTCACTCATATTGAATCATACAAAAGCATTTAATCAAATGCTACCCCCTATTAGCTAGGAGCCCAACAAAACTTCAAAGTTCATCTAGGTATACTTCAAACCTATGAGTACTTCCACCGATCCTGATAGCCTTTACACCTAACTCATCAGCTTTTCTAACTGCCTTATCTGTTTGCCCTATTTTATGCTGGAAAATCGTATTGTCTTGAAGTAATGCTTCATTGCTGGCGGTCAAGGAGTCATTATTTTGCTCTAGCATCAGCACCATCTTCTTGAGCTGTCGGGTGTGCTCTTTAGCCCTTCGTAGCTCTGCATCAAACCTTGTTGTTTCAGAGTTCAACTGGGTTTCAAATTCGATGATGTGTTCTTGCCATTCATTGCGCTGCTCTTGTACCACTTTTAATTCTTCTTCTCGAGTTTCTAGTTCTGCTTGCAAGGTAGAAATACGGTCTCTTAAGCTATTGGCCAAGTCAAATATCTCTCCATGTCAGACTCAGTTGCCCTTCTTGCTTCGAACTCATTTTTCGCCTAAGCTTTGTATTGGGCTTTCAACTCCTTTTCTTCTTCAATGATAAGGCCACCCACTCTTCCTTTTTCTTTCTCAGTTTCCTATTTATCCTTATAATGATCTCTTTCTTTCATCATTGAGGCTAACAATTCTTTATCTGCATGTTCTTTATCTTCAAATGTCTGTTTCAAAGTGACCAATTCTCTTTTCATCATTTCATATTTATGTATTTGGTCATCATGCTGAAAACCTAACTCCTCTAACTGATTTTTTTCTCCGATCAATTGACTAATCTGCTCTTCTTTTTCTTGCAGTTGACGGTCCAAAGAGAGCCTCATCTGTTCTTCTTCTAATAGTTGTTCTTCGAGGAACTTTTTATTGCTTTTTCTATTACTAAGCTCAATCCTTAGCCTATCCAAATCCTCTCGTAATTCTCCTTCCTCAATCATCCTTCTTTTAATTCCAGCGGGGATAGTTTCCTTCACTTGTACCAAGCTTTGCCTTGCAACATCCCGAGGCGTCTTATGACTCCTCCAAGCCAAGTAACTGGTGCTGATAGAAATCTTCTAGGGGTGGGGATCTATATTAACTGAAACGGGGTGTCCCCGGTCTTTTTTAATTATCTGAAATTCAGCCATTGAATTGACTTCTTTGAAGGAACCTGTATACTTAGCCAATCCTTTAGTTCTTGGCGTATATTGCATTTCTCCAAACTGCCTGGTTCCTAAAGAGGGACAATAGCTAACATATCCGGTTAAGCCAATTAAAAAGACCCATGCTTTATCACCGCAACTTATTCAGGTAAGCTGACTTTCCTATCAAGGGGGCTTTCCATCTGAATTTGCTTTCAGGAATCACTTGGTATTTTTCCAAGCCCTCTTATCTAGGCCTTTCCAGTCTTCGTTTAAAACCAAACTAAGAGACCTCATATTGAACCACCAAAAATCATTAAAAACTTCTTTCGGGGTTTCTAGATGACTGACGATCCATATGAACAACAAAGGGATACAACACCGCATTGCTCTTTTACCATGTGACCTGCAGTGATTCAAAGACAGTAAAGTCTCGGCTAGTATTGCTAAAGCAGGGTTGTTTCTTTCTTGTTCGTATTCAATAAAAACATTGGTTGCTTCTATGCTAATTATCCCCACATCTTCTGAAGGAAATAAAATCAAACCGAAAATAGCAAAGGCTATTAACCGGTGTCCCTCTTCTCGAAGTCTCCTTTTATCTTTATTGCCTTTCAGCTTGTTCTTGATCACTTTCCATTTGAAATCTCCAAGAGAAGTCATATATTGGCCCATTGGATCCAAATGTAGAAGTTTAATGACCTCTTGAACTGTATTATCAATTTTCTGCGTGAAGTAAACTTTGTGAGAGCTATGAGGGAAACTCAAGATTTGAGCATATTCTTCTATGGTAGGAGTCATGTCAATGTTCCCAAAAGTGAAGCACGATAATTAGGATCCCAAAAGTTTGTAAGAGCTTTGATGGCTGATGTTTGGATCGAAATTTTCAAAAGATGGATAATTCTTCCATATCTTTCTTCAAACAATGCTTCATCTACATATCCTAGGAGGGGCAAAAACCCTTTTATATTCTCTATAAAGCAATGAATCTTGGTCACATGTGGCAACTCACTACTCCTTGGACAATCTCCCTCAGTCAATTGCATCATTTCAGATCTTTCCCTATATTCCGAAAAGGTCAAGGAAGCCATGGTCTTGGTTTGGTAATTTCTATGGAAAAGTTAAACTGACATGAATGATTAGAGTTTATACCTAAGTTATCACATGAAGGGTAGGTCTTCTAACTGATCTCAAAGGGTCTATGAACTGCCCAGTGACCACCTCACGTGAAGGTAGTATAGGGGTTTACAAGAAATGGTTGGGACACAGTGTGACCGCCATTAACAAGTAAACACTCAGTTCATAGTTGGATGTTTCATGAATCTGAACCCCGACCAAAAGTCATGGGGCAGACCACTACTCCCCACCTAACTTAAAATTGGTTTTACTAAAAAATTAAGATGCATGATTACATTGATTTAAATTTTATGATATGCATGAGCTGAAATTAAAATACATGCTAAAGCAATAAAAATACATGTGAACGCAGAAAATGCGTGTAAAAATAAATTGAGACAAACAATCAAACAAACAAAGCTCAGTCCAGCGATTTCCCGAGTGGGGTTGCCATCGGTCGCGAAGACGATTTTTGACGGACTCGCCTCGCGTCCAGCTTCTCCCTGGGATTTGGAGAGAGACGGCGCGCAGTGAAATGTGAGGTTGTTTATAGTCATAAAATTTACGACTATAATTATTAGGAGTCGCCACCTAGTATTAAGGTCACTAGGAACCTATTGGTCTGCGGGAGTCTTGGGTAAGGGGACTTGTTGTGCAAGAGGAAGACGAATCACCCCTAGTGCACCCTACCTAAGGTAAGCTGCATTGTTGTTTGATTGTTTTTTTCTAGGTTAGAATTTTTACACTGCATTTTCAAAAAAAAAACATTTTTTTTGTGTGCGGGTGTACTTAACAATGTAATTTTACACCACAGTTATAAGTTTTATTTTATCTACAGATGTACTTTACAATGTAATTTTACAACGTCGTTAAAATTATTTTAATTTATGGATGTATTATACAATGTAATTTTACACTGTAGTAAAAAATATTTTTTATTTGAGGGTGATCAAAACGTTCACATCATTTGGTATCAGAGTTTGGTTCAATTAATTAGGTTATATCCTTATGAAATTTTTATTTTGTATAATATTTTCATAAAAAAACTCTTATATTCTACAAAAACAATTATGTTAGTGTCCAATTTCTTCTTTTCCTATCCAATTTCTTCTTTTCCTTGAATTTGCAACATATCAAAAACAAAAAAAAATGGTATTTTATTTTCTTACTGTCCAAAATATAGTAGTATCATAAAAAAAATGCAAAAGAATAATAAAAAAAAGCCTCATTCAAATATGTTTATTGGTATCTGTTGCAGAACATCAACATATCAAACCTTATCATAAATTATTTAAATTGAATATTTTGTCATTTTGGATTAATAATCACACTTCATCACAAATTGTAGCTCAATTAGGCATCATTTACCTTAGACTTCACTTGTCGCAAATGACTTTGATTTTTTTTTTAGTTTTTTCTTCACCTTTGAAACTTATTTTATTCATATTTCTTTTATTTCTTGCAACATATTTATAAAATATCTAACATATTTGAGTATCAATTCATCATTTTGCATACTTTGTGTTTATTTTTGTCAAGTCTTTAATTTTATCCATATTTCAGATACATTCGTTTGCTACTCGCAAGATAATCATTGCAGTTTTATTTTGCTAGTTTTCGGTGTTTTTTTATTGTTTCTTAAGTTATATACACTTATTTGTATTATGTTGTAAACTTAATTGTATTTGGTGTTGCTTTCAATTCTGCAAGAACTGTAAGAAGGTGAAACAAGAGATATGAGTGTGTGAGGACTCTAATAGTGGTTAAGCGAAATGTGAGGATTTTTTCTTTTTTTATTGCTAACTAATTTTTACAGGTGCTATCATTTCATATTAGAATAACACACCACCTCCTCCCGAGGGTGAGCTTAAGATATAAATGCAAGCCATGAGAAAGATACTGAAGATGATGTATTTTATGATGAGAAATATTTGTGATAGTTTTGATAGGGTGGAGAAATATGGTAATGAAGTTGCTATAAGTACACATGATGCAAGGAAGGTTTGAGAGGCCAAAGTGTGCTAATTAAAGGCTTTTGAAGAGGACGTTGATCATATTATTAATGGTGGTTTTGAGGATGAGACCATAGGCCATAAGAAAGGTTTTCAGACCGAATGCACTTTGAGAATAAAACTATGGGTGAATTTGGCCAAAAGGGACATGATGATGTAGATGGTAATTTGGATACTATCAAACTGAAAAATATCTACTTTTATAGGTAAAAATGACCCCGAAGTGTATTTGGAGTGGGATAAAAATGTGGATTGAAATTTTTATTGCTATAATTATTTGGAAGCAAAAAAGGTGAAATCACTAGTCATTTAACTTGTGGAGCACACACTAATTTGGTGGGATTAGAATTTAGAATGTAATTAGTAAAAGGAGGAGTGGAGAAATGTTGGTAGCATCATGGGAGGAAATGAAAGTGTTACTGAGAAGACAAATTGTATCTAACCACTATTATAGAGATTTATATTTGAAATAGTAGGGTTTGAGTTAGGGTTCTAAGTTCATGTATGAGTAGTTCAAGGACATGAAGATCGCAATGATTTGAGTCTATATGATTAAGGATAAAGAAGCTACAATGACTAGATTTCTGAATGGGCTAAATGTTGTAGAATTACAAAATTATGTAAAGTTGGAGGACATGGTCCATATGGCAACAAAAGTGGAAAGGCATATAAAGAGATGAGACAACACACATTTTTAGACAACTTTGGTTTCATCTTCCTCACCATGAAAGCCAAATCTTAAGATAAAATGGGGTCATCTAACTAAAGCCTTTTATGGTAGCTATGCTAATGTAGTCAGAGTATTCTCATGAAGAAATTGAATTTGGTTTGCATGAAGCATCTTAAGCTTTAGATTTTACAATGGTTGAATAAATGTGGTGAAGTGAAGGTTACTAAGCAAGTGTCAATTGCATTTTCTATTGGAAAGTATTATGATAAAGTTATGGTTATGTAGTCCTAATTCATGCTAGTCACTTCACTTACTATTAGAACATCTATGGCAATTTGATCAAAAGGTGATTCATGATAGGTTTAGAAATATGTTCACTATTGTAAAGGATGGTAAAATCATCACTCTTGTGCCTTTGTCTAAAAAAAAAATGTATGATGATTAAATGTAATTAAAAAGTGAATATGATGATGAAAAGAGTGAAAATTTATGTGAGAACAATGATGAGAGAAGACCATTAAATTAGATCAAATCTAAATCATTAATTAAACAAATTGAAAGTGGAGGTAAAACCCAAGAAGTGAAGAAAGTAAGCTTGTGTGATGATAATGGTGTGAAAAAACTAAAGAAACAACAAAACATTTATGCAAAAAGAACTCAAATTAGATTTGTGTTTTTTATTAACAAGTTGATCGCCAATAAGAGGAGTTGAGCATCATATAGACAAAATAGCTTCAAAAACAAGTAGATGAGTTAAAAATGATTCGAGGTCGAATCTTTTTGAAGAGAAATGGGGATGACAAAGAGACTTAAAGAGGCACTAAATGGGGTAGTTTAAAGCACATGGAGTAAGATGAACCTAGAGGTACAAAGGAAATCTATGAAGCTTAAAGGAAAGCCTCTAAGTCATCTAATCCAAGTCCAAAAAGGTCGCATTCAAGTTCTAAAATGAGTGATATGTTAGGCCTTATGACAAATTTTATTTTGACTTATTTTTCCTAATATTACATGGATTCCAGGTCCAAATTATTTTCTAAAGAATAAAGGATTTTTAGCACTCAAAATAAAAACTTTGCTAGTCTGGGAAGGAAACTTAAAAGTCAGTAACATTCAAAACTATATATATATTATTTTTATGTGGCTACTACTTAAACCTTTCATTTTAAATTCATATTTTATGTTTTAGGGTTTATAACCATAAATTAAGCTTAGATATTTAGGGATTTGAGTCTGATTGTAAATGAGTTTTATGCAAGTCCATATTTTTTTTAGTATTTTAGGGTTTAACTCAGATTAAAACACATGTAATCTAAATTTCAGATAATATTTTTTTCTCAATTTTATTTAGATTATGACTGCAACTTTATGTCTTGTGAGAGTGAGAATTCTCTCTTTCTTGGTTCTCTAAAGGACTAAAAATGACTTATCGAGGTTCAATTTACTTTGTGGTGTCAATTCATACCTCTCATTCATGAATTGTTATTTATTGAGCGGAAATTCGAATCCAATAGTGTTGGTGTCTAAGAACAAATTATATTTGTATCAAATCTGATTTACTTGGTTTCCAGGGGTATTAGTGTCTTTGCGTGTGAGTTGCTAGACCGCATGATGAAGACGTTCACATCATCCATTATACAAGAAAAAAAAATAGAAAGGCCGAATTTAATAATTTATTGAATTTGGATATAATTTTATTACTTTTGAATTTTGATTATACGTGCCATGTATGAAAATGAACAATGTGGACATGAACATAAGTTTTATGAACTATTTAACTTAAAGGAGTCGTGTTATACCATTAGTAGGAATCATAAAAAAAATAAAAACAACATGCATCTTATGAATTTTTTTTATCTAAAAGTATAAATATAATACAAAACAAACAATATCTTTTTGAAATTTTATTATTATTTATATATTAATCATTGGCTTTTTCTAAGCATTTTTAAAGTTGTAATTGTCAAAATAAAGTGTTAATGAATTAGTGCAGAGACAAGGTGATTTAATAAACTCTTGAATTATTAATCCATGTCAACATAAGCTTAGACATGACAAGAGACTTTAACTACTAACAGTAATAAGTGCAAAGACAGAATTGATAGGGGGGAATACTGACACAAGAGCCATGGCCTTGTTGAACTCCAGGATGCCTGTTATAACAGGCTATGTCACAGCGTGGATCTTCGCATCCGCTCCTATAAAAACCAAAACTCTCTTTGCATGTTTTATTGGATTGCTGTGGTGATGACAGTTTTGATGCGCATCCATCCACATTCTGATCTGAGCATCTCCCTTCCACTGCTGACATCATGATTGTCCCTATACAGAGAAGAACAAAGTTTTACATGTAATAAAGATTAAAGAGAAAGATAAACAACATAGTTATTTAAGAATATATGTATATATATTATTATCTACCACACACTAATGCAAGGAGAAAAAGCTGCGTATATTTAGCCATCTTCTCTGTTGTCGATACACTCTCCACTTCTGGTTTTGTTCACTATGTTGTATGTTTGTGTTTGTGTTTGTGTATGTGTGTGTGTGTGTAGCTATATATATGTAGGAGGAGGATAACGTGACTCAAATTTAATGGATACTGATTTCATTTAAATGAATTGGTTTTGTTAAAATTACCTTGTTATTACATAGATTATGAGTATTGTTGATTCAAAATTGAGATATTTACCTATTTATATTCCTTTTTTTTCCTTTTATGTCGAATGGATAATTGATATTCAAAACTTTATGAAAAGAATATAAACATTTGTAATTTTTTAACCTATGGATGATGGTTTCAGAAAAATACAGTCATAGAAATACAAAAATCACATGTTTTAATTTACATTAATTAGCTTTCATACTATTTATTTACCACAAACAAAAAAAACTTTCAGTTGATGTGATATTTTTCATACAAATATAATTTTTTTGATATAATAATCTAGAACCTATCATTCACATTAATTAGTAACAAAATTAAATTAGAAATAATTAATTTTTATCATTATATTTTATATGAAATATTCAAATACAAAAATAATTAGAATTAATAATATTTTTTATGCTTCAGAAATATTTTTATCTTACATATAATTTTAGTATTAATATTTTTCTTGTTGTTGTCCTTAGCATTCTTTTTTTTCTTTGTTATTGTAGTTATTGTTTTTAATAAGTTGAATAAGATGATCAAGATCTTGCATAAATTTCAGAGATTCTTCATTACATAAAAATATCTAAACAAGATCTTCATTAAATTTTAGATATTACTCATTACCTATTATAACATTTACTAAAAGAGATCAGAGTCAATTAATATAGCATGTGTATACTTTCACCATGGATTACAATAGTGTTGCTCGGTCAGTTCGGTTGCTGATTCGGTCAAGTGACCGGTTTATTGATTTTTTTAATATTTTTTTACACAATAAAATAATCATTTTGTCCCTCAAAAAAGACAAAAATAGGTGCTGTCGGGAGGGATGCCGCAGTAATTGCACATTTTCAGTTTGGTTTGATCGGGTCACCGATTTATTGATTTTTTTATATTTTTTCCACGGTAAAATAATCATTCTATCACTCAAAAAAGACAAAAAAAAATAACAGTTGTCATGAGGGATGCCACGGTAATTGCATATTTTTTTGAAAATTGTTAAATACTAATTTGACCCTTAATAAGAAAAAATTGAAGAGTTGATTGTAGGTATGTTACGATAATTTACCATATTTTTAATTATTTTCCTCTGAATATTGTGGGCCTGTGTAACATACATGGCCAACAATATTAGGCTTCACGCTCTCTTCAAGCGGCGTGTGCGACGTCGTCTAGTGGCTAAAATGTCCATCTGTTATCTCCGTAGAGGTGTTGTTGTGTCCTCTTTCTTATATTGCGGCGCATTGTGTCCCACGGTGGTTGGATTTGTGATGGTGGTCGGTTGAACGTTCCCCCCCCTTTTCTCTCTCCTGCATGTGAAAGTACAGGGTAGACCTCTAATTTTATGATGTGTTCATTTCAATCCCTTATCTTTTAATTATTTTGCATGGTCATGATTTCTATTATATAAGTTTTAATCTATTTCAATTGGGTCCTTCGATTGAAATTGATTCTATATTTAGGTTTCAATTCGATCATCATTCTTTTAATTTTTGAATTGGTTTTAAGTCCCTTAATATATTTGGTACAAAGGTTTTGATTTTTTCAATTTTTTTTCTTTGATTGAAAATGATGATATATTTGTTTTCATTTTGGCCCTTATACTTTTAATTTTTTTTATTTTAATTTCTTTAAATTTTTATATTTCTTAAATAGTCTCTATTTTTGTCCATGTATATGTGTGTGTGTGTGTGTGTGCGCACGCTCTCAATTTTCATTTTTAATTTTTATTATTTTGTCCTTTGTTGAGATAGCATTTTTTTTCAAAACTTTTTCTCTTATATTTTAGTTTATGTTTATTGTCATAACCCAATTTATGGGTTACTCCCTAAAATCCACCCAAAAAAAGGAGCTGGTGTGGATAGAAAAATCAATATGGAAATTTTGGTTGTTTCGCAGTCTAATCATATCTCTTTTGTTCCAAAAATAGAGGAGAATACAATATTAAAGGAAAAAATAAATTATTGTTGGATAAATTTGTTAAAAAGTAATTTGAGCGACATAATTATATTTTTGTGGTTTGATTTTAATTAATCATTGACAAATTTAAACTTTAATTATGATCAGGAATTAATTTAAGATCCAATTAAAGGATTTAAGGACTTAATTATACTTTAAATTGGTCAAATTAATTTTATTAAGGGCTTAATTGTGAGAAATCAAGTTTATGAATTTAATTTGGGCTCAATTGAGAAGATTAGAATTTTTGGAGACCCAATTGAAATTTTCCAAGTCAATTGCGCAAATCAAAGGTCAAATTGAAAACAATTGAGGGTCGAATTGCATAAATTGAAAGTCAATGACCAAAATAAAAAAAAGCACGCAAATTTAAGGTTGCTATTGAAATTTTGGCGGAGATATAATTGCATAAAATGAAAAGTTTAAAACTAATTGGGGGTGCGATTGAACCAATTAAACATTGAGGGACCAAATTGTATTTTCTCACACCCTCCTAAAAATCAATTTTGCATGTTCCTACACTATTTCGACAGTTGAATAGTGCAAGAACAGCTTCACAACATGGCATGCCCCTCAGCCCTCTACAAAATTCAGAGGGCAACAACCTCTCATGCAATGTGCAGGCCAAACGGTTGAATTTTTCACCTATAAATGTACTTGTTCGCAACATGCATAGGGGAGAAAGAAAGACGAGAAAAAAGACCAAATGAGGAAAATAGAGAGAAAAAAACAGGGAAGTTCTGGAAATTCACGAAGCTTTTTAGCAAAGAAAAACAAGCAATACAAGAATAAAAATCACGCCGTTGCCCTATCTCCTTCAACAGCCTTCTCTCCTTCAACAACCTTCTCTGTCACTCTTCTATTTCAACAGCTCATTTCCCTCTCTAAAAACAGCCTCGTTGAGCTCTCTTTCTCTCCAACATTGGAGGCTATTCAATCACCCATTACCACCCTTATCACCATCGTGAGCTTCCCCTACACACTAGCAATCAGGTCATACTTTCAGCGAAGCAAAGTCTACAGTTGCAACAATTTGGAACGTAAGCTTCGATGACTTTGGAAGCTTCCTCCGGCCACCACAGACCATCGTTGACAACATCGCCACCACAGCGAGAATCACCTCGACCTCCTCTACCCAAAGATACTAATAAGTACATCTTTCATCACAGTTGAAAATCGACAATTCATCGTCTTCTTCCTCTCAATGTCTACATGTAATGGGATGTAATTCACATCCCACTGCTCAGGCAAGTCGAGCTAGTGTGAGGTGGGCTGGGCTTTGTGCCCATATATAGTGGGCTGTCAGTCCATCCCATCAAGGTTGGACTATCAGCCCAACAACCCTAGCCCATGCAAGAATGGGTTGTCAGCCCACTAATTATTTATTATTTATTTAATGTGCTTTATTTCATTTTAAAAATATAAAAAAGTATAGAAATACATAATAAAAAAAGGTGTTTGTTTTCGTGCATACGATCTGATTCCTAGATTTTTTCCATCATATTTTTTGTAAGAAAATATATTGCATCTTTCTCATGTTTTAAAATAAAATTTGAATACTGTAATCGGTTTACGATTGGCCAAAATATCAAAAATAATTATAACTATTTTTATTTTATTTATTAGGGTATAAATTTACATTATAAATGACATCGGTAGATAATAAAAAAAAAATCTGACAAGATGGAAATTAACATTTGTAAAGTACATCCGTAAATAAAAAGGTTTGTAATTGCGGTGTAAAATTACATTGTAAAGTAAACCCGCACACAAAAAATGATTTTTGAAAATACAGTGTAAAACAATTTAACTTAGAACAACGATCAAAGCAACAATGAAGCTTACCTTAGACAAGGTGCAATGGAAGTGATGCGTCTTTCCCTTGCATAACAAGTCCCCTTACCCAAGACTCTCACAGACCAATAGGTTCCTAGTGATCGTAATACTAGGCGGTGACTCCTAATAATTATAGTCATAATTTTTATGACAATAACACCCCTACATTTTCACCGCGCTCCATTGTCTCCCCATCCTGGGGGATGACGGGGCACCAAGCGTGAACGCGACATTTATGATCATTTGAAAATTGATATAGTTTTTTCTTTTCTATTTCTTTTTGTTTTTTTAATACCTTTTTTTTTATTTTCACGTCAAATGATTTTTTTAGCTAATTTTCTTGTATGCTCTTTTGTTAAAGTTTTGGAGCTTTTTTATTCTTTTATTTAATTTATTATCCCATCACTTACGCAATGATGGGGAAAATAATAAGAATAATTTTAGTTTTTTTCTTGCTTCTTATTTCTTTAATGTTTTCGAGTTTTTTATTCTTCAGGATAATTTAATAATTTTTATTATTTTAGCAATAATAGTAATGATATTTTTAGATGTTAAGCATTCGATGTTGTCATTGTTATAATAGATTGTGTTGATGTTTTTCATTATTTCAAACCTTTCTTGTACGAGTATTACATTTTACTTTTGAACTAGCAAAATCTATTAATTGTTTCAATCCCAAAAATTATAAAAATTAGTCACTCAGCTCGCAATGTAGTGCGGGCAATTTAACTAGTAAATAACTAAAAAGATCTTGATTACCTATTCAATTTATTAAACATCCAGATAGGAATAAGGGTATACATAGATGAAGTTTCCACTACATTTCTACTATAAATATCTAAAAAAACCCACTCATTTAGTTGGTTTGACTTAGGCATTCAAATGAAATTGTCACCCTTATTTTCCAACCTAATTTAATGTTTTAAATAAATAAGTATTTATACCATTATATTTAACTAATTTTTTATATTTTTTTTTGCCCTAGAACATGAATAATTTTTAATCTATATTGTTATTATTCAAACTATTAGGTACATTAAATTATACACACACACACAAATTTCATTGATTAAGTTTTCAGATCCACATCATTGTGTGGCAACCCTAGTGGTATGATGCATCTGAGAAAAAAAATTTCACGGTGAAATAAGGTTGGAGATCAATACCCCATAATGGATTAGGTTGCAAGACATTTATCTAAGACATAATTATTTGGTCTTGATTTAATTTTAGTAGGATACTTTAGGGTGACAATATCTTTTTTTTTAGCATGATCAATCTTTACCATAGATCTCTAAAGACCAATTAAAGGTTTTAATGATCATTATGTTAGGTGATGACTCTTTTATGAAAGTTATACCTTTATCCAATCTCAAAACATTAAAAAAAACTCTTTTCCTTTGGATTTGAGGAAAGATTGCATTTGATCGTCATGATGTTGGGTGGGATATCATTATTGAAAAACATAGAATGTCGGATTTTATACTTTTAAATATAGTTCATAATATAGTTTCCAAAATATTATTTAATAAATGGAATAAGGTAATCAAGATCTTGATTACTTCTTTATATAAAGAAAAATCTCTAAGATTAAATCAATTACGTATTTTAATTTTGTATTCTAGGATCAAGATTCTACTATATTCATGTTCACCCATTATTCTAATAAATAAGAAATTTAGATATTCATACCTTATCCCTAAAGAATGACACATCCATTACCTAAGCATAATTTACGATTCAACATAAAATAAAATAATAATATCTATGAGGGTGTGTGTGAGAGAGACTATGTACTGTATCTTAGGTTAGGTTTGGATTGAGGTTGCCAATTTTCATACCATATCTATTACCCGTTGGATAAAATAATTATCTAAAATAATCCACTCATTTGATTTGGTTTGGATTAGGGATTCATATAAAATCGCTATCCTTATATAAATCCTATTTATGAATCTAATTTAATAATTTTAAACAAATAATAATGATTCATGTGCACAAGTATTTATATCAGCATACATATCTAATTTAACATTTTTTTTAATATCTAATATATTCTTAGAGATGTTATAAATAAATAAATTCAAATATATTTCTTTATTTTTGAAATAATTATAATTATATAAATATTTGAACCATGTAAAATAAATTAAGTAAATATCAGGTACATAAATTAAATTATATATTTGTATGAATACAAATTATGGAATGTTGAAAAGTTTGTTGATGATAATGTAGATGTTAGTGATGATGAACATGAATTTGCATTTGTGGCCAAGGAAACAAATTTAGTCTGAAAAAAGCAAGGAATTTGAATTTTGACCGGGGGGAGCTTTTGGGCAGATAAAGAGTTTTAAGATTTTGAGCATTGTAATGATTTAGGTGGGGAGTTTGGCACCATTAAGTTGAATATACATGCTTTCTAAAGAAAATAATTCGGAGACATATCTAGAGTGGTTGATTGGATATTTTACAGTCATTACTACATAAAATATTAAAAGGTAAAACTCATTATCATTAAGTTTATATATTAGACACTAATGTAGTGGGATCAACTTGTTTTTAGTAATAAAAGACCTATTGAGTCATTGGATGACATGGAAATTGTAATGAGGAAACAATTTGTTCCTAACTTTTATTCGAGAGAGTTTTTCAGAAATTATATAGTTTAAATTAAGGTTAAAAAAAGAATGGAAGATTGATAAGAAGATGAAGATTGCGATGATTAGAGCTACTATGGTTGAAGATAGAAAAAATATTATGTTTATGTTTCTTAATGAATTGAATTTAGACATAATTAATGTTATTGAGTTACAACATAGGAAATTCACTAACGACTGTTATTTTATTATTATTTTAGTTATATCTCGAGGCTTGTTTGGATTAGCGTTTTAGGCTTATTAGTGTAGGTTATGGTTCACTTTTGTGATGCGAACCTCGTGATCACATGGTCACGTAACCCATGATCAAGACTGAGATCTAATCCTAGAAAATCAAAATAGGTCTGATAGGAGTGTGATACAATGAAAACCTGTTTCAAGGCACCAATACTATTGGAATGAGTAAAATGACGTCACAAGGCCAACTAATCTTCAATAAATCAGATTCAGTTCATTCAAGAACTAAAGAATGCAAGAATCACTCTCACACATTAAACTGAAAAAATCAGAATTAATATTCATCAATGGCTCATTCCAATAGTGTAGGTGCCTTGAAGCAGGTTTTTATTATGTCACACTCCTTTTAGACCTATTTCGACTTTCTAGGATCAGATCTCAATTTTGATTGTGGATTGCGTAACCATATGATCACAAGGTTCACATCAGTTGGTATCAGAGCTAGGCTCTGAAATAAAATCATATCATTATGTTATTTTTGTTCTTTAGTTTGTTCTTTAAAGTTTTTCAGTGTTTGTATCCATCTCTTTGTTTTTCGTGTTTACGTTATCTAAGCAAAAACAAAAGTTATATTTCATTTTTTTTTGTCACACTCTTATCGAACCTATTTCAGTTTTTCGAGATTAGATTCCAGTCTTGATTGTGGTTTGTGTGATCTTGAGGTTCGCATCATTTTGTATATAGGCAAATTTGGTCCAGAATTTATTTTATTTTGTATATGGAAAAATTCATTAGAATTATTTTCTAAGAGTATTTAAATTATTTTTATGTCTAAAATTCAATCGTTGTTGAATAATATCATTTTGAGATTTTTGCTTTTGAGGGGAGCAATTGTTGCATTATTAGGTGTTTAAAAGAAATAAATTGACTTATAAAATATTAATTGGCTTTATGACATCATTCCATTTAATTTCAATAGTATTTGTGCATCGAGAAATAAATTTCATGGTATCACACTTCTATTAGATATCTTTTCACGAGTAGATTTCATTAATGACTGTGAGCATTCAATTCCAATAATATTGACATTGAAACATGTTTTCAGGATGTCACCCTTATATTAGATCCAAGATCAAATTTCATTATTGTTTGGGTCATGCCTTCGCTGAGGCTTGCCAAAATTTGAAATTTATAAAGGTTTTTTATATTAAATTTATAGGTAGTAAATATGAACAAGGTGTTGTAATGAAATGAAATACAAGGAACAAAAACAATTAAAAACAGAAACAAAAATTTGAGGCGTGCATAACTCTGTCTTTAAGGATATTTCCCCAATAATGAGGTACCCTCCACGATTCAACAAGTTCTTCCTCAAAGAGGGGAACACAACAACAACAGCATAAAAAATAAGAAGAGAAGAAGTCCAGCAAACGAGAAGAGAAGAAGAGAAATGTTTTTGGGATGCACTTGTTTGAACCATCTGCATGGTATTTATAGGCTACCATAATGTAACAGCTTTGCCATATTTATGAAATTAAAGTGGCTGTTACAATAATTTAAAAATAAAGCTGTTATAATAATTTAAATTCAAATTTAAATTATAGAATTTATGTTTACAATAATTATGATAACCAAAACCGAAAATGCTTTCAAATTTTGAATTGTTAAAAAATAAATTTCAAAGGTTACAAATTTAATGTTTTCAGTTTAAGGGTTATCAAAATATTTTAACAAAACAAGAAAAAGATTTCAGAGAGTATAGGCGTTGCCTCGCGCGCAGGGGGGGTGAATCGGAGGTTTTCACTTACTCAACTCATCCTCATGTGTGCGAGCTCACTTCTACTTCCTTTGTTGGTTACTACCCCATCTCAAGTTTTAATATATAAACACTTGATGAGGGTCTTCTTTTATCAATGTGGGATAGTAGGTCCTATATATACTCTCTATACTCAAGAGGTCTTTTGTGTTTTACCAATGTGGGATAGTCTTTTGAAATATCTATTTATAGTTTTTACAACAATCCCCCATATATTTCAAAAGGCTTTTTAAAATAATAATAATAATAAATACATAAATAAATTTGCTGGATCTCTTTCACAAATGAGTGTAATGCATCTAACCTGGTGTCTTTTGGACTATGAACCAGATTATAGAAAGTATGAGATTTAACTTATAGAATTATTGGTGAAATATGTAATTTCTATGAACGCAATAATTCTCATTGTAAGTCAGGCATCTCACCATCACATTATACCCCCAAAATTCCTTGTTGTTTGACTCGGTTTTGCGCTTTTAATCGGCCATGCGCATGTCTGGTTATTCATGAGTGTTTTAAAGATTTTGCTAGTATCTTATGGGAACGACCCCACTCCACACTCATATAGGTGTTTCCATCAAGTGTTTATTGTATTTTGAACACTATCCATAAGGAATATGGAACTCATTAAGAACTTTATAATTCATCCTCTCCTTGATTTACAAACTAGCACTATTCTCACATCATAGAAAAGGACTTGTTTTATAGTGCTGTAAAATCATAAATAACTTTGTTGTTACCCATATGAACCTAATTCATGGGATCTCCAATCTCATAGGTTGGGTTACCATTATTTTGATTTCTTACTTTAGCATTAGTCACATTCCTCTCGATGTTTCTAATACCATCTTTCTACCAAGTGGTTTAGTTAGAGGATCGACCAAATTCATTTCTAACTTCACATAATCTATTGAAATAACTCCATCTTTTAACAGTTGTTTAACTACATCATGTCTTAATTGAATATGTCGATTTTTACCATTGAAAGATTTATTCTTTGCAATGGATATTGCCACTTGACAATCACAATGCATGGATATAGAAGGTGTTGGTTTTATTCCCAATGGAATTTCAATCAAAAAATTTCTCAACCAATCAGCTTCATTTCCTGCTAAGTCTAGTGCTATAAATTCTGACTCCATGGTGGATCGAGCAATTGAGCTTTGTTTGAAAGATTTCCAAAACACTACACCACCACCTAGAATAAAAATATAGCCACTAGTGGATTTAATCTCATTTGAATCTGAAATTCAGTTTGCATCACTATATCCTTCCAATACAGTTTAAAATCCACTATATAGAATACAATAATTCATGGTACCTCTCAAATATTTTATTAGTCGGATTATTGCCGCCCAATGCTCGTGATTAGGATTTTGTGTATATCTACTCAATCTACATACAACATATGCTATATCAGGTCGAGTGAAATTCATTAAATGCATTAGACTCCCAATGATCTGAGCATACTCAAGTTGACCAACAACATCGCCTTTATTTTTCTTTAATTGAGAGTTTGCATCATAAGGAGTGCTCACAGGTGTCACATCGAAATGACCAAACTTCTTAAGAAGTTTTTCTACATAATGTTCTTGTGTTAACATTATACCATTGTTGCTCCTTACAATTTTTATACCTAATATGACACTAGCTTCACCCATATCTTTCATATCAAATTTAGATGCTAAGAAATGTTTAGTGATATGCACAATATTCATGCTAGAACCGAAAATGAGCATGTCATCTACATATAAACTAATGATCACATATTCATTATCACTCGTCTTAGTATAAACACATTTATCCACACTAACGGATGAAAAACCATCACTTAAAATTATTTGATCAAATTTATCATGCCACTGTTTAGGAGCTTGCTTTAAGCCATATAAAGATTTTCTCAATTTACAAACTTTATTTTTTTTTATCAGTAATTGTAAAGCCTTCGGGTTGCAACATATATATCTCTTCTTCTAAATCACCATTTAAAAATGTAGTTTTAACATCCATTTGATGTATAAAGAGATTATGAATAGAAGCTAAGGCAATCAAAACTCGAATTGAAGTAATTCTAGCTACGGATGAAAATGTATCAAAATAATCCATATTTTCTTTTTGAGTGAAGCCTTTTGCTACTTGTTGTAACCCAATTTTGGGTCATGCCCCAAAACTATCAGAAAATAAGAAAAAATAATAATAAAATGGGGGATGGTGTCGGTAAAAGATCAAGTTAAAATTTTGAATATTTTTGAAAAATCGATTGTACCCTTTTTGTGCCCAGAAATAAAAAATGCGGATCCAAAGCTAAAGTGATTTATTATAGGATAAATCCGCGCATAAACTAGGTTATAAAATATAATTATATTTTTTATGGACTAAGTTGATATAGTCGTTGATTTAATATAAAAGCATAATTATATTCAGAAATTAATTTAGGTTCAATTGGAGAGTCTAATTAAGTTTGACGACTTAATTGTGCTTTAAATTGATCAAATTAATTTCTATTAAAGGCTTAGTCAATACAAAATCAAGTTCTTAAAATTAATTCGGGCTCAATTGGTGATATTTGAATTTTCGTTGATCAATTTGAATTTTTTTCAAGCCAATTAAGCGAAATCGGGGACCTAATTGAACAAATTAAGAGTTTTATGGTCGAGTGAGGACTATATTGCACAGATAAAAATCAAGGATCAAAGGTGCGCAAAAATAAAGTTAACGTTGAATTTGTCACAAGGATATAATCGCACAAGATCGTAAGTTTAAGTTCAATTAAGGTTGCAATTGGAGGAGTAACAAATGGAGGGACCAAACTGTATTTTATACCCAAAAACAACAAAACTTGAGCCACCCGAAAAACCCCACTTTGAAGACAAAACTCTCCACCATCCACATGGGATTTTGGAATTAAAAGACAAAGACATTGAGCTACCCATTTTTCTTGAGCCACCCGAAACCCATGTTTTGAGAAAAAAAACATCTCGTTTGTTTTACACCTGTCGCATATAAAAAAGAGGGAGAGTTTTTGTTTGAGGGGTCGGTTTCTTGGTCATTTTTTTTTCAAGTTTTCTTCTTGGCCTGATCTCTCTCGGCATCAGAAGAACCGAAGATCCATTTCCCTTTTCCTGGGACTAAAACCATCTGATCTCTCTCGGCAAGCTCTCCCTCTCTGTGCAAAGAAAAAAATCGCCGATCACCCCCCCTCATCCCACTTTCACAAGAACCACAGCGTCCCCTCATGCTCTCGGCCTCTGTTTCTTCCTCTCTCTCGGCCTCACAAGAATCACAGGACCCTCATATCTCTCAGTAAGTCGTCTCTCATCTCTCTCTCGGTCACCGTTGCTCTCTCTCTCTCAAGAAAACAGCAGCCCCCGACATCCCTCTCTCTCGTCGTTCCAGCCACCAAGAGCCGCCACTTCCACCACCTTCAGCTTCCCACAACCCCCAAAAGCTCGGCTATCGTCTCCGTTGAAGAAAACGTGACAACCCCGAAGCCTGCAACAACAGCTCCGACGACTTCCAGTTCGTTTCCGGCGAGCTCAGACCACCATCACCGACGATACAACGATCAGAAGAATCACCACAACATCCTCTACACCCAGGTACCAACCATTTTCCTTTTCATCACACTTGAAAAATCACCATTTCACTGTACATCTTCCTCGTTTTTGCATTCTGCATGTTTTTGTCCTCCGGGTCGGGTCGGGCTCTAGACCCGACCCGGACCCGTGAATGTCTGGGCCACGGCCCAGACCCCCTACCGTCTGGGCCACGACCCAGACCCGCTTCCGTCTGGGCCACGGCCCAGACGGTTAATAAAAGCTGAGTCTGGCAGCACTAGATGAGAAAAAAGGGTGGGCTATCGACCAGACTCACCAAAAATAATATATATATAATTAGAATATATAATATAATAATAATATAATAATATAATAAAATAAAAAAATATATAATAAATATAGAAAATATTTTTGTTTTTTTTATACAAAAAAAATCTAAAAAATGTGTTATTTTTCTTGCATAAGGCCAATATACTAGCATATTTTAAAAATTGTTTCTTTTGAAAATGATACATATTATCTTGGGTTTTGAAGAAAAAATGAATTTTAGCATGGATTTTGCTAAAAGAAAAAATCATTTCTTGCATTTTGAGATTTTACAACATGTTTGTAAAATCCAAAGGGTATTGGCCAATATAAAAAAAAATATAAAAAAAACTTTTTGGATTCATATTATTTTTTCGGAGTTTGGATAAATTCTATCCAAAATATTCGGCATAAATGACATATCGGCAACATGTAAATATATTTTTTAAAAAAAAATATTTTAGCAATCATAAGACAAACAAAAACATCAAGCAGCTTACCTTCGGTAGGGCGTACTAGGGGTGCTAAAACCTTCCCTTTACGCAACCAGTCCCTTACCCTAGAATCTCTGAAAGACCAGTCATAGGTTTCCTAGTAACCGTAATACTAGGTGGCGACTCCTTTTTTATAAAAATAGATGATTCCCCCCGACATTATTTAATCTTCCCCACTCATGGGGACCAGTTGCCACGAGCGCCGCTCCCTGCCATTTTTGGGGTGCGACCCTACTAGTCTTATTTTATATTTATCTATAGAACCATTAGGAAGATATTTTCTTTTGAAGATCCATTTGCAACCAATAGGTTTTGCACCGGGAGGCAAATCAACAATCTCCCAAGTTTTATTTTGTAAAAGCGAATTTATTTCAACTTTAATTGCTTCTTTCCAAAATAAGGAATCAGAGGAAGAGACAGCTTCAGTATAGGTTATTGGATCATTATCTACTAAATAAGTTAAAAATTCATTTTCGAATGAAGTTTCTTTCCTTTGTCTCTTACTCCTTATTTCCTCAATATGAGTTTCATCAATCCTATTATTATTGATAGGTGTGTTATTAATAAAAGGTGTGTGAGAAATCTTTTCCTTTAATGGAAAAATATGTTCTAAGAATTCGGCATTTTTTTGTTTCTATAATAGTGTTGTGATCTAACACATCACTTTTTAAAAACAAGAAACCTATATGCAGCACTATTTTCGGCATAACCAATAAACATACAATCAGAAGTTTTTGATCCTATCTTTTTTCTCTTTGGTTCAGGTAGCATAACCTTAGCTAGACACCCCCCACACTTTTAGATATTTTAAATTTGGTGGATAACCTTTCCAAAGTTTATATGGTGTTAAACCAGTTTTCTTATAAGGAATTCTATTTTGTAAATGACATGCAGATAAAATAGCTTCACCCCATAAATTATCAGGTGCGAAAGAACTAACTAGCATGGCATTCATCATTTCTTTTAAAGTTCTATTTTTCCTTTCATCTATTCCATTTGATTCGGGTGAATAAGGTGGAGTAACTTCATGTATTATGCCTTCTTTTTCACAATAATCATTCATTAGAATATACTCACCTCCTCTATCTGATCTAACTCTTTTGATTTTTTTGTTTAGTTGATTTTCTACTTCTGCTTTATATAATAAAAACATGTTATAAGCTTCATTTTTACTTCTAAGTAGGTAAAGTTTTGTATATCTTGAAAAATCATCTATAAAGGTCACATAATATTTCTTGCCTCCTCTAGTCATGGTTTGTTTTAAATTTCCTAAGTTGGTATGTATTAAGTTAAGTAAATTAGTTTTTCTTTTAACAGATGTACATGTTTTCTTAGTAATTTTAGCTTCAACACATACTTCACATTTATTCATAGATGAATAATTTCAACTCGAAATTAAACCAAGAGAGTTCATTTTCTTAAGGTAAGATTGACTAACATGTCCTAATCTAGCATGCCATAAATCAAAACTATCAAGCAAGTAAGCAGAAGATGATGCATTTTCATTCATGTTTTCAGCAACATTGAGTACAAAAAGTCCATGGTTACAATATACCTTCCCCACAAATACATTGTTCTTTGTCATTACAATCTTATCAGATTCAAATGACACTTTGATCCCAAATTTTCCCAACACAGCTACAGAGACCAAATTTGCTCTTATATTAGGGACATGCAGCACCTCATTCAAAACCAGTGTCTTTCCCAAAGTCAACTTCAAAATGACTTTGCCTTTTCCAAGAACATTTGTTGTCCTTGAATCTCCAAGGTAAACCACTTCTTCTCCATCCTTAAAAGGTGTATAAGTGGAGAAGAATTCTTTATTTGCACATATGTGCCTTGTAGCACCGGAGTCTACAATCCAATTCTTCTCATTAGTCACCATATTAACTTGAGAAACAACCGCAGCAATGATGTCTTCTCCTTCAACCATGTTGACCATAGTTTTAGGAGGATTGTTGTTTCTCTCTATTACGGCATTGAGGTGCATGGTGGCCAGGTTTGCCACACACAAAGCAATTTCCCTTTTTCTTGAAACTGTTGTTGATTTTGGATTTGAACATAGTGATATTGTTACCATTGGACTTAAATTTTTTATTAAATTTGTTCTCATACCTTTTTTGATGTGGACTCCCTTCTACCAAGTTTGCTTTAGTGGTAATCTCCTTCTTCCTTGTAGCTTGGAGCTCCTTTCTATTTGTGTCTTCAATTATGATGTGAGTGATAAGGTCAATCAATGACAATTGTTTGTGCTTGTGCTTGAGTTGTTGCTTGTGGTCGCTCCATGAGTTAGGTAGTTTTTCGATGAGTATTCCAGCAATGAAAGCTTCAGGAAGGTTGATATTTTCAGCCTTCATATCTTCAAGAAGCCTATGGTATTCATTAATTTGAGCCTTGATATCTTTGTTGTCAACCATTTCCCAATGGTAAAATTTACCGATGACAAATTTTTGTTTGCCAACATCTTCGGCAGTGTATTTCGCAACCATGTTGCTCCATATTTCCCTCGCTTCCTTGTAGCTGCAATACACATCAAACAACTCATTGGAGAGAGTGCTTAAAATAGAGTGCCTACAAACCTTATTTCCATGTGTCCATGCTTCGACATTCTCAGCATCTTTGGGATCGGCAAGAACCCAAGCCACACCATGCAAGTCAAGAACACCAAAAATCCTTTCTTGCCATCTTCAAAAGTTCTCCCCAAAGAACACCTCAATCTTTGAGATGTCAGGAAAGGGCTTGGCCAAAGAAGCAGTGGTTGGCCTAGGCAATGGAGCTGTGGCAGTTGGAGGGGGGAGAGCAGCAACATCACCAGCAACGTTGAGGGCAGGGGCACCATTAGCAGTTGTGTTTCTGTCCATTTCAGAAGTAAATAATATCCTTAAGATTGTTGTGATGAAATGAAATACAAGGAACAAAAACAATTAAAAAACAAAAACAAAAACTTGAGGCGTGCTTAGCACTGTCCTTAAGGATATTTCTCCAATAATGAAGTACCCTCCATGATTCAACAAGTTCTTCCTCAAAGAAGGAAACACAACTACAACAAAGAAAATAAGAAGAGAAAAAGTCCAGCAAACGAGAAGAGAAGAAGAGAAATGTTTTTGGGGGTATTTATAGGTTACCATAATGTAACAGCTTTGCCATATTTATGAAATTAAAGTGGCTGTTACAATAATTTAAAAATAAAGTTGTTATAATAATTTAAATTCAAATTATTATAAACACTTGATGAGAGTCTTCTTTTACCAATATGGGATAGTATTTTGAAATATCTATTTATAGTTTTTACAACACAAGGGAAGTATTAAGAAGATTGGCACGGAGGGAGGAAGAAATAAATGTAGACGTCAAGTACAGCTCCATTTTTAGGAAGACTGGAGTTTTATTCGCAACTAGTGATGGATAGCATCTTAAGATTGAGAAGGAGCCTTAGGCGGTAGTTCCAACTACGCGAACAATAAGGTAATGAATCTAAGAGAAGCATCGACAGCATTTTGAGCAGCCAGGGATGCAAAGATGTCTGCTTCGTTGGAAACTGCAGAACCCCCTACGCGAACAATAAGGTAATGAATCTAAGAGAAGCATCGACAGCATTTTGAGCAGCCAGGGATGCAAAGATGTCTGCTTCGTTGGAAACTGCAGAACCCCCACCTGCTAAATCAGACAGAGCCCTAATTGTGATGAATGGAATCTGCTGTTGATGACAAACCAGGGCAACCGCAGCACTTTCCATGTCGATTGGAGTGATGTTGAATTTAGAGTAGAGGAATTCACGATAAGCACTGTTGTCAACGAAAGCATTTGCACTGGCCCCTCTCTTAACTCTCACCGCTTTAGGTGCTCTTGGTAAACAGGTTGAATTAACACATCTCTGAAACTTCATTCCCTGTGCATGTTGCAAAACATAATTATTAATCAACTTAATAGATTATAAAACTAGAAAGAAGGTTCAGCTCTGATACCTCAATTCTCTTTGCGACTTTAAAGTAATGCTTGTTGACAGGAACCCAGAAGGAGTGCTGCCTAACTTCTGGAATTCCATCTACGGGAAATACTTCTTCTGGTTGGTACCAAACATTGTTTAACAAGTTTTCTACAGGCTTCCCATTCTCTGAGCCATTTTGGTAATTGGCAAGTCTTAGATAACCGATTTCCCGGGTGTAGTCTCCATTAGATTCTAAAGCCAGTTCATCATCAGGCCCATCTCCATATCTCTACTCATTTTCAAATGAAGAAAGGAGTTATTGATTTGATGGAGTAATTAAACAAAACTTTAAACGGGAGCAAGGCAAAGCAGAATATGTCGTTGCAATGATAAAAATAAAAATAAGAAACAAAGAAATTGCATAGTATGTTGCCTGGAAAAGTCTTGTGATGTTGATAATAGTTTGCTTGTTTGACAATCGCCTAGAAAATCAGGGCGTTTGCGGCAATTACTAAAACGCAGAAACCAGGGCCTAAGCTAACAGATTCTAAAAAAAATCATTATGGTTTAGATACTTGTATGTCTCGTAGCCAAAAGATTGAAATGAGAGCATGGAATTTGAATCATAGCTGCCAGCTGCCTGGGATTGATTGCAGCTTCTGTTCTAAGAAGTACTTTTCATTATTTAGCAGGCTGGAATGTTAGACCGAAACGAGAAGTAGCCAGTCAGGAAATAAAAAGAAAGGGAAAGCCTCTGAAAGAGGGAATAGGAATTAAGAAAGATGACAGTAAGATTCTGAAATAGCAACCAAAAGGTATTACTGTATTCCTACCTGCCAATTCCAAAGGCCTGTATGTGCCCAATATTGTGGGATCGTCACATCTCCGATTTGGAGTTGAGGATTTGCATTTCCTGCAATTCCATAGTGTAGGACACCTTTCACCTTAAATAGGGTTAACAGTAACTGCGTGGTGATACCTGCATTCAGCTATACAAACACGAAAATTATATAAATTTCTACACAAAAAACCCCAAACGCCATGCATGGAAGAGGAAAAAAGGATCATCATTACGCCATACCATGCTTAATCCAGTCAGAACTACTATAACCTCTTCGTTTTCTACCTTCCCAAACCTAAATCTTCTTCCTGTGGGGATGGGATCCAGGGTGAGAAAACAAATATATGATTAGTATAATTAAGAAGTACAAATCAAGAAGAGCCACTTCTTTTAGCTACCCACTAGCTAGATCGCCCGCGCCAATGTTAACTATTCCACTTCGCTTGAATAGTGACACAGAAAAACCCATCTGCTTTCGTATTTGTATTTTTATTTATAACCTATAATTTTATTTTATAATAATCCTCATGCGACTTCCGAGAAAATCATATCCTCGCGAGAAAGGTTTTGATGATCTCTTATTCGAGGGGCAAAAATAAACGAAATTACTTGTAAGAAATCAATTCCCAGGACCGGGAAGATGATTAAAATGATCATATACTAGCTAAAAGAAGCAACCTTAGCTGAAAAATACACATATATAGATACCATTACAGAATCGGTGAGCAGAAACAGTTACCGAAATAGTCCAAGTATGGAACTTGGAGATCAGCTACAAAACTTGGAGATTGGAGAAGAGGGTTCATCTCAAAGCTATTTGGCACTACAATTCCTAAGTAAGGACCCTTCTCATTCACTCTTTCAATCTCCTGCATTGTAGATGTTGAAATTCCTCCATATGCTCTCCCACTTGTTGAGCTCCAAACCCCCCATGCCAAAATAACAAGCCCCAACATTATCCCCTCGGATTATTCTCTCTTCCTCTAGCACTTAATACGAATAGATCCTTCAAGTTTAGCAGCGCTACGCTTGCCCATATAAACTGATATTTCATTCATAATGAAGACAGTCATGGTCAATATCTCGTTGCTCTGTGAATTCGAGCTGGCATAAGTGCTGGCATTGCTATCCGAAAGTTTTTATAAAAAAATTTAAAAATTTTTATTTTTATTTTTTATTTTAAATTAAAAAAAAAATAATGTTTTTAAATTATTTTAATACGTTGATATCAAAAATAATTTTAATATATTGATATCAAAAATAATTTTAAAAAAAAATATTATTTTTATATATTTTTAAATAATAAATACTTTCAAAAATAATTAAAATTCACACACAGTACACTAAAATAAAATAAAGCTGTGAACTTCGAGGTTACAGAGGAAAGTCAGAACCTTGGATAAGCCGCCAAGGTATTGAATGATATACACGTTTTCCATCCTTTCCGTGCATTTCTTTAGTTCTAGTTATCTTCACGTCTAATAGTATTTAACCACCCATCGGCATGCGCTCCGCCTGCCGTAATTGTTTTTAAAAAAAAAATCTTGTTAATTTTTTTATTTATTTTCAATCTTTTTATTTTTCTATCATTTTGGGATAATTTTTAATTATTTATTTATATTTATGTATTTATACTCTTAGTTTTGATTTCTAATTTTCATTGCAATTTATCTTTATATCAAATACAGATTGATTAAGAAAAAACTTAATAAGTTTAGCTGATGTAAAATAAAAATGAAACTCTTTCTAATGAATATATAAAATGAATCTTCTGTTGTTAATTTTTTTTGTGTTTTTTTGTATTTTTTTTTGTCTAATGACTTTATATATTTTTATTTTAAATCTATTTTTAGTTAAAAAGAGATGAAAATATTTTTTTAAGATTTATTCTTCATGTTATTATAGTGAAAATATTTTATAACACTGAGATAAATTAATTTGAGATTTAAAAAAAAATTATATATATATATATATATATCAAGGCGTAATATTATATAAATATTAGAATATATATTCATTTCTAAAATAATTGTTCTCATTATTTTAAACGTATTATCTATAATAAAATGAATACATAAAAAAAACTAAATCATCAAAAGTTTTGTAGGCTCATTATTTCGCTTAGATGTATAACATCATTAAAAAAATCAAGAACCATTAACATATTTTTACATGTTAAAAAATTTAGCTTTGTTCACAGCGAAGCGCAAGGCAAGTGACATGTATATTTTTTCATTGTAGATAATTTGACTCCAATTTTTCACATGTTTTGTCTACATGTAGTTTCATATATTTTTTGTTTACATGATATTATATCTAAATATCATATAAAAAAAACTACAAAAGTCACTATTTAACAAAAATAGCATCTACTAATGAATTATTTAGATTATTATTATCATTTTTACTATCATCATTGTTAATTTATCATAATTATTATAACCATTATTGCAAATAAGTAATATTGTAATCATTACTGACAATACTATCGTTGTTACTATCATTATTGTTATAAAAAGAAATTCAATTATTTTTTATTTTTTAAGATTTATTCTTCATATTATTATATTTGAATTATTTCAAAACACTAAGATTAAATTAATTTGAGATTTGAAAAAAATTACATACACATATGTATGTATGTGTATATATATATATGTATGTGTGTGTGTATAGTATATGTGTGTGTGTGTGTGTGTGTGTGTGTGTATGTATGTGTATATATATATATGTATGTATGTGTATATAGTATATGTGTGTGTGTGTGTGTATTAAGATGTTAATATAAAAAATATCAAAATATAGAACTAATATACAATATATTATTATTATTATTATTATTATTATATAATTTAGTATCCAATTGAAGTATTTAATTAAGTGCAAAGATTTAATTATACTTTAAATTGGTCAAATTAATTTTCTTAAAGGCTTAATTGATGAAATAAATCAGGTTCTTGAGCTTCATTCAGGTTCAATTAAGAAAATTGAAATTTTCAAAGACCGAATTGAATTTTCAAGTCAATTGTGCAAAATGAGGGGCAAAATTAGAGAAAAACAAACAGGTTTGCTAGTGACCTTATACTAGATGGAGACTCCTAAGAATTATATTCATAATTTTATAACTCTAAACCTTTCTTTTACAGCTCGTCGTGTCCCCTCTGAGGATGGTAGGGCGCGAAGCAAGAAAAAATATCGTCGCCACATACAGTATGAATTCTTCCTTGGAACAAAAGCCACAATATGAATGATTGACAAGGAATATGGTCATGGCACAAAAAATGTGGTACATGGAAGTAATTAGCCCTTTTGTCATTCATCACCTCTCATGCAGACTCTATAGTGATTTATCCTAAATTATATTTTGTCCACATATACTAATCTTTCAAGTGAATTATTAGTTGGTAAGGTATGGAGTTCCAGATGGCTAGAAGAACTTGGTAGACACTCGATAATCTATAGCCATCTCATGAATGATACTTGAGACTTTTGCATTTTTGTGCAAACATATAAAAAATAGGATTCTAGAATGGAATGTATTATTAGTTAGTTGTCCATTTAGGAGACAGTAATTATGTCATAATGATGTTGATTTTTCCTCACCAATATTCATTTCTATAGGAAAACAATTAGGGTATTCTCTGGCTTCCTAACAATTGAGCAAGATAGAATGAATATGGTTGAACAATGTACCTAAATTGAAAAGATGATCTATTTGATGAGTTGTTGGCATCCAACATAGGTGAGGGAGGATAAGGTTTAGAGTTTAATTATTAATAAAATATGATCCATTAAAGTAAGGTTGTGAGTATGAGTAAACCTTGTTGTGATGAAAGAAAATCCATTTTGAACTTTAACTTAGGGATTTTGACCAAAATTTAATTTGATGTTTCAACCTATAATTACTTTAATTACACTTCTAATTAGTTTCAAACTTTTAACACGGTACGATTTCACCTTTGACATATTTCAAAATCAACCCCAAATTTGAGTGTTTTTTTCTTGAAGAAATCAAATTCAATCTCTCTGATTTTACTTGAATCTCTATACTCTTATTTAATTTTCAATCTTGAATCTTTCCTTATTAATTTGTGTGTGTGTGTAAACTTGTCATGGAATAATAATTTCGGATTTCAATAGTGATTTTTCTTGATATGAATCACTCTGTTTACTTTAATGTTGCAATCAATAAAATTAAAATATGAAGGGGTCTCCTTTTTTCTATATAAAAGTATGAGGGGTTACGTTTGTGAGAAATGAAGGGATACCAAAATTAGAAATGTATTCTTTTCAAGAAGTTTGTCATCATCATCGATGTAAAATTCTGTTGATTATTTAATATTTTGTGGGAGGGAGCAGCAGCGGCAACCCCAGTGGATGGTAATCAAAATAAATAATTCTTAGACCGACAATGAGATATATTCCATACTTACCATCAAAGTAAGTATGGCTATAGATTAAGCTAGTAACATGTAAATCTATGTACTTTATCAAAACTATAAATCTTAGAAGCTAAGACAAGACCGAATTAAAAATTCTCGTGTGGCGTAGTAGCTAGCTGGAGATGTCACAGCGGCAGAGAGGACAAGAGCGGCAATGGGAGAGCCAGGAGGAGATGCAAGCTTTATGGTAGACATGCCCGCACGGGGCTTTTTTACCTGATCGGAAACCCTCCTCCATGCAAACTGCACAGACAGCATCAACTGGAGTAAGTACCGTCGGCATATCAGCTACAATGGTAGAGTTTGAGTCTGTGATTTGCTGGCTTGAATTCCCAGGCAAAGTTAGAGCCTCATCGAGATCAAAGCCTGTATCAATCAGACAGATCCAAAAGGGGTTGGATGCCATGATATTACAGAAATATAGAATCAGACAGCTGCAGATAGGATTTTGCAGTGAAATTTATAGTTCTGAAGCGACACGTTCGGGGGAAGGAGAACTTCCACAGGAACAAATTACAAATAATTATGGGGCGTCTGCAGATAAACTTTTTGAATTCAGAAAGTCAACAGTCCCAAGAGATTATAGGTGTGGGGATAATTATGTGATCTCTGCAACTTGTGATGATAGTATAGATAACGACAACAACAGTCTAAGCTATTAATTATTAGCTTAAATTCTTTTATTTATTCAGTAAATAAATTATATGATACAGATTTTTATTTTTAAAATGCATTGTTGTACAACTTATAAATTATATAATATATAGATTTTCACTTTTAAAATCAAAATATCAAATAAAACGGCCAAAACGATTAAAAGATAGCTACCATATGAAAATCCTCCGGTGAATATAAAAATAGTAGCTCAGTCTCAGAAATATACACATAGCTGAAGTTTGAAATAGAAAAACACTAAACAGCTAGCATGGTGCTGCGCCATGCTTGATATAATAATAAGGTAAAACATGCGATTTGCAGGCTGCATCTGCACACCCCCACTCTAAGATAACAAGAGAGGATGACGGAAATTAAGTCCAGCATTGTGCATGCTACATGCAGCAAATTATTCATGTCAACTCCATGCCGCCTTTGTTTATACACACACATAATTAAGGTAGTCAAAATCGCGAGTTGACTCGCAAACTTGTACGAGTTTACGAGTTGACTCAACAAACCTGGTTGAACCGGAAAGAAAAATCGAAACCGATCAAACCGGTCAAAATCGGGTTGGCTCGTAAAATCAGACCGGATAGATCCGATTTTACGATTCTGATAATTCCACCGCCGCCCAAAATTTTGCAAGCCAATTCAATTTTTTTATAGACACAACTACTTGTTTGAATATCTCTTTGGGAGATGTGGGATAACTTTCAACTTTTAAAGCACAAATGCTTTGGTTATTTTACTATCAACCGATGTGGGATAGTGTTGCTGGGTGTTGGCCTGCTGGGGGAACTTTCAACATTTAAAGCACAAATGCTTTGGTTATTTTACTATCCACCGATGTGGGATAGAAAGTGTTGTTGGGGGCGTGTATGCATTTATTTTTTTATTCAATTCTCTCTCTCTTTATATATATACTAGCCAATGTCTCGCGCCTCGTCGCGGGCAGTATCATATTTTTTCAATAAAAAAAATATTAATTGTTTTTTTATAATGTATTTTTGGTCAAAATAATAAATCTATACAGAATTCTTGTGAAGTGCAAGTTTTCTATAAAATATATGAATTTTAAATCGATATAAATTTATCTAGTTTAATAGGTTTAAAAGAAATAACAAACATAAAATTATCATCATCATTAAAAAAGCAAGAAAATTTACATCATCATTAAAAAAATTAATCATATTTTAAAGTAAAATAGAAATCTGTCAAGAGTGAGACTTGAACCCCCAACCTCTCAAGGAATGTATATTAATTTTAATTTTAATGTGGATCAACTAAATTTTTGTCTCCCGTCTTATAAACTCACTTGTTCACCTTAACATTCGTTCATCTTTCTCGAAAATATATTAAATTTAATTTTAATGTGGATTCGCTTAAAAGAAATGTGTTGAGAGTGGGATTCGAACTCATGCCATTTGAGAGGACCTTAATCTGGCGCTCTTTAGACCATCCCGGCTACCTCAACAAACGTTTATCTTTAACGAAAATATATATTAATAGTAGATGTTACCGTGGATTAGCATAGTAAAACCAGGACGTGTTTTATTGTGTATATATATATATATATATATATATATATATATATATATATATATATATATCACGGCCATTTGAGAGGACCTTAATCTGGCGCTCTTTAGACCATCCCGGCTACCTCAACAAACGTTTATCTTTAACGAAAATATATATTAATAGTAGATGTTACCGTGGATTAGCATAGTAAAACCAGGACGTGTTTTATTGTGTATATATATATATATATCACGGCGCAGGAAAAACACTGTATATTGCTACAATGCTTTTTGGGAATAGAAAATAACAATAAAAAAATTAAAAATAAAATACAATGTAACCGACATAAATTAAAATTTCAGAACAATAAGTAAAAAAATAAATGAAAAAAATAAAAACAAAATCTAAGAACACAAATACATAAAATATGGATTATTTTTGTCCAAAAAGAACAAAAACACCAATATATATATATATATATATATATATATATATATATTATCATGGTGCAAGAAAACACTGTAGATTGCTACAGTGTTTTTTGGGACAGTAAAATAATAATAAAAATTTTAGGAATAAAATACAATGTAATCGACATAAATTAAAATTTCAAAACGATAAGCACAAAAATTAAAATGAAAAAAAATAAAAATAAAATCTAAAAACACAAATACATAAAATATGGATTATTTTTGTCTAAAAAAAATACCAAAAGAATATATATATATAATAAGATATATATTAAATATTAGTATATATATAATAATATATATTATTATTAGATATATAGTAATATATATATGTAATGGCGTGGGCACAATGTTTTGCCCACGCCGTTTATATTATAGGTAATATATATATCATGAAATCACTTTTGAAAATCAGTAATATTAATTTTAAAATTTATACTTAAATATTTATTTTTAGTTTGTTAATTTTTACCTAATGAAATTCTATGGACATAATTGTTTTGTAATGTATTTTGCAGTTATTTTAAATCATGAATGAACTTTAACTAATGAAGTTTTATGTCCATAATTATGATGTATTATATTCAGAAATATTTTACTTTCGATTTTACGATTTTTCTGCTCACACGATTTTAGCTGTGACAAAACAATTATGTCCATAATTTTTTTTAATTTTTACTTTAAATTAAAAAAAATTGATGTTTTATATCATTTTCATATCCTGATGTCAAAATAATTTGTTGGAGTTGGAGCTAGTACTAGTAATATTGATGTTGACTGTTGATACCAGTATTAGTAATTTAGTACTGATAATCCTTTCAATAATAATACTTTTGATAAATATATTAAAAATAACGAGGAAAATGACGGACATGAGACTGATTTTAATTTATATAGCATATCATTAAAATATTTTATTTTAAATATGTTTGTTTTTACCTAATGAAATTCTATTGACATAATTGTTTTGAAGTTATTTTACATCATGTATGAACCTAAACTAATTAAGTTTTATATCCATAATTATGCTATTTTGTATTCAGAAATATTTTACAAACGATTTTACGATTTTTCTTCTCACACGATTTTAGCTGTGATTTTACGATTTTTGTATGGACATTTCGGGTACGATCTTTCTACGATTTTATGATCCGATCTTACGATCCGATTTTTCGGAACCCTTTTCGATCCGTGTCAAAATCTCGATTTTGACTACCTTGCACATAATTATTTGCATTGCATTTAGCCGCAGCCAAAAATAAATATTTTTAAAATGAAAAAAAATATGAACAATGTGAGTTTTGATTTTATAATGTTTATATTTTGGTAAAATAATCAACATTGATAATATTTTTGTTAAATAACGTTAAAACAAATTACTTATAAGATTTTTGATACTAATGTTAAGCAACTCTATTTTAAAGAAATAGGATACCAATATTAGATTTGAAACATTCCATATAATGATGCTATTTTTAATAAATATAACATTGAACAGTAAATCATTTGAATTATAATTCCTGTTATGATTAAAGGCAAAACAGAAGAAAAAACATTAGCAGCATAAAAAAAAATATTTGATTGGAAGAATAAATCAAAATAATTAAAAGATAAAACTATAGGACAAAAGCAAAATTAGTATTATCATCATTATGAATATAATCATTATAATCATTTATATTATGAAAAAAATATATTAAATTATCCCAAAGAATAAAAACTTGGAGATTTGAATTACATGAAATAGATACAAATAATATTTTGGAGATTTGGGTTACAGGATAGTGTTTAGAGATTGTTTTGGAACTACGTCTTCTTTGATGCAGTTAAGGTCTACACCTATATCAAGTTTCGAAGGGTTTTGAAAGTTGAATGTCTCTTTCTTCAGTTTTGAAAATATCATATTTGGATTTGGAATAAATCTGATTTTGAGAAATCTTTGGAATTTCCAATTGTAAGATCTTCAATTGTAATTTCTTCACATTGTACAATCTTTTTGTTCTCTGAGGTTTCAGAGGTAGAAGAAGCTAAAACAAAAGTAGATCTAAAGAAAAAAAGCAAATAAATTGTTATAGGGTACATGTTATGAGGATCTTTAAGCAAGCAAGAAAACATTTATAAAACCGATCACTATTATTATTGTTGTTGTTGTTGTTGTTATGTAACCAATGAAAACCACAAAATTTAATTGAAGAATAAAATAAAAATAACAAAAGAGAAAATAAAAACAACCAAAATAATATTATTAGCATAAAAAAATAATTTGTTTTGAAGAATAAATAAAACTAATAATAAAAAAAGGAACAACAAAAAAAAAAGAAATATCAAATTTAAAATTATTAAATTATTCTCAAGAAAACAAAATTGTAACAAAAGAGCACGCAAAAAAAACATAAAAAAACAATTATTAAAATTATTATTATTATTGTGTAAACAAAAAAACATCACAAAATTATCTTGAAGACTAAAAAAACCCAAAACTTTTAACAAAAGAGAAAATAAAAACAATCAAACTAAATGCAGTCAAAATCATTTTTTTCAATGAAAAAGAAAAGTTGTGAGATTTTTTATAATGTTGTAAATTTTAGCAAAATAATAAATCTGCTTAGAATATTTGTAAAACACAAGTTTCTAATAATATATATGAATTTTAGAATGATATGAATATTTGAAAATATACATATATGATCAATTTCAATTGGAGGATAAAATTGAACCAAATCAAAACCTGCATACCAAAAAATTAAAAGACCAAAAAAAAAAGAATAGAAGTTGATATGAAAAACAACATTATGAATAATTGCAATTAAAAAAAAAACATCTACAATAAGAAAAAAAAACTATATAGAAGAAATTAGGAAGATAAATGAAATTAAAAGATAAAAAATTGAAATGAAAAACTCTTACACCAAGAGGACTGAGATGTTTTTTGGGCAATGCAAGAGAGAGAAAAGAGGTGAAAAAAAACCCGACCACCATAATTAGTTATATCATAATTCGTCAACATGCACCAAACTTGTGGAAGAGGACATGGTGACCAGTAGGAGACGAGTATCATGCATTTTTACCAGCCACATGACACCGAATGCGCCACTTGAAATGCATGTACATGTCAACCAAGGTAGTCAAAATCGAGATTTTGACACAGATCGGAAAGGGCTTCGAAAAATCGGATCGTAAAATCGTAGAAAGATCGTAAAATGTCCGTACAAAAATTATTATTTTTAATTATATTTAAACTTAAAAAATGAATTTAAATATAATTAAATATTATTATTTTTTATTATTATTATTCTACGATTTTTCTACTATTTTGAACGATTTTTCTACGAGTTTGACCGGTTTCAATTTTTCTTTCCGGTTCAACCAGGTTTTCGGAGTGAACTCGCAAAATCGTACGATTTTGCGAGTTGACTCGCGATTTTAACTACCATGATGTCAACACAATTGGCGCGTCACACAGACAAGCCTGTAATAACCCCCAAAAAATAATAAACAAATCTAGAATTACCTCATCACCTCCCCATCGGGTGATAATAACAAAAAAACTTGGAATCAAAATACCATTATGCCCCGCTCTAGTCATCTGCTTTTGTCGAGTATGAGGGTATTTCAGTAGTTGCAATGTTCCCTCAACTGAGAAAAACTAAAAATACCCTCATTTTTAGCCATTATTTTTGTCTCATTTGAGGGAAATACGTTAATTCATTGCACAATGTCAGTTTAAAAAATTAAAGGTGTGAAATCAAGGATTATCATTATTCTTCATTCTAATTGTGCAAGAAGTCATTTGATATTAATCTATATATTATTAATTGTTTATTTCCAGTTTCAAAAGTTTTTTTTAAAAAAATAAATAGGGTTTATTTTTTATTTTTTTAATAATTGGGATATCCGTTGCAATTTACACATACCATGACTAATCTTCAGATTCTTTTTGTTTTTACATTTTTTTCTTGTTTTTTTTTGCCACTTAAGAATATATATATATATATATATATATATATATATATATATATATATATATATATATATATATATATATATATTCTTATGACTGGGATGTCCCGGTTAGTTTACGTGCATCACATTTTTTTTGTCATTATTGTTTGAGAATGTGTTTTCCCCTTGTATTTTTTTTCTTCTTATAACTGGGGTTTTTTCCTTCTCTTATGAACGCGGTGTCTAGGGCAACTTACTCGCGCAATGACTAATTTTGAGATCCACCTTTTATTGTAACATGTTTGTTTCTTGTTTTTTTTCCACCTATATATTGTTTCCCGCTTTTGTTCAATAACCGATGTATTGGGTCAGTTTATGCTTACTTTCAAACAGGAATGAATTATGAAAATCACTGTAATGAACACCACGACTTTCAAACTTTTTTTTTTATATCTTTTCCTGTTTTTTTTTTCATTTTTATATTTTTTTAGTTTTTTTTATAACCAAAGTGTATGGGTCAACTTATGAATATCACAATTTTTTTTTCCATATATATATATACATATATATGTATATATATATTCAAACTTTTTTTATATCTTTTCCTGTTTTTTTTTTCATTTTTACATTTTTTTAGATTTTTTTTATAACCAAAGTGTATGGGTCAACTTATGAATACCACATTTTTTTTCCATGTATATGTACATCTACATCTACATCTATATATATATATATATAACTAAGATTTCTTAGCCAATTTATGCACGTCAAGAATAATCTTAAGACCCACTTTTTTGATATATTTCTTGTCTGATTTTTTTTCCAATACTCATGAATAAGACAAAAATGCATAGGTATCGCCTAAGGCTTAGCCAATTTATGCACGTCAAGAATAGTCCTAAAACCCACTTTTTTTATATATTTCTTGTCTGATTTTTTTTTCCCAATACTCATGAATAAGACAAAAATGCACAGGAATCGCCTAAGGCTTAGCCAATTTATGCACATCAAGAATAATCCTAAGACCCACTTTTTTTATATATATTTCTTGTCTGATTTTTTTTCCAATACTCATGAATAAGACAAAAATGCACAGGAATCGCCTAAGGCATTAAGATTATTGCACATATGTTTTTAAATAGCTAAATACAAATTAACTCCTATATATATATATATACCTATTTATTATTTTCAAGAATTATTAATTGGCTATCAGTATTCTATAATATTAATAATATGAGAAATAATCTCAAAAAAATAAAATTCCATTTTTAAACAATAATTACGGTGTCATCAATAGTATGACTAATAATAATTAGAATATTAATTATTTATAATGAAAGCTATAATAAATGAGACAAAATTTCATTGATCAATATTATTTTGGTAAAAAAAACTTCCACGTCTTTTTTTTTATATATGATATTTCATATCTCATATCACAAAAAATATACAAAACCACACATAGACAAGATAGGTAGTATAATTGTACCAAATTATCTACAATAATAAATAAAAAATTGCCCTGCATTTTGCCATAGTTGGTACCAAAATTTTTAACATGTAACAAAATTGTTAATGAAACTAAATTTTATATATACTATTTTTGTGAACATTTCCTTAAAAAATAGAAAGGACTAATTATATATTGTTATATTTTTTTCTTCATATTAACGTCTTAAATATTATTTTTCCTT
Source organism: Salix exigua (assembly GCA_032356905.1). Lineage (NCBI taxonomy): Eukaryota > Viridiplantae > Streptophyta > Magnoliopsida > Malpighiales > Salicaceae > Salix > Salix exigua. The sequence continues at coordinate 11,418,833 of CM063593.1, read as the reverse complement.
AAATATTTTTTAAAAATTGAATTGTTTTTTCTTTAAAAATCTTACTTTAATTTAATCCCAGTGTTCTAAATTTTTTAATATAATAATATGAAATAATAACTTGTATTAAAATTAGAAGTTCTATTTTTTCTATTTGTCAAATAAATTATTAGAACATGCCCAAAAAGCAATTTAAACATGCCCAACAAACAATTAATATGTGCATGCAAAAAAGAATATATCTTCAGTCAATTTGATCAATTATGTTTTTGCTATCTATTAATTAATTTATTACCAAAATAGTTAAAATAAAACAATCAATCAAATTGTTTGCTACATAAAACATACACAATAATCACAAAAAATTTCGATCCCAAATGTGCAATATATCTATTAAATAATTATCAAAATATTTTTAACAGTAATAACATTCAATTATTGTTAGAAAAAAATCATTTGTAATAAATTCTATCAATTATAATTTTACTAATTAAATATTAAAATAACAAATTACAACACATATAAAATCAATCAATTTTATCCCTACACACAAAAAAAAACCAACACGGAGGCTAACTAGCTCGTAATTTCCTAGTATGATGGATCCTAGAGCATCGTCATGTTGGAAATCCAATGGTGATAAAAAAAATAAAATGGGATAAAAAGAGTATGTTCTTAAGATTAAAACTTTCACGCGCAATTCCTTAAAAAAAAATTAGACTTGTGGAGATATCAGTTTTGTTTTGCCCATTTTCAAGGTTGCTTGCATAAGTATCCTAGACTTGTGGAGATTCCAAGGTCGTCTATCCCCACGTGCTGCGCTCTGTTTGGCAACTGGCAGAGTGCTCTTCGTTATCACAATCACATCAAAACATATGAGCTGGCTAATTATCCTATCTGGTCCAGCATTCACAAGGTCTAATCATAGCTATATTTATGGGTCCCGTCCGCTATTTCGTACATCACCGCCTCTTCCTTGAACGTTGAGGTATGAACCCAAATGAGCTGGCAATTTTAGACCCTTTGATCTTACTTTCTAATTGCCTAATTAATGACAACTTCTTACGTGGGAATTCATCCCTCCATATTATCATTTGTAGTGGCAAGCTAGGCTAGGCTAGGCTACTACAGCTTTTCCTTACATCAAAACCGCACATAATTTAGCACATTTCTATATATATATATATATAAAATAAAATAAAAAGTCAAATTCTACCTAATCACCGTGTCCCACCTTCCTTCCAACCTGCCACGTAGAACTTCGTACCTCTTTTTGGGTCCACCTACCATACCCTAGATTCCTCATTACCTGACACGTCAAGAATTGTTTGGAAGTTCCAGTGCTTTAACATATTTATGGAAGCAGCGAGTCTTTCCTCTTCCTTAACTCGTTCTCAGATAGCATCATCTCCAAGTCTACCGCCGTGGCACCGCCAGATCGAGTATACACGTGGCAGTGCATCGTTAAAAAGACAGTGAGTACGACTCGTTTACACCATTGATATGATTGACTTGACCCTCTTTCTTTTCTTTTCGAGAAGTATACTTAAGATGCGTGTGTAATCGATTCAGATCTCCCCACACACGTGTCACTCTCCTATCTGTCTTAGTTTTCCTCTTCTTTTTATCCCCTCCCCTCCCCTCCCCTCCCAAATTCTCTCCTTCCTTTCTCTCCCACCGATCGGCATGGACCCTTCAAATACAGGCGAGCGCGAGAGAGAAGACTCAGATATAGCTTCAATGAGCTCAGGAATCTCCTCCATACTAAGCAGCGGGGATGGTTCTATAAATAACATCAGCTCGGGTGATATTTCCACTACAAGCGGGAGCTCCGGCGAGATTCCAATCTCCTTAATGGTACCGAGGGATGTTGGTTTTGCGAGGGAGGAGTTAACGGTGATGGAGAAAGTGACGGAGAGAGAGAAGTGTGTAGGAAGGAATAATAATGGAGTGAGCTGGGGTTGCACGTCAGTCATTGGGAGGCGGAAGGAGATGGAAGATGCAGTTGCCGTTATCCCGAGTTTTATGTCGCGCACGTGCGATCACGTGGGAGGGTGTACGGCTCCTGGTTCTAGAACTTCCTCTGATATCTCTGCTATCCATTTCTTTGGTGTCTATGATGGTCACGGTGGCTCTCAGGTACGTACGTATACTCTACAGTACAGTATATTTACCTTTCATAGGAAATCGCTTAGTAAAATACTAAATACACTAAAAATTTCAATATTATGATTATTTACCTGGTAATATAATTTTGTCAGAAATGAAATTACTCCATCATAAAACAAGGGGCGGGAAGCATTTTGTTTTTGATTAAATAAGAAAATACAGTACTTGGATTAAATTGCTCTAAATTTGGTATATAATTTTGTGGAGCATTTTTATTTCAATGGGATTTGACGTGGTAAGACACGCGTCTTCTTTAGAGTGGTCCTCATATCTAGAAGCGATGGACATTTGATGGTATCAAAACACGTGTGTCTTGCGTCATCAGTGCCGTGGGGGTTATTTTTTTCGATGTTTTTTTTATATATATATATATTTTAAAAAAAAGTCAAAACAACGTAGTAAGATTCTTGACCTAATATTTACCTTGAAAAAAAGAGAGAATGCACCATTCAATCAAAGAATAGATTGAACAAGAAGAGGTTCTAATAATGATGATAATGTTGTGATTTTCGTTATTAATAATTATTTAACAAATTATTATTTTAAATACTATATTATTCATTAGTAATATCTTAAAATCATGAAATATATCAAGTTGGTAGTTTGCCTGATTTTTGTTTCTTACTATCTTGCCAATATTTTTTTTTTGAGTGTTAATAATGTATTTTTCCATTTTTGGGAACGGAAGAAGGCTATATATAATGGATAACCGGAAATTGGTTTTTGAAGAAGCATGGCGTGGATTTTCTTTAATTATTACAGGCTCAAAAATGGATTTATTTATCTAAATTTTTCTATGTGATAAAATCCTCCTCACCTTGCTGTTTTTTTTTTAAAAAATCTAATTGCCTGATTGTGTAATTAATTAAAAATATGTTAAAAATACTATATTTTATTTTTTAAAAATCATTTTTAATACTGAAAATAATTTAAAAACAGTAAGAATTTAAAATTTAAAATAAAATTATTTTTAAATTTTTTTATAAAGTATATTTGAAAAGCACAATAACAAAGAATGTGGATGGAGAAATAAAATTAAAAAAAAAAAAAAACTGCAAGAGCTTGAGCGGAGCCCACAAGTATATCACTGTGTGGAGAGCAGGTTTCTTCTTTAGTGGAAATTAATAATTAATAATAGATATTGGCTCCTTGCATGCCACGTGTATATATATATATATAATTGTTTTTTTATACGGGTGCGGTTGGTAGGTGGTCTCTCTCTCTCTCTTTTTTCCGGGCTATGAAGTATGACTCTTATCACCTAAAACGGATCCCTGCAGTGGTCATAGGCAGGCCACCTGTCGCGCAATAATTTGGATGGTGCACTGAAGTATCTAGCAATCTTCTACACCTTGTTTGTGAAAGGATAATATCCATTTGCATGCTAAATAATCAGTAAATGTTGGTTACATAAATAACAGTTCCCACAAAAACCAAACATTAGATTTATACTCCTTGCTAAAAAAAATCATTAAAAAAATATAAAAGAAAAAATTATTAATGCTCTATATTGATAAAAAGTTATATATAAAATAAAAATATTATATTATCTATTAATTTAGCTTTTTTAATGTTAAAAACAATGAAAAACGTGAAAAATAAAATTATGAAAACATAAAAAAATATATGTTCTCAACTTCAACACAATTAAAAAACTAATGATTTCATTGAGTTCAAATAAATTGGTTGATGGATTGTTGATTTTTTATCCAATCAATTATTTTTTGTTGTTTATGTTTCTCGTAAAGATACAGAGTACATGACAAAACAAATAGAGTTATGAACATTTACAATAAAGCAAATTATTATATACTAAAAATTAAAATATTATGTCATATACTAGATATTTCCCTTATATTTAAATAATAAGTCATGTCATTAAAAGCGACATCATATTTAGTAAAATATAGTTAACAATAAACAAATAATTATATCAAAAATCAATTTAATTATGCTACTAAATTGATTGATATATCAATAACAAAACAAGAAAATTATGTAACAGTGATGAAAAATCATGAATATAAATATATTTGATTGGTTATAATTTTAAATTATTATTCACTCAAAGATTTTTATAATTATAATTTCTTAATTTTTGGATCTTTTCGAAGAGACTGGAATGTGTTCAATAATAATATCTTGGGAGTGCTCTTTTCTTTTCGAAGATCTTTTAATAAATTCTCAGTTATTAGCCCTGCATCTCTTTTTGGATGATCTTAGCCCCCCACATCATTTTCTTAATAAATTCTCATTTATTAGCTCTAATGTTTGAATAAAAGAAAATCAATTCTTTGAGATTATTTTAATACCATTTGATAAAATAATAAAAAAAGAGGGATGGAATTATTTGGACAAGATTGTAAGCGACAGGACAACCTATTTGTGTGTTGGTAAAGTAAATAGAAATAAATTTGTACTTTTGTCTCTGTTTAATGGTAGGATATGAGATAAAAAGAAAATATTTATTTTATGATCTTAATATGTTTCTCGAGCTGTCTGGATACATGGTTTAATCATGACTTTTAGACATCCTTATAATTAGATATATTTTAAAAATATTTTAGATTCAAGAGAATAAAAAAAAAAACATTAATCACTGCCGCATCGTCTTTGTATCGATGCATCTAAAAACTTTTTTTATATATTAACAAAACTCTAAAGGGAGGATAAATTATTGGTCAACATGACACAACATTATTTATAATAATAATAATAATAATAATAATAATAATAATAATAATAATAATCAAATTGCCCTTGAGCTATGAACTAGGTATTGGGGGCAAGATGATCAAGTTGATAAATACTAAAAGGCTTTTCAATCAATGATGTTATCTTTCGTTTTCTTTTTTTCAATATTTTTGAAATAATAAATAAAATTTGTTGCTTTAAAAGATAAAATCAACCGCACTTTTACCCTTTTACTTTGTTTTATTATTGATTTGAAGGTTCATCAGGTATATACTTATATTCTATCATATAATAAATATTATTTTAAAAAATACGTTGGCATGTGTGCAACACGTGGGGCTATCCTGACTCTTATAGCTGTGTTTGGAAGATCTTGGAGCCTCTTTCAAGTTTCAAGATGGGCCAGTGAGTATGCCAAGCAGGCTTTGGTTTGATGCCCACAACCATTTCTTTTTCTCCTTTGAAATTTCATGTTTTTTTTTTACTATCTTTTTCCTCTTTCAAGATTTTAAATTGATATATTTTTATGATTTCATCTTTTGACATTAAATTAGTTGAAAAATAAGCTTTTTAATTGAACTCAAATCAAGAATTTTACAGGTTGCAAGTTTTAGAAAATAGATCGGATTTAAAAGGTTTAACCGAGCTTTTTTTAAAGATGATTTGTTTTCTAAACTTTGCTTCTTCTTTTTTTGTTGTTTTTTTTTAACGATTTATTATTTGTGGAGTTAGGTTCGGATCCAGGATGCTTTACCGTTTCTTTACTCTTTTTTTTCACCTTGAGATTGAGTTTTTTATTTGCTTTCAATAGAGTTATAATATTTCATTTGATTTCTCAAGAATTGATGTCATGTTTTTTTCTTTCCTGTTTTTGTAAAAGTATCTCAATTCTATGCCAGTGATGCAAAGTGTGCTAGTTATCCTGATTTAAAGAGAATATGTTTTTTGTTGCTTTTTTTAATTATTTCTTTTAACTATATCTTTTAATATTGAGTTGTTTATTCATAAGAATGTGCTCAGTTGAAGTTTTTTTTTTTTTTTTAGTTTATTGTTTTTTCTGTATTTGTTTTAATTCATGTGATAAGATTTATATATATATATATATATATATATATATATATATATATATATATATATAAAATCAGGTGTGTTCTTAAAGCTGCATTAACTATCATATGATAACTCAGATGACCTGTCGTAGATGTGGATGACAAGCTGTTCAAGTCATCTTCTACCTTGATATTGTTGGGATTTAGCTAGTAGGTTGGATTTCAGTAAAGGCTGGATGATAACATGGAAAGTTGTCATTTATTTATTTGTTTTTATTTTTTTTTACCAAAAAATACCTTTAAACACTTTCCTAATCTTTCTAAATTTAATTATAACATCAAAAACAAATTTTTAATAACCAATAAAAACAATAGTTCAATGTGAATTTTTTTTTAATCTAAAATTTTTAAATCCTAATAACTCTCAATTTATAAAAAAAAAATTATATGATTTGATTTTGGTTTCAATATATTTTTATAAGTTAATTCTTGTTTGATAATGGTTTTAATTAGTAGCTAGAAAAATTCTATCCTCTTTTTGTCTCTTCAATTTGTGTTTTGTATTTTTTAAATTAAATTAATAATTCTTTTTGAAAGTCTGATAAGCATGTCAATCCATTCTTTAACTCTTTTTTTTAAAATCTGGACAAGTTATAGTATTTTACGTGATTTAATGATTTCTTTTTTCACATGTGAAAATTAGGAGTGAGTATTTTCGGTTCGGTTCGGTTTTAATCAAAAAAAGTAACCAACCGGAAATTGTAGTTTTTTTTAAATCCAAACCGAACCTATTAAAAACTGATTGTTTTTGGTTTGGTTCGGTTCGGTTTGGATTTTATGATTAAAAATTTGGAAAAACTGAATTTTTTGGGTTTTCTGATGGATTGGGCTTTCTAATGGACTTTTTTCCACTAAGTATTTAGCTTTATTAAATTATTAGTGTTAATAGTTTTTTTTAATAAGTTCCTTTTGCCTTTCTAGTAACATTCTTTTGTGTTGTTTAACTGAGCATGAATTACAATAATTTAATTACACGTGAACAATTTAAAATTTAAATTACAAAATATTCAAGACTTCACTTTGCTTTAAGCTTTGGTGCTTGACCACCTAAAGTTTATCGCTGCCTTTTCTCCTTGACCTGATTCTCTTTCTGCTCTGTGTTTGTACTCTGGAAAACCCATGTAGCCTCTAGAAAATAAATCCAAGAATTAACAGGATGTAATCGACTTTGCTAACTCTTATTCCTATGATTATAAAAAAATGCTCAACATGATATAATAAGGATTCCTCGTAGGCTCTGTGATTTTCTTTTGGGAAATTCAAGTAGTTTAAAAGTTGTAATATGTACAAATATGGTTCTTCTGACGAGGGAAGATCAACAATACCGAGGCTTTTAGGTGAATCAAAATCTGGTTGCTAGCTTAATCAAAGTTCTCTCTGTCTTCCCTGGCATTGTGAATATGTAACCGTAGTGTTATTGACCTACAATAATGCCAAAATTGTTTATAATCCCAGAAAAAAATAGATAGAGATCCTAAAGAGTTGATTTCGCAGAGTGAACCAATTCCCCCATTGACAATACCAAATCAACTTCACAGTTTAAGCGCACACAAGCAAAATTACAAGATCCAACATCCTACACCAAAAACTCAATCTCACCATGTGAACACCAAATAAGTAAAAATTAAAGATTTAACATACAGAAGATACAAATTGGAAGGTGGAATCAGAACAATCAGATTTACCTCTTCACCATAGGCCAAGAGAGGAATTTCAGGAACTCAAATGGTGTGGCAAACCCAGAAATATTGGATTGGGAAGACAAGTGAAAAGAAGAAAAAAAAATCGGTTGGCCTGTATTTTTGCTCACCCCTACTGAAAATGACATTTTAAGTGGGATCGGCATTGTAATGCAACAATATCATAATGATTAATTTTATGGATGTTTAGGAAGTAACTAATATCACCTTATTAATTACACCCTAATCTACTTTTAAAAAGAGAGAGATACAAGTCAAAGAAATTAGGAGAAAAATTTGAAGTAGAAATATTCTTATCATTTTTGGCAGTTCATGTAATTTATTTTCTCTGTGAAATTTGTGTCTATCTCTTTCTTTAAATGGATCCTAGATAGTAATTAATAGGATACCACTGGTCACTCCCCGCTCACTATAAAATTAATTGTCTTTTTAGCTAGGTTATGGTTGTTTAAAAATTATTATTGGTTTACTAGTTTTTTTTCTTTTGCATATATATATAAACCAAAACGATATTAAAAAGGAAATGATAGTTTAATTATTTTTTAAAATAACGAATTTCAAACAAATATTATTCTTTGTTTTTCTAATATAATTTAGAAACAAAAATTGTAAGCATTATTACCAAATTGCCTCTAAAATAATACTGCTGTTTTTACTTTTTCCTTGGAGCTCACATGATGATAATAATTATTGATACCAATATTTTTGATGTAAATGATAAAACACAAGTCACAACATTTTGATGAGTTGATGCCACGATAGCATTGGATGGTTGTATAGGTTAAACTAGTTAGTTATCCACCATTTTGATATTGCCACCCGCAAGTGAGGAGGAAAATAAAACATTATTTAGTTAGGTATTATAAAAATAGCAATATTTTAATATGCAATATGCAATATGTATTCATACAAATTTATAAGATGGAAAAAAAAATCATAAAATAGTTCCTGAAGGCATGAAATTAATCTCCAGAGAAAAATATAATTTTCCTTTTTGTAGCCCTGTAAGAATTGAAAACGAATGAATTTAAACCTGTTCAAAGCATATCTCTTGATCCTATGTTTTGGTTTATACCTTATAGGTGGCTAATTTCTGTAAAGAGAGGATGCATGAAGTTATACTAGAAGAGTGGGATCGTGATCAAACAATTGATAGTTGTGAATGGCAGAGAAGATGGGAAGCTACATTCTGTAGTGGTTTTGGGAGGGCTGACAATGAGGTATTGACTGAGGCAGTTGCACCCGAAATGGTGGGATCGACAGCAGTTGTTGTTGTGCTATCCGGCTGTCAGATTATTACATCCAACTGTGGTGACTCCAGGGCAGTGCTTTTTCGGAGGACTGAAGCTATTCCTCTTACTGTTGACCAAAAGGTTATATCTAAATCTTTTAATGCTTTCTGTGCCTCTTTTTTTTTAAAGCTATTCATTTTAGAGTTTACTTGCTTTCCCCTCCAAAGAGTTCCTATTACTGGAACAGATATCTTTATCTAAATCATCACCACTCCCCGTTTATGAGATGGAAATTTCTGGATGATACCCCTTGGTCTTTTGCACTTGTCATGGCATTTACTTCTACACATCTCCTATGGCATCTGTATAAAGTGAAGAATAGAGTTCTAAGATTCATGAAATACAAAGTAGAGAATAAGTTTCTCCAATTTTTGTGTTCCGAGCATGCGTTTGGGTGTGCTTCCAAGGTTAAAAGGAAGGTTTCACAACTGCAAGACATTCAAAATGTCAAATTGTCCATTTCCATGTTGGCTTAGAAAACTTTTTTTACAGGCGCTCTTTCAAAATTCAACACAATTTTATCTTGTATTAACAAGATTTATGATATATATATATATATATATACATATATATATTGTTTCTTTTTCAGCCTGACAGAAGTGACGAACTAGTGAGAATTGAAGGACAAGGAGGGAGAGTTATAAACTGGAATGGTGCTAGGGTACTTGGAGTCCTTGCAATGTCTAGAGCTATAGGTTTTATTCTACCCATAAGTCTCTTCATATTAAATATCTTCTTCATCTTTTGCAATTCATTTATTTTTCTTCTTTCGCATGTTTTGATGAATTATCATGATTAATCTTTGTATAATGGTAGACATGATTATGCTATCTTGCTTTGACCGGTAGCAATGCCTCTTCTCTTATGCTGAAGACAAAATTTCACAAGATTCAAAATTAGTACAAGTAGGGCATTTACTGAATGTAACATTAAAATCTCACAAATTGATCTGATCATCCCTCTGTAAATCGTCTAATAACATTTCCCCCCATTATTTTGATGGTATGCATAGATATCTGGTTGTTGTGCACTTTTTGAAGTTTTGCGAGTCTTGTGGTTTTTCCTTGATATGCCATCCTCGGAACAAGTACTTGACAACATTATTGTTAGTCTGTTATAGCTATAGTGCTGCTATGACAGGCATCTTGGATCCTTACCATTTTCACAGGCCATTGGTTGAGTTTGTCAATTTAGATAATTGATGCATGCTTGAGGATTCTTAATGTATTTTTTTTTTGTTGTTGTAGAAGAGATGGTTCTGATTGTTGTTGAATCACCAACACTAGTTTCTTTGGTTTATAATATTGAACGACCTGATTCATGTGACATGGCTGTCCTTATAATCCCTAGAGACTTCTACATGGAAGGAAGTTCTCTGTGTTCTTTAATTTCTAAAGGTGTATAATTGTTTTTTTTTGTTGTTTATCACAGAAGGTTTATCCCTCGTAAATAAAAACCCAAAATTCTTGGGAATCCATTTTGCCTTTTGGCTAGCTACTTTGAAGGACAATAGTTACTGAATTTCATTGCAGCTTACTTTCATGTCCTAGGTGATCGCTATTTAAGGCCATGGATAATACCGGTGCCTGAGATTACTTTCATGACTAGGACTGATGAGGATGAATGCTTGATTTTGGCAAGTGATGGTCTTTGGGATGTCATGACAAATGAAGAGGTGGGAGAAGTTGCTCGCCGGATACTAAGAAGGTGGCGCAGATCAAATTCCGATGTTTTTTCACCAGCACAAACCGTTGCTGATAATCTCCAAGAAATAGCATATGGAAGAAACAGCTCTGATAACATTTCAATCATTGTTGTAGATCTGAAAAAGAGAAGGCGCCAGGTGAGGCAGTCAAGAGGGGACTAGATCATTTGCACTGCCTCCTATTTCCTTGAAAAACAATCGTCTCTCCTCTCAAAGATAGAGCTGGGTTAAATTGCTGGAGTTCATTGTTTCTCATAGACTGGACTCTCCTCATGTGACTCAATAGGTTCAGCTCCTATTCCTGACCTGTATAGAACCGGCAGACAAATGCTGCTTCTTAACAACCAGAACTGGTTCGCTGTTGCCAGAAGAAAAGATCAATCCTTACTTTTAATTGGTTTGATCAAAAAGAAAAAACTTGATTGAAAAGAAGAAAAGTTGTTGCATGGTACTCCTGGAATCAAGAAGAAAAAAAATGAAAGAGATTGGAAGATCATTCTTACTCATGTTATGGTTTGCTGTGTGTTGGAAATAACTATGCTGTCTTCAGTCTTAATGTCAGGGAGGTGGAATAGGATTGAGAGTACTTGTCATGTTACAGGCATTTGTCAAATCATGAAATTGTGCTGCGTCTGTTTACTTGCAATTTGTGAAAGGCCTATCCAAGCTGGTAAACTTGTTGCAGAGTTTTATAGAGCAACTTGCATGTATGCAGCTGGAAAACTTGCATATTCGGCGACCCTTTGTTTGTTTTTTTTTTTTTTTTTTCAAAAAAGTGTGTTGGCATGCTACATACTATATAATGCTCTTATCTTATTATGCCTGCCGTATGTAAACATTCCAGGTTTGATTGTTAGGGGGGATTGGGGTCTTTGTTCTTTTTCTTTTTTTGGTAGTAATCGAGGTGTAAACGTCCTATTAAGTCCTATTAAATTAATCGAGAAATAATAGATTTAATCAGGTCATACTATAATAAATTGTACAATCTTGATGGTGGTTCCACTAGTACACTGGACTTTTTATCTAATAAATTTCTAGTCAACTCATAATTGGTCAACCAATCTGTCATACAATTGGTCTCTATGTAAACATGTAGCGTTTTTAACTCCCACTTTCTACCTAACATGCCTTTAATTTGCATGATTAGATTGTAATTTTCACTCTTTTTCCCTTGATAAGTTCAATTACAATATGAGAATCAGACTCCAAAATAACCTTTTTAAAACTTTTAGCCCATGAAGTTGTAAACCTATATAAACAACCCATAATTCAGTTGTAACTGAAGAACATATGCCATTATTCCTTGCAAGCCCTACTAGTCAAGTACCCATATTATCCTGAATTACTCCTCCACCTGCCACACCTGGGTTTCCTTTACTACACTCATCCACATTCAACTTGATCCAATCATTTGTTGGGTATGTCCAACCGACCTGTTGAACTACAATATTGCAATTCATCTGTCCCTTCCCATGCACCTGGATATTTTTACTATCGAAAGCTATCCTTTTTATAGCTAAAATAATCCCAAACCAATTACCATGCGTCAAGCCAAACACTATATCATCTCTCGTTCCAAATATACCATAGAGCTATGCTGAATTCTAACGACCAATTCTCATCCCCTGCTGCTCTTTTCCTGGTGATCAGATTTGATATCAACCATGTATACCAAGTTTGATTAAAGAAAAGCTCTCTTTCCTCTACCCTGAAAAAGGCCTCCCAAATCTTACGGGCTTTAGGACAATCCCGCATGCGCTACTGTTTCCACTTCATTTAAGCAATGAATGCAACCTTGATTATCTGAAATTCATCTTTTCCATCGCATTTCATTTGTCATAACTGAATTATAGGCCAATGTCCATAGAAAGATTTTGATACATTCCATTATCTTCCATTGCCTGATAACCATGGAAAGCTAAGGAAAAAGAAATAAAATAAGGAAAATCATGGAAATCACAGCCTTCAAAGTCAAATCTTACAATCTGTCGATATCGATCTTTTCTCATTCCAACTTCAATATCTCGAGTTACAGAAGTCCGATAGATGCAAACTCAATTGGCGTGGATTCAGGACTTAAAGACCTATAAACGCTCCAAATTTCAGCTCCCAACAATGTCATATGAAGGAGATATGAATTTTACAAGGGACAACTATATTCTGCCAACTTAAGGAAGGACTATTTTGTAAAATAGACATTAGGGTTTCTAAGCATATATAAAGGAGAAGAGGAGCAACGAAGTGGCGGCCAGCGCAAAAGAAAACACAAAATCTTCCTCCTCCAAACCCTAAATCATGTGTTTTTCCATCTTTTTAAGTAGTTGTTCAATAGTTATGCAAGCCTAAGCTCTTTTCTTGGTTGCAAGGACACAAACACCTTCGGATTTCAAGAACAGTAAGATTTATTCTTCCTTCTATTTTCAGTTTATGTTATGAATGAATATATTTGTTTTCCTATGCATATTTCCTATGATTGTTGTTGATGATTGATAGAGCGGACTTTAAGTTATTGTTGTGAACAATCTATTGCGAAGTTTAATATCAAAACCGGAGTTGTGATATATGAACTTGTGAAGCAACTAAACTTGATAATTGTGGCGGAACTACATTATTGAATTTAGGGAGAACATTAGAATAAATTGACACAAGTTGCGGACAACTTGTATGTTAATCTTGATGAAATTATCTAGTTCTTAAAGTTACCATTAAATTGAATCATTAGTGCAGACACTTTGATTGTTTGTTGGTTAGGATTAGTTATACGGCGGATCCGTTAATTAATCACGTTAAGAAAAGAAAAAATTTCAGAACATAAACTGCATTTTTTGTTTCAAGGATCGGTTCTAATTTCCGCAGGTGGATGTATGCTTGTGACCTAGGTTTGTTTTCTCGATAAGTTTCAGTTTTAATTGATTTTTTTTGCTAGTTTAATTGCTGCCATAGTTTAGTTAATCACAAACCAAATCCCCCCAATCACATAACATACAACATAAAAATCTGACTTGAAACTTCCTTGTGGGATCGACCCCTTGCTTGCTCTATACTATCTTGTGTGTTTTAAGCTAGGGTAATTAATTTGTGCGACCGCGAAATTCCAAAAAAAATTGGCGCCATTGCCGGGGAGGTAATTTTAGTTGATTTTTATGCTTGTACTGTTATTTTTATTTTTCTGTGATTAAAAAAAAAACAGAATTTTTGCTTGCGACGGTACTATTCACTTGTGCACGGTACTGTTCAAAACAGAGTTTTTGGTAGAATTAGATATCGAGATTTTGTTTCCTGAAGGAAAAGGACATTTTGAACAAGACTAGTGATAAATTACTAGCCCCACCCTATTGAGGCCAAATTCCGCTTTGTTCTAGTGTTTTTAGGTAGTTTTAGTTTTCTACCGTAAAATTTTCGTACAATTTGCATTGTTTTTGATCTCTTGTGTGGTTATTTGCTTTTGAGTTTTCTTAAGAGTTTATGCTTGTGACCCGTTCTACTAATCAAATTCAAGTGCAGATTGATCTTGAAATAGAAAGCACTTTACGTAAGTTGAGAAAGGAAGCTCGCCTCAACACCATGGCTATTGCACGACAACAAACACTCAAGGAGCTTGCTGCTCCTAACGTGGAAAATCAACCATTGTGCATAAACATTGACAATAATGTAAATCTTGAGCTAAAATTTGGTTTTATACATTTGTTACCAACATTTAATGGTCTTGCAGGAGAAGATTCTCATACTCATCTCAAGGAGTTCCATATGGTTTGTGTTGGCATGAAACCAAATGGAGTTAATGAAGAACAAGTTAAGTTGAAAGCTTTCCCTTTCTCTTTGAAGGGGGCAGCAAAGACATGGCTTTTCTCTATTCTCCCAGGATCTATTGGAACTTGGAATGCTATGAAGAAGATTTTCCTGGAGAAATATTTCCCACCATCTCGAGTTGCCAATATAAGGAAAGAAATATGTGGGATTCGACAATCTCATGGAGAACCATTTTTCGAGTATTGGGAAAGATTTGAGCAACTATGTATTCAATGCCCTCATCATCAAATACCCGATCAGCTGCTCATTCAATATTTCTATGAAGGATTGATGCCTACTGACCGTAGTATCATTGATGCTGCAAGTGGAGGCGTATTGGTGGATAAGACACCCGAGGCTGCACGCCAATTGATCTCAAACATGGCAGCCAATTCAAAACAGTTTGGCACTCGTGGAGACCTCTCCAACAAACGATTAAATGAGGTAAGTATTTCTAACCTTGAAAATAAAGTTAATGATCTTACTTCTCTTGTGTGTTCTTTGGCTTGTGGAAATGTGCAGCAGGTGAAAGTTTATAGCATATGCTCCTTACAAGGACATGTTTCGGATATGTGCCCAACAATGCAAGAAGATTACATTGAACAAGCTCATACAATTGATGGAGCATTCAACAGACAATCCCAGCGTAAATATGATCCCTTTTCCAACACGTACAATCCTGGATGGAGAGATCATCCCAACTTACGCTACAGCAGCCCTCCACATTGCTGCTAATCCGGTCTTCCATGAGCGTACGAAACATATAGAGATTGATTGTCATTTTATTCGCAATGCAATTCTTAACGGCACCATCAAAACTCAGTATGTGTCCACTCATGTTCAACTAGCAAATATATTCACCAAGGCATTAGGCAAGAAGCAGTTTGAATTTTTTCTTCGCAAGTTGGGCATTCTAAATCCATATGCTCTAACTTGAGGAGGGGTATTGGCGAAGATCTCTGCAAATCAGAATTGTGGGCGAAGATCTCTGAAAATCAGAATAGGAAATTGCTCTGTCAATATCTTCAGCTGTAAATAGGCAATTTGTTATAAATTAGCCATATGTTTAGGAAACCATGTATGGAAGTTGCACGTGAATACTGCACTTCTTGTTGTATATATTCTGAACTTCTATTTGAATAAAACTCAACTGTGAGAATTCAATCCTCACTTCACATGGTATCAGAGCGATTTTTTGTGGCGGTCTGGGAGTTTACCATGGGTGTCATCACAGATCCAGTGGCAGCCTCAACAACATCAAGTGTGGCTTTGCTAAGATTTTCTGTCATCTTGGATAAATTTCTCACACTATAATTATATCAAATAGCAAATAGCAGATTCATAAATATTTTGAACGATCACATAAAAGGGATGAAAATCTATTACTTACCGTTTTAATCTTTTGTTGGCTCTACTCTTGTTTGTGTCTCCATCATTCGTATTTCTTTCAATCTCACGAGCTTTGAATCCATTTTCCTCCTCTGCACCATGAGTTGAAAGCATCTCTCCAACATTGCGAACCTGCTTTTCCCAACTCTCCTCATAATTCTGATAATTTAAGTTCAGATGTGAGGTATCTGAAAGGATTGTTACTCACGGCAGCTTAGCTTCATAGAGTCTGTTGCAATTTGTTATTTTACAGTCCGTCAAATTTGTTATTTCTGTTTTCTGTTCTTCTTTATACATGCATGTTGCATGTTAAGTGGTTGTAAGTTTGTTGCTTCAAAGGCTATACAAGCCAGGACAATCACATAATAAGATTGAACTTCAAAATCCAAATCCTTACGTCTCAGCAGATCAATTATGAATTCAACTGTGAGCTAACAGTATCCCGTCCAATGTTCTTAAAAGCAAAAGAATTTTATAATTTGTGATGTTCCTTTAACCAATTTAATCATATCAACATATGATCTTCAATAAGTTTTCAGGTACGTGTAGTTATGCCATTGTTCTAGTAAGAAACAGTTACCTGAGTGTTATAAATGTTACTACACATGAAGATACCCTTGACAATCTGACCTGTACCCTGAGCAATGGACTTGGCCAGGACATTATTATAATCTTCAATTCTAGGAGCAAACTCTTTCCAATCCATATTTTTAGTCCTAATTGCTGTAGAGGCAGAGAAACATGAGTGTTCACTTACAAATGAATCGAGCGAGGACAAGCTGCAATGATACTGTTCAGAAAAAGTAACTCTTATGGAGGAGTGGTGTGGGTTGTCAATTTATGAGATAAGATGTTGTTTGAAAAGTATGGGGCCAATATAAAAAATCAAGATTTGCATCTTGGAGTAGCGTAAGACCTGTTTCCACAATGTGACGGTGACGATGTTAAGAGACACCATTTTGCTGTCGGGTATATGGAGCAGTGGTGTAATGGGTTATGCCATGTTGTGATTTTAAGGCAATAAACTCACCTCTATTATCAAAGTAAAGTGTTTTGATTGGTTTTTGAAAAAGAGTTTCAACAAATTTTTTAAACTATGGAAAAATATTATGGTTGTCATGGGATAAAACCAAATGTATTTTGTATAGTGGTCCATAAAAATAAGATAGTACCGTGAACCATCTATTCTAGTATAGCTAGTTGGTCCCCACACATCCGTGTAAATCAATTTTAGGGGTGCATGACTTTTAAGACTTGTGCTACAAAAAAGGTTGTTGATGTGCTTTATTAATAGAACTTGAATGACATAAGGATGAAAATTCCTTTTATGATGAAATAGGAAAAGAAAAATTCTTAATAAGATGATGAACAATTTTAAAAGAAGGATGCCTAAGATGCTTGTGCCATCCAGCAATGGAAGTCCTTTCATGTAAGTTAGCGACTTTTTAAGGCATCACCATTGAATCCGGAAAAGTCTAGATGCCATCGTTACATGCTCCTTTTAGTAATATCGCCCGCATGTCCTCGTCATTCACAAAAAATGAAATGGGTGAAGTTCAACAAACACATTATTTTGTATAGTAAAGTGATGAACAAAAATTAAATTTTTGCGAAGATTTGGAACATGGAGAGTTTCTTGGAGTGTAAAATCATAGAGGGGAGATTTTAAATTAAAGGATCCAATGTGTGAGACTTTCAAACTTGAACCATCACCAAGTATCACTTCATTAATTCCATCATATTCAAAATGAACTGATAAATTGGAGAGATCATCCGTGATGTTATGTGAGGCAACCGAGTCAAGTAGCCATGTGTTGTTTTTTATAGTAGAGGTCATGACACAATTGATGGAAGCATTATGTGGATGAAATTGAGGACAATGCTTTGCAATATGACCGATTTAGTCACAAATTTGGCACTTAGGTTGATAACGTCGATTGAAATTGTTGGGTCTGCTTGAGTTAAAGCGACTACCATCACGTGGAGAGCTACTGTCGTTTCTGCTTGTGTTGGAACCATGGATACCCGAGAATTATCATTTGGTTTGAAAGACCATTGTTGATTACCTCTATAAGTAGGGTGCTTAGTCTTTGTGTAATTAGCAGATGCGACCAGGAGTTGGGTTGTTGTTTCCAGGCATCTTAGATACGCCTCATGTCCCACCAGTAGATCATGTAGTTCTTCAAATGTCAAAGATTATTCCCTGGCTCGAAAAGGTGCTACTATCTCTCGAACTTCTGAACCAAGGCCATTCAGTATATAAAGGGTTAGATCATCATCTGAAATTGAGTGATCAATAATGGCTATTTCATCAGCCAAGGCTTTCACAGCATGGAGATATTCTGCAATTGACCGATGCCCAAGTTGGATTAGGGTGATCTCCTCCTTTAACTGCATAGCACGAGTTCTTGATCGGCTAGCATATAGGTTTTTTTAGCGTTTTCCAAGCTTCATGAGATGTCTTTGTTGTGACAATGAGTGGCGTGATTGATGGTGATGTGGAGGATAAAATAGCACTGAAAATAAGTTTGTCTTGCCGAGTCCAGTAACACTCATTAGTGGCAAAAGCAGAGGAGGGACACTGTAGTGTGCCTTCGACATAGTTGATTAGATCATAACCAATAAGAAGTGCTTCAAATTGAGCACACCATTGAGGAAAGGTGGAAGGGGTTAATTTCTCATTGATTTGTGCTCTAATGTTGAATGCAATGAGTGAATTTTCTGCTGCAGAAGAAGTTTAGGTGTTAAGAGTAAAATTTGGGTTTTGATCTGGAGATGAAGACATTAGGGTGTTTTGTATCAGTGATTTGTTGGAATTTGATTGCTTTGATACCATATAGAAGATTGAGATTACAACAAAGATTAGAATGAATAATTCAAATTGTATTTTATTGATTGTGTTGTGCAGTATATATACACAACTGAGTAGGTCTCTGTTTAGGAAAAACATATAAATAATAATGCTAGGATTAAGCTATTACAATAAGTAGCTTCTAAATTGAGTTCCAAAAATATGACCGTTGGTGACAATGTCTGTTGGTGACAATGTATTGGCCATGATTTTTGTTTATTCACTATGTGTGTTGTTTTGAGCAGATTCTCTACAATCTTCCTTAATAGAAATAATAGCTTTTTCAACCCGACTCTTCCTCTTTTTAGAACAGTGTTGGTATTGTAATGATGGAGGCGATGACACGCCTTCACTATATCAAATCAAGATATAAAAATAATATTAGTTGCCTTCAAATTCTATATAATGGCACCAATTTTGACAAATCTGATTTGATTTCTCAATTTATAAATACTTTAATTATGCTTTTAATTAGATTTAAACATTTAATTTTTGTATAATTTAACTTAATTGAACTTCAATAGCAGCCTCAAACTTACAAGTCTTTTTTATTTTGGTCATTAGTCTCGGATTCATGTAATTTGATCCTGAATTGAGCATTAAACTTTAAATTTTCTTCAATTTTACCTTTAATTTCATCCAATTAACTAGATAAAAATTAAATTTGGTCTAAAAAAATTAAAAAAATTTGGGCTCCAAAACGTTTTTTTTACCAACTAAGCTCTCAATAAAATTAAATTGATTTAAAGTATAATATAGTCCTTTCACCTAATTAAATTCATCATTTAGACCCAAATTAATTATTAAATATAATGAAATTTTATTAGCCCATTATTAAATCAAATTGACCTATTAAAAATCTAATTATTCCTTGGACTTCATTTATATGTTGTTTTGTTGTTGCAATGTCACGATCGCAAAAATTAATTTCCCTAACTTAAACACACAAGATAGTATAGAGTAAGCAAGAGGTTGATCTCACGAGGAAACTGTAGTTCATATTTTCAAGCTATAAGCTATGCAATTGAGAAGGTTTGGTTGATGATTATTTAAACCAAGACAAAATTAAAAGTCAAGCAAAATTAAATAAAACTGAAATTTATTAAGAAAATAAACTTTGGTTGCAACTTGCAAGTAAACATCCACCTATGAAAATCGGAAATAATCCTTGAAATGAAACTTCAATTTATATTTTGTGTTTTTTTTCTTAATGTTGGTTAGTTAACAAATCCGTCATATCACTAACCCTAACCAACAAATTATCACAATGACAGTAGTTCAATGGTAACCTTAAAAGCTAGATAAATTGTTTAGTCTAGACAACATAACTGTCTACAATTCATGTTGTTTTGTTAGAATATTCTTCCTAAGATTATTAACGTAAATTTAAGCTCAGTTGCTTCACAAGTTTATACATCACAACTCCGGTTTTGATAGCAAACTTAACAATAAACTGGTCACTATAACAACTTAAAAACTACTCTAGCAATTAAGATAAACAATCATATACAATATGCATTGGAAAACAAACATATTTATTCATCATATAAACTAAAAATAAATGAAAGAATAAATCTCAACCAAGAAAAAAAGTTTAATTTTGCATATCTATTGAAAAACTACTCTAAAAGATTAAAAAAAAAATGTTTGAATTCTAGTTTTGTGGAGAGAGGATTTGTCATTCTTCTTTTCTACCCGCCATCCTCTCTCCCATGTCTCTTTTCTCTCTTTCTTTTTATATCCTAAAAAACCCTAATATCTATTTTACAAAATTGTTATCCCTTAAGTATATAGTTTTACATTTAAATACTTCAATAATTATTTTCCTATAAAGAAGAAACATCCTTGCAGTAAATCTTCATGCTCTATCTTAAAGGACCTCAATTGTCAAAATATAGACTTGGATGTTAGTTTGAATGCTTTGGGACATAATTTGGATTTGTTTCTTCACAACAATTATTTGCCCACAAAATTCATGTGTCATATTAGAAAACTTATATCTCTCTTATATGAGATATTTTTCTGCAAAAATCTAATAGGACGTAGTTTGCATCAAATGAATTTTTGTAGCTCAAGTTATTCAATTTAGAATGCTCGAAGGTCAACATTGTCAGATAATAAGATTTGACCTAGAAGGTTATTGTTTCCATGCTCTTTATTTATATATTTATTTTTCTTGACATAGATTTCTAGAAAAATATGGATATTAGGTATTTAATGTTATTAGAATCATTTTATTTTGACCTCTAAAACTCAAGTTTTGCACAAAATATTAACCGAAGGCCAAATTTATCAATTGCCTCAAATTTATTTCTTTTTTATTTTTTCATCTGAAAGTACCTTCAAATATATAAAATATAAAATATTATATATATATATATAATATAGATAAAAAATTAGATAAATATGAATAAAATTTATCAAATAATACATTTGCATCAATTTAGTTTTAAAATTTAATTTTGATTTATGTAACTAGGTGGGTGTTTTGTACAAGTGTTACGTTATAAAAACTTTTGTTGACCAGGTCAACGTAGCTGATCTGTGACCAAGTAATTCTATAGACATCGGGCCGGGCTTATAAAAACTATGGTTGTATTCCTGCAGGCAAACCAAAATGCAAACCGACATTACAAACCGAAATAAACACGAACTATAGTAATTTCAAGGACAATATCGTAAAATAGTCCCATTTCCTCTAAACCCTCCTTCAAAGCTGAAAAATAAAATAAAAATTCTGCCGCTCTCCCTACTTTTCTGTTGATCAAACCTAACGAGGCCTCTCTCCCAGAATCCTGTAGCCGATATGGGAACACCTGAAACTTCTCGGGAGCCGTGTCCAGATCGTATTCTCGATGATATCGGCGGCGCTTTCGGCATGGGAGCCGTCGGTGGCTCAGCTTTCCACTTCATCAAAGGCGTCTACAACTCTCCTACAGGCACGCGGCTTATCGGTGGAACTCAAGCGGTTCGCATGAACGCTCCGCGTGTTGGTGGTAGCTTTGCCGTATGGGGCGGCCTCTTCTCCGCCTTCGACTGCTCAATGGTTTACCTCCGCCAGAAGGAAGATCCATGGAACTCGATCATCGCTGGCGCCGCCACCGGTGGCTTCCTCTCCATGCGGCAAGGGCTTGGCGCGTCGGGTCGGGCGGCTCTTTTTGGTGGCGTGTTGCTGGCTTTGATTGAAGGAGCTGGAATTATGCTTAATAAGGTAATGAGTGCTCAACAGGAGATGCCTATTATGATCGAAGATACTGTTCCTTCTATGGCTGGTGGGCATGGTTTCCCTATGGGCCAGCCCCAAGATGGTGCATCTGCAAGTGGGACGGATTCGGGTTCGTGGTTTGGTGGGTGGTTCGGTGGAGAAAAGAAGAAGGAATCAGAGGCTGGTATTGGCGGAAGCAAGACCGAGATTTTAGAGAGCTTTGATGCACCACCAGTGCCAACTTTTGAATACAAGTGAAAAAAGAGGTATGAGCTTGTTTAGGGTCTTATTAACTTGATATTAGGAGGTAATGATTTTGGAGCTTGCGAAGGTCCAAACTTGTTGAACTTGATCCTTGTCCTCTTTGAAATTTTATTTCTCTGCTTGGGCTATGAAATAGAGTAGCATCAATGTATAATAGTTCACTGCCGATTTTGTATTTTTTTTTTGTGCTGCTGAGTTAATGATTTTTTGCTTGGGTGATTAATTCTCAATGCTAGTTTAGCTATGGGAAATGGTATCTCAATACCTTGGAGACCAAGGTCTGGCTTGTTGAAATCCGGTTTGCAAATACAGTGTTTTTGGCTGTGGGCTCCATCTCTCTCTAGTGTTGGCTGCAATATTTTCTGTCAGCTTGTGTGTTTGACTCTGATGTTTTTATGTTTACTTCAATCACTGTTTACTTTTGTAAATTCATTTTGTGCCTTTGCAATGCGTGTTAAGGATCTGCTTCTCTTGCTAATTGGTAGGATTGCGTTGAGTGAATTTAGTATCTTTTCTAGCCCGGGGCTTAATTTATCCTTTATGAAGTCATGGACTTTTATGTTCTACCTTAAGTACTCCGTGGTTGGATTTCTTATCACTGTCATAGAAATAGTTATTGCATATGATGATGAAATATTGAGTATGTAAATAGGCGTGGGTTTAGAAAACAAAATTTCATTTTCCCTGCCTTAGGAGATTTTCTCTCTATATTGATGAGATATTGTTGATGGCACTACTTATTGATGAGGGGGTGTGCGCTTGATCTGGCTGTAAACTGTTACTCTACAGTCATAAAAACCTAGCGATTTACTGTCAGCAATTCATACAAGTGTTTATTTGTTCTGTGCTTCTTGCATGTGTTAACACAAGAATTGTAATAGGTTATTGATTGAATGCAATCATATGTGGAATTTAATTCAATTTAACATTTGATTTCGTTCTAAAAATGCTGTTTAGGATTCAGCCACCGAATAGACCTAGAGATATAAATATGCTGAAAAATGATGAGCGTGACGTTAGCTAGCTAGTTTTTTCTTGACCACAGCAGCTGAAAATTGGACAGCTCCTGTACAGATTAGTTTTGTGGTGGACAATACTTGTTACCTTATTCATTGACTCTGCCCCTCATAATCTAGGTGGAGGAAAGGGGTATTAATTGTAATCTTGGTGGAGGAAAAGGGTATTAATTGTAATCTTGGTGGAGGAAAAGGATATATGGTGGACTGCTTTTACTTTTGAGATGGGTTTTCAATTGATAGCATGATAGAGGAAAAGGAAAAGGATGTATTTATTTTGCAATTTTAGTGTTTGTATTATGGCCGCTTGGGTTGCTGAGTATAAATTCTAGTGATATGGAAATCTTAAGTGGCAATAATCTGATTCCAATGATAATATGATTTCTTGTTTCTCCATTGGTCTACTTTTGCAGGTGTTATGAATTTTTTTTTTGTGACTTGTATTTATTTCTTGAATCACAATTGATGTCATTGTCTCTTCTAATATAAATCTGGAACCCCTTTGCTGCAAAATAAAATTAAAATATATGGAACCTTGTAGTTCATCATCGGTACAGGAGATTGTGCTCGCGATGATTATTTAAGATGAGCTTCTCTGCTTTATTTGTAATTCGAGTTATTGATGATAGTTTTGAGAACCACGCTAGTTATTGCTATTCAATTTGTGATCAGATTGCGATGCTATGCTGCAATTTTACAATTCCTGGACAAAGCAAACACTACTATCACCCCTACTAGATATTGAAGTCATCTTTGCTCACAC
The DNA here is from genome assembly GCA_032356905.1 of Salix exigua. Classification (NCBI taxonomy): domain Eukaryota; kingdom Viridiplantae; phylum Streptophyta; class Magnoliopsida; order Malpighiales; family Salicaceae; genus Salix; species Salix exigua. The sequence goes on along the minus strand of CM063593.1, from coordinate 11,394,908 downwards.
TCCTCTCCCTTCAACTCTCAACCTCCTCCACTCCTCTCTCTCACCTCTCTCTCCACCGCACCATGGTTACTGCCACCAAGCCCATATACTCATCAAACATGTATTGGCTGGATTGGCACCGTATAAGGCCACTCGATGTTAGACTATATAGTTAAAACAGGCTACAAAGACTATTCAACTACTCTTAAAAGTTGTTAGATTGATATATTTAATATTAATAAAGATTTAGTTATTTTTAATATTTGATTAACTACTCTCTTAAAAGTTGTTCGATTGATATATTTAATATTAATAAAGATTTATTTATTTTTAATATTCATCAAATATTTGATTAATAAATTTACAGTAAGGTAAATTCATTGGTATAAAAATATTTTGCAAATAAAATTAAAAATTCGTAATTATGAGATTCTTGTTACATCAAACCATTGTTTCTAAATATTTTTGAATAATATTTTATGAATAATGGACATTGATCAGAGCTGTTGATATCGATGCATATTATGTTGTTTTTTTTATGAAAGTAAACAATTGTTCTTATAAACTAGATATAAGATATACATATAACTAATATGCAGGTGCTTGTCATATATAATGTACACTAAACTAACATGCATGAGAATTTCTTATGGAGATATAACTTGTGTTTATGAAAATGCTTATGTAATGGTTATATAAATGATCATTAGACTTCAGATCATCAAGTTATTTTGTACAAGGAGTTATGTTTTGATTTTATTACACGTCCTAATCAAAAGTAACAAATAGCAAATTAAGTATACCATGAACTAAATGAAGTTATTTAAGTACTTAAAGAAAATTCATCACCCTAGGTTAATTAAAAAAATGTTTCACTAGTTTTTAAATAGTATTGATTACAAATCCTTGTGTGAGGTGACATGACAATTGAAAGAGTTTCAAATCTTATATAAATAATCAATGACTATGGTGTTGAGAACAAAATTAATTTATATAATACACACACTATGCTATAATGTCCAAATCATAATATTGTTGATAAAGGGATAATAATTATATTGAGACATTAGTCACTAAAAGGTAAAATCAAATCACTTATGACTTCCTTAATATTTGAGATATCATGACAAGTTGCTAGACATTATCCTTTTGATCTTCATATATAAATCAATCAATTATTGAGTTGATAATAAAATAATTTAATGACAAACTTAATCTTATTATATTTAGGATTGTAATTTATAGTTGGGCATACTTATTATCGAACTTAATATGTTACCCACACGAATCATTAGTCAAAAATTAAAGTAAGATAATTAATCATGTGTGATTTGAGTATAAATAAGTTTTATAAATTGAGAACTAGCGAGTAATTTTATTTAGGGAATTACAATTCTAGACTTAGAAACAATAAAGTAAAGACCTGATTGAATAAGTTTCTAAAATTAGCAATGAATAATATATTTGATATATTATTCAAGTGCAAAATTGATATTTCGCTATTTATGAGTTTATAGATTTTTCTATAAATAGAATATTATACCTCTTATTTTATATTTTCATGTCAAAGGGTGTGAAGTGAAGGTGAGTACAATACAAAAACACCATAAGAAAAGAGTTAGCATTCTAAGGTATATCAATCCCTCTATCCTAAAAGATTTAAAAATATTTCTCACTTATGGTTCGTGTAAATTACCATTAGAGGTGAGTTAATTGGATGATTTATGATATGCGATAGCTCAACTTTGATGTAAATATTCAAAGTAAGAAAAAAATCGATCTTCAAGTAATCTTCGTGTAAACTCTAAACAACCTTAGATCTTAAAGATCTTTCAATTTATATTTTTCATTGCATATAAGTGTGTTTAGAGGGGTTAGCATAAGTCTTAAATAGTTTGAGATGACCTTAGATATCCCACTAAATGATACCAATGATAATCTTTTGTTTATGTATGCATAGACTTATTATTTGTAAACCTCTAGTTCAAAGTTATGGATGGTGTAAGAACAGGGTAAACGAAAATTCTAAGCGAATGAACTATGTATAAAATATGATAGTGATCCTGGAACTAGAATCTTGAAATTTAGTATTAAAAGAGTGTAAAAGATATTGTTGATGAGGTAGAATACTTGAGAAAATAATACTTGGGAGAAGTGAGAGGCATTGTGGTCTATGTTTATAGAGAGGCATTGTGGTCTATGTTTATATAACAATGCCTCTCACTTCTCCCAAGTATTATTATTATTACTAGACCATGCCCCCGTGCTTCGCCGCGGGCGGCACAATTTTTTTTTAATGTAAAAAATATTAAGTGTGTATGTTTTTTATTATTATAATATAAATTTAGCTAAAATAACAAATCTGTACAAAATTTATGTCAAGTGCAAGTTTTCTATAAAATATATGAATTTCAAATCGATATAAATTTATCTGTTTAGTAATTTCACACGAAATAACCAGCATAAAATTATCATTATCATTAAAAAAGCAAGAAAACACGAATATCTGAATTATTAAGTTCACTAGATTAAAATTAGTTCATTTTCTAATTCAATTTAAATCAAACAAAAATAAAATATAAATTGTGAAAATACCCACAATAATAAAATTTTAAAAAATAAGTTGTTATTTTTTTAACAATAAAAAGATGAAAACATAGATTGAAAATTCATCCTGACGTTATTGTCACTATCATTGCTCTAAAAGCTAAAATTATAACTAACATTACTGTCAAAAGAATTAAAATAATTCAATTGCCTTTGGGAAAAAAACCAAAAGATTTTTATAAAATAACAATAAAAAAAACAATAACTAAAATTATCATTATTATTGCATAAATAATTAAATCATACAAATCATATAACCTAAGGAACCAATAAAGAAACTGAAAAAAGAAAAAGAAAACGAATAAAGGAAAAAATAAAGTAAAATTACTTTTAAAATGATAACCGATATAAATTAAAATTTCAGGGAAATCTAAAAAAAAAACAAAAGATTTTTTTAAAAAAATCATAACTAAAATTATAATTGTTATTGCACAAATAATAAAATTTTATAAGTCATCTAATTCATAGAACAAATAAAAATAAAAGAAAACATCTAGCCATGACACCCGCTTCTCGTCGCGGGCAGAATCATATTTTTTTAAATGTAATAAAATATTTATTATCTATTTTTTTATCATAGCATTAACTTAGACAAAATAATAATCATATTTATTTTTTTATCAACATAAAAAAAATTCAAATCTAATATAAAATTGAAAATTAATTGATTTTTTACATGCTGTAATTAGTTGTTTAAATATCTAATGAGTAACATTATAATAAATAAAATATGTAATAAATAATTTTTTTTCCTGCCTAGAAGGAATAGTATAATCTAAAGAACAAATAAATATAATAGAAATAAAAAAAAATAAAAGGAAAAAGGAAGAAATATTAATTTTTAAATGACTACCAATTTAATTTTAAATCTCAGGATTCTACCAATAAAAAAAAACTACAAATATAGATGTATAAATACAAATCAAAAATATACATTGTCTAAGAATTTTTTCATTAACAAAAAAATGAATACATAAATTGAAAATCTATTCTTATGTTATTGTTATCATCATTACTATAACAGTTAAAATTATTATCAATATTACTGTCAAAACAATCTCAATAATTAAATTGTCCTGAAAAATCATTAAAAAAAAGAAAAAGATTTTTGTATAAAAAAGAAAAAAAACAACAACTAAAATTATAATGATAATTGCATAAATAGTCAAATCATTAAAATCACCCAATCAAAAGAAAAAAAAAGAAGACGAAAAGAACAAAAGAAATGAACAAAGAGAAAAAAGGAGCAACATTAATAATGAAATGATTATTATAATAGCTAAAATTATTATTAATATTATTGTCAGAAAAATTAAAATAATTAAATTTCCTTGGGAAATAATTACAAAAAAGCAAAAGATTTATATTAAAAAAATTAAAAATTAATAAATGAATTAATATCAAATATAAATACAAAATAAATTAGTAAAAAATTAAAAATAAACATTATAAAAAACAAATGAATTAATAATAAATAAAAAATTAAAAGAATAAGGACCGAAATGAAAAATAACATATATTAAATTAATTCCAATTGAATGATAAAATTAAAGAAAAAAATTATTTGGAGGACCAAAAAAAATAATGAAAACTGCTGCCATTTAATAAAAAATCAGAAGAAGAGGGACTGAAATCAAACTTTGTATATATTACCAATTTCAATTGGAGGACCAAATTAAAGAAATCAAAACATCCGGACCGGAATAATTGAAGGAATAAAAAGTAAACAAAAAATCAAGACTATAAGGACTGAAATGAAAACTTCTTATATAATCAATTTTAATTGAAGGGCACAATTGAAAAAAATAAAACTTTCAATTAAATAAATCAGTAATGAAAACGAAATCAAAACTTCAGGGGCCAAAATAAACGTTACACAAACATCAGGGATCGAAGCTGAATTTCCGGCGGTAGGAGAGAGAAAAGCAACGTCCGAGGAAAAACCGCCCGCCGCCGCTTACAGGGACATCCACGACGGGAGTGTGTCGCGACGGCAGAGAGAAGACCTCCCAGCGCAGCTTCTGTCATGGCGGAAGTTATTTTTTAACGGCGTAAAGACACTGCACGCGCCTCCTAAGAGGCGCGTAAGCGTGGAACGCTGCTGGCGTGGTCGTACGACAAGCTAGCAGCCCGAACGGAAAAATATTAAAATAATGGCGTCATTACCAAGACACCCCTTCCCTCCTCCGGTATTTATGAAAATACCTGAGGGGAAAATACGACCCCGCCCCCACGTGTTGTTCGCTATTTTGTCATTTTCTGGGCCCTTTTTGGTCTGCGCACTGTGCAAAAAAAGTGGGAAAATCCGAGAGAGCCCCTGCCACTGTGGACTATTTTGTCTTTTATGAGGGCTATATTCGTGAAAACACTGTTCACAGGCGGGGAAAAAAAAGGTGCGAAAACACACGCGAAGCACCGGGACAAATTGCGAGTCCACAGTGCTTTGTGTCTTGCGCTACAATAACAATGTCTACAGGAAAAAATGGACGACATTTATTTTATAGTTAATTATTATTATTATTATTATATATAAAGCTTCTTATGAAAGCCATAAACCTAATGGTAGAGTGTGAAGGAATGGAGATTATGTGAAAACGTTTCCAAAGTGATGAACATATGTGTGAGATCAAGTGTTTTTATTTGAAAAATAACATAGAAAGGAGGAATCTTTTATTTTTACTCTTGAGTTGTGATGACGAATGAGAGAAAGAAAAGAAAAAATTGTATGCTGAGAGGGAGGAGGAGAAAAGAGGGTAAAGTATAGTATTAGCTGATACGTCTCCGAGAAGAAATTGAAATATTGTTTTTATATAAAAGAAGAGAAGAAAAGCAAGAAGAGTCAATGAATTGAAATATTGTTTCAATCCATAATAAAACTATTGTAGTATATTTCACAAATACCAAATTTATGTGTAAAATGGTTTTGTAATTTCTTGATTTTCGAATGAGGAATTCAATCCTCTAAATACATGTAATAAACCCTAATTTATAGTCTATAATCCCTAATTTACAATGTATAATAAATTCAATATTTTTTGTTACAATTTGCTTGCCATATATTATTGATATGCTTTAATTTGTTGATGCTCTTGCCATATATACATTATTGACATCCCCCTTTAAAATGATGTTGACTGATCAAGAAGCATCAATTTGAATCATTAGTTGATGATGGGGTTGAGACAAAGCCTTCATAAAAACATCAACAGTCTAATGTTCAATGAAAATATGAGGCAGTGTAAGAATATTATGATTAATAGTTTCATGAATGTAGTGACAATTAACTTCAATATATTTGGTGTATTCATGAAACATGGGATTAACATCAATTTGAATAGCACTTGTGTTTTCAACATGAAAAGGTGTAAAAGTGTTCTGAGGAAAACAAAGTTCACGTAACAAACCCTGAAGCCACATAATTTCAGAACATGCAGAGAACATAGCTTGATACTCAAATTCTGTGGAAGATTTTGAGATACAATCTTACCCTTTGCTTTTCCAAGAAATTAAAACATTTCCAAAAAACATGTACCAACTGGTAACAGAATGACATGAATTCATACACCCTGCCCAATCTATATCACTATAACTTGTTAATTGTAATGAATTGTCAACAGGAAAAATAACCCTCACCTAGATGTACCCTTAAGATAGTGAAGAATTCGTCTCATAGCAGCTAAATGAGCTTGACGAGGAGTTCATAAAAATTGACTAGCACTGCAAAAGAAAATTTTGGCCAAGTAATGGTTAGTTAATTCAAATTGTCAACCATTCACCTATATATGGAAGGATCAGGTAACATGTCACTATCATTCTTACAAAGTTTTAAATTAATCTTAAGAGGTGTATGAATACTATTTCATGATTCAAGACTGCCTACTAGAACAATCTATTGGTTGTATTTATACTGATGCAAAAAGATCCTATTGGACATAGAGTGCACTTGTAAACCATGGAAATATTGAAGGTGTCCCAGATCCTTCATATGGAATGCAATGTTAAAAGAACACAATAAGTTCTCAACGAGTAAAATGTCAGATCCTGTAATAATAATATCATCCATTTATACTAGAAGAGCAACAATACCAGTTGCAGTTTGCTAAAGAAACAAAGAGGAATCATATTGACTCTGAATAAATTTAAGTTTTAAAAGAGTAGTTCAAAACTTTTCAAACCATGCTCAGGGTGCCTGCTTTAGACCATATAGAGATCATTTCAACCAACAAACTTGATAAGATGAGTGAGTAAACATACTAGGAGGAGGAGTCAAATAGATATCCTCCTTTAGATCTCCATGTAAAAATGCATTTCTTACATCCATTTAATGAAGTTACCATATATTAGAAGCAACAATTGCTATAATGATTAGTATGGTAGTCATTTTAGCCATAAGTGCAAATATCTCCTCATAAGTACTACCATATGCTTGACAAATCATAAGAGCAACAAACTGTTCTTTATATCATTCCACGGAGCCATCAGGTTGTAGTTTAATAGTGTACACCCATTTGCAGTTAATAGGTTTGATTCTAATAGGACAGGAAACAATATCCCATGTCTGATTATCCTTAAGTTCCTCTTTCATGGCTTGTTGTCAGAGTCTTAGGTAAAAGCCTGAGTATAAGTCTTGGACATAAAAATACTATTAATAATAGTTGTTGAGTATCCATACCTGTTTGGTGTGTGTGAAACTCAAGATGATCGTCTCGGTTGATGGTGATGATCATATGGCAGTTCCATGTTTGGAAGGGAAAAGTAAATAGTGGATGACGTCTTTGATATACAATCCTTGTTTAAAATGTTCAAACGTATAAAATGGATTATCATTATCAAATGTAGGAAGCTGAATAGAAGTGGATTAGGTAGAGGAACCACACGGGAATAAATTTTGATGTTCAAAGAAAATCACATTTCAGAAGATATGAATTTTATGTGCATTTATGTCATAACACAAAAAACCTTTATGAGAATTAATGTATCCTAGAAAAGCATATCGAGTAGCTTAGATTATAAGTTTATGAAGTTCAGTAAATGGTAATTGAACAAAACAAACACACTTAAAAACAAGAAGAGAATTATACTCAAGAATAACACCAAATAAAATAGAGTATGGAGATTGAAATTTTGAAACTTGGGAAGGCAAACAATTAATTAGATGAACAACTGTTGAGGAATTTAAGGGCAAGATATTTGATAGAAAATCTTTTTGTTTTCGAGATATTCTTGAAATTATTTGGACACATATTCCCCCTAGTATTAGAGCATAGAATTTTAATATGAGCAAAAATTGAGTTTCAACAAATGCAACAACATCCTAAAATGTTGAGAACACATTAGCTTTGGATCGGAGAAAGTATATCCAAGTAAAACGACTGGAATTAATGTGAACCTCGTTATCACGTGGTCACGCAACCCACAAACAAGAATGAAATCTAGTCCCGAGAAGTCGAAATAAGTTTGATAGGAGCGTGACACAATGGAAACCTTCCCTAAGGCATTAACACTATTGAAATGAGTAGAATGACGCCACGAAGCTAGTTAATCTTCGATAATTCGGATTTAGTTCGTTCAAGAACTAAAGAATGGAAGAATCACTCTCACATAAACTGAAAAGTTCAGAAATTAAATTTAATCAATGGTTGTCGAAATTAGGGTTACATGAGTTTAAAGAGGTGTGAAGAAGTAATCCTAATGGAACCTTTATGTGGACTTAAATGAGGTCCACTCAAAACTAACCCAAAATCCTAAATTGAAAAGCCTATGACTTAATCCAAGCAAGCCTTAGATCCTAGCTAAAAACAAAGTCTTAATTAAGTCCAAACAAGCCTTGGGCTGTAGCTAACAAAATTAAATAAAGTTCATAAGGCTTTTCTTTTATAGTCTTCTATTAAGCCCATTAATCCCATATTGTAGTAGGATTCTTTTGGCTCATTTGTCGTCCTCACTTCATGGCCCAAATAAAGTTAAATTGGACCCCTCCTGCACATGGATAAGATATACTAAGGTCTCCTCTTTATACTCTAATGGCTAATTTTTCCTTGCGAACAATCCTCCTTGTCTTACTGCTTACAGTGATGCGGATTGGGAAGATTGTGTAGACACCTGTCGATCAGTAACAGGATGGTGTATGTTTTTAGGAGATGCCTTGATCTCTTGAAAAACTAAGAAGCAAGACAAAGTTTCTAAGTCCTCTATGAAATTTGAGTATAAGGCAATGTCTCTAGCTTGTTCTGAAATCATTTGGCTTTGAGGCTTGCTTACTGAGCTAGATTTTCCTATGACTAATTCTACACCTCTCCATGTCGATAATACGAGTATTATTCACATCACGGCTAATCCTGTGTTTCATGAGTGCACGAAGCATATCTAGGTGGATTGTCACTCTATTCGCAAAGCCTATGATGCTCGAGTTATCATGCTTCCTCATATTTCATGAGTGCACGAAGCATATCTAGGTGGATTGTCACTCTATTCGCAAAGCCTATGATGCTCGAGTTATCACGCTTCCTCATATTTCTATTCCTCATATTTCTACTTATCTACAAATTACTTATATCTTCACCAAGGCACTCACACGACATCAACATTGTTTTCTAAGTAACAAGTTGATGTTGGTTGATCATCCCGCATCAATTTGAAGGGGGCTGTCAACGGAAAGCTTGCTGCCAGCAAGCTTTCCTATTTTATAAATCCACCATTATTTTCCTCTTTAATGTATTTCTTATTTTGTATATATGACAGCCTATAGTTTCCATGTATAGTATTATGTTGATTTTCTTTTCATGTATACATCATTGTAATCTCTATATAAGTTACATAAATCAAAGCCAAAGATACAAATTCAACAATCTTTCAAGCTATTTTGATAATATCTACCACTTGTGCCTTATCTTGAGGTTACACCATGTAATATTTACAAAGAAAACACTTTCCTTAATTTCTCATAAAACCTAATTTTCACATAAATTTATGATTTTGCTTTTTACCCTAGAATCTAACATCAACATATATTATTTGCTTTTCACCCTTTTTTGAGCAAGTTCTTGATCATATTTTCTCTTCGTTTGTATTGTTGATATTTCTTTAAATTTTTATTTCATTTTATTTTGTACTTGATTAAACATGTTTTTTTTTTAAAAAAAAATCTCATAATACCCTTTATATTTTTCTTTCAACCCCTCTTAATAATAATTTCCTCTAGATATGAAATAGAAGTTACAAGTTTAAAATTATTTTTTAAAAAACATTAGTCTCATCTCTTTTATTTTAAAAGAAAGATTTTTTTTTACTCCTTAAATTCCTATTTCCCCTTCCTACATCAATCCTAGTGTTTCACCCTAATACAATCCTTACACAACAACCCTATTTTTTTTGTTAGGGACTTTGCAATATTTCCATGAATTGTAAGGATTACATGATAAGGAAATTAAAAGGTGGCATAGTAAGAGATGTGATTCAACAATTAAAACAAGATTTTTCCTAACTAATTCGGGACTTTCAGGGCTGGCTACAACTATCTTACGCCTTTTAGGATAATATAAATAGAGTTATTTAGTTTCTACTTAGTTTTGCGTGGCAATCATGGATTGTTGAATAAAAATAACATATTATTTAAACAAAGAGAGATCAAACTTTTTCCTTACACTTTTCATTTGCAATTCACAATTTATTTGGTGGGGACTTATATTTAATAGTGTTGGTGTCTTAATTCAAGGTAATTGTAATTCCTACACTTACTAAAGCCAATAAATATATCAACTTTACTACTAGTAGCTCTATTAAGTCTACTAATTTGCATCAAATTATCTTAATTAATAGTCATTATCCTGACTCAAGGGATTGTATTGTGTTTTAATGATGTCATTTAATTGAGAAATTGACAAGAACCCCTTTTATTATTTGTTCAATAAGATTTACATTTTTGTGTGATTCTTAGTGAACCATATGCATAAAAAAGTTGCATGTATGGTTCCTAAAAGATAGAATTTCATCCTAATCAATTGATTTTATTGAGATAAATTACTTTTTCTTAAGTCAACAAATTGATATTGAGATCATGAGTCAACTTATTAATATTATAATATATCTTAACACAGAAGTGAGATCAAAGATTTTTATCTGTATATCATGATATAAAAAAAAAGGCGATTTGAATTGGACCCCAATGAAACAATACATCAATGAGAAGTTAGTTTGATAATTTTAATGGATTTTTATTTACTTACAAGTAAACAGGTAAAAAAATAATCTTTATTTCTTCCATCAATTATAATTTTCTACTTTCTAAGATTGTGTAAATCTTGCTTGTGAGTTTCTGATTTTTATTCATAGGTTCATGTTAGAATTACTAGATTATGCCTATAAAAAATAAAATAACATAGTTGCTTTTTTTTCCACAAGTTAATTTTTTTTCTTGTGAAAATATACTACAAGGTTACTTATAATGTTATGTTTTGTTTTAGAGAAAAAACTTGTATTTCTTCTAATTCTTCTTGTTTAGAAAAATTAAAAGGAGATAACGATTTACTTTAGTACTAAATACGTGTTTGATAGTACAATAATTATGATTTTTGTGATTGACTGTAATTTAATACGGAAAAGAAAATGTAATGACCTTTTCGTCTATTGTGTACCTGTTTGTGATCTTCCTCTTCTTTTTTACTATAAATTTGGCAATGATGTTTCAAATTTTAAGATAAACTAGCATATAAATATTTATAGAAAATATTTGAGAAAAAAATCAATCATTTAGTTATTTTGTTTCAACCAATACTTTATGTTTGTTAGCGTGATTTGAAGATATTTTTTTAATTTATCATGCAATAGGACATTGAGTTTTTCTTATTGTTGTGACTACCATAATTATGAAACTTAGATAATCTATTAATTACAATAAACAAATCTATTTAACAATTTTTATTCAACTATTTATATAGTTCAACCATTTGGAATTTTCATGAGCTGAAATTTTTAGTTGCTGTGTAAAATTTCATGAGCTGAAATTTTCCTTCCAATAAATGAACTAAATTTATAGGTTGATTGTGATAGAGCATTGCGGGGTTGTTTTATATTACATGTATTGTTGTATTATATGTTAGATTGTTTAGTACGATGATACCCCATGCATGTATTGTAGGGACCAAAGCATGATATTACTATATAAGGTTGTAAACCAGTTTGTTCGCATTCTTTCAAAAGATGAAATTCCTTTTGGCAATCATCACATGCTAATTATATAACTAGTAATATGATAGCAATTCATGACAGTGATCATATACTTTAGGGTTAGTGAATGATAGCTGCAGTTTTGATGTATTATTTCAATAAATTGCAGATTACATGGCATCCAAAGAAACTACCAGTGGCAATAGACTTGATGTGGGGTGACAACATGTTATAGATATTGAAAATACTTTAAAAAAAGTTCAATGCAAGTATTGTTAGAAAATTTTTAGCAGAGGCAATTATCGTTTCAAACATCATGTGGCTTGCACTCGAAAGGATGTTGAGCCATGCCATCAAGTACCAACAGATGATGTTAAATGTTTTGGTGAAAAATCTAGAAGCACCTGAGAAGAAAAGAAAGGCTTTTTAGTTTTTTAGAAGTGATGAAGATGCAGACGAAGATTTTGAAATGAGCTCAATTAACAAGGGAAAGAAACCAATAAGTGGAAGTGGAAGTACTCAATTGACCATCAATCAAATACTAAAGAAGGATATTAAATAAGAAACATGTCAACAAATAACAAGGTTTTTTTACACTAGTGTTATTCCTTTTAATTATGTTAAAAAACCTGAGTTTGTTAAAGCGCTTGAATTAGTTACAAAACATGGGTCAAGATTTAAGCATCCATCTTACCATGATATTAGAGAGAAGTACTTAAAGCAAGAAGTAGATAACACAATGCATTTGCTTGATGACTATAAGCTAGAATGGAAAAAAACAAGCTGCTCAATAATATCTGATGGATGGACTAATAGGAAAAGACACTCTATTTGTAACTTTTTTTTTAATAGTCTTAAAGGAACTTTTTTTTTATCATCTGTAGACACATCTCATATATCCAAAACAGCTAATAAAGTATTTGAGATGTTAGATGCTATTGTTGAAAGGATTGGAGAGGCAAATGTGGTGCAGGTAATTACTAACAATGTTGTAAACTATAAGGCAACTGGGCATTTGTTGATGGAAAAAAGAAAAAACTTGTATTGGACACCATGCGCTGCTCATTGTATTGATTTGATTTTGGAAGATTTTGAAAAGAAACTAGAGGTGCATGTTGTAACCATTAGTAAGGGGAGGAGAATCACCACTTATATATATTCAAGAATTATCCTTATTTCCATGCTGAGAAACTTCACAAAAGGAAAAGATTTGATCAGGCTTGTTGCCACTCAATTTGCCACTGCATACTTGACTTTTGGATGTTTGAACGATTGTAAGATTACACTAATGTCAATGTTCACTTCCATCCAATGGAGGTCAAGTCGGTATTCAAAAAGTGAAGTGATGCGACCATATTATTTGATAGTTTCATCCCTATTTACCTAGTGTTTTGCATATGTTTTGTGTATAAAATGCCTCGATATTCTTTGTTTTATATTTTGAAGGCATTTTTGGATGAAAGATAAAAAAAAAAAAGTAATTGAAGGTGATTGACAGATTTGACCTTCAGTCGGTGTTTTGTGCAGAGTGGAAGCTCTAAAGATCGAAATGAAGTGATTCCAATGACATCAAAAAGCTAACATCCATAAATTTAAGGAAAGCTAAGGAAAAAGAAATAAAATAAGGAAAATCATGGAAATCACAGCCTTCAAAGTCAAATCTTACAAATTGCCGATATCGACCTTTTCCAATTCCAACTTCAATATCTCAAGTTACAGAAGTCTGATAGATGCAAACTCAATTGACGTGAATTCAGGACTTAAAGACCTATAAACTCTCAAAATTTCAGCTCCCAAAAATGTCATATGAAGGAGATATGAATTTTACAAGGGACAACTATATTCTGCCAACTTAAGGAAGGACTATTTTGTAAAATAGACATTAGGGTTTCTAAGCATATATAAAGGAGAAGAGGATCAACGAAGTGGCGACCAACGCAAAAGAAAACACAAAATCTTCCTCCTCCAAACCCTAAATCATGTGTTCTTCCATCTTTTTAAGTAGTTGTTCAATAGTTATGCAAGCCTAAGCTCTTTTCTTGGTTGCAAGGACACAAACACCTTCGGATTTCAAGAACCGTGAGATTTATTCTTCCTTCTATTTTCAGTTTATGTTATGAATGAATATGATTGTTTTCCTATGCATATTTCCTATGATTGTTGTTGATGATTGCTAGAGCGGACTCTAAGTTATTGTTGTGAACAATCTATTGCTCAGTTTAATATCAAAACCGGAATTGTGATATATGAACTTGTGAAGCAACTAAGCTTGATAATTGTGGCGGAACTACATTATTGAACTTAGGGAGAATATTTGAATAAATTGACACAAGTTGCAGACAACTTGTATGTTAATCTTGATGAAATTATCTAGTTCTTAAAGCTACCATTAAATTGAATCATTAGTGTGGACGCTTTGATTATTTATTGGTTAGGATTAGTTATATGGGGGATTTGTTAATTAATCACGTTACGAAAAGATAAAATTTCAGAACATAAACAACATTTCTTTGTTTCAAGGATTGGTTCTAATTTCCGTAGGCGGATGTACGCTTGTGACCAAGGTTTATTTTCTTGATAAGTTTCAGTTTTAATTGATTTTGTTTGCTAGTTTAATTGTTATCATAGCACATAATGTACAACATAAAAATCTGACTTGAAACTTTCTTGTGGGATCGACCCCTTGCTTGCTCTATACTATCTTGTGTGTTTTAAGCTAGGGTAATTAATTTGTGCGACCCAAAATCACAACATCAAGAAGGGCAGCAAATTCAAAATTGTGTTTTGGACAGCAAGTTTTGGCATGATGTGTTTGATTGCATTAAGGCAACATATCCTCTTGATGCGACCATATTATTTGATAATTTCATCCATATTTATATAGTGTTTTGCATATGTTTTGTGTATAAAATGCCTTGATATTCTTTGTTTTATGTTTTGAAGGCATTTTTGGATGAAAGATGCAAAAAGGAGTAAATTGGAGGTCATTGGCAGATTTGACGTTCAGTCGATGTTTTGTGCAGAGCGTGAGTTCTAAAGATCGAAATGAAGTGATTCCAGTGACATTAAAAACCTAACATTCATACCTTTCTGGAAATGTAATGAAAGAAAAATAAAAGGAGAAAGATCATGGAAATCGCATCCTGCAAAGTCAAATCTCGCATTCTGCCAATGCTGACCTTTGGCCATTCAAAATTCAATATCTCGAGCTACAGAGGTCCGATTGATGCAAACTCAATTGGAGTGGATTCAGGACTCAAAGACCTATAAACTCTCGAAATTTAAGCTCAAAAAGATATTATATGAAAGAGATATGAATTCTACAAGGGAAAACTAAATTCCATCAACTTAAGGAAGGACTATTTGGTAAAATAGACATTAGGGTTTCTAAGCATATATAAAGGAGAGGAGGAGCAAGGAAGTGGCGGCCACCACAAGATAAAACACAAAATCTTGATCCTCCAAACCCAAAATCATGTGTTCTTTCATCTTTCTATTTAGTTGTTCAATAAACATGCAAGGCTAGATTATTTTGCTTGGTTGCAAGGACACGGAAACCTTCAGATTTCAAGAACTGTGAGATCTATTTTTACCTCAATTTTTCAGTTTATATGATGAATATGTTTGTTCTCCTATGCTTATTTTCCTATGATTGTTTATTTAATTGCTAAGAGCGGACTCGAAGTTATTATTGTACACAATCAATTGCTAAGTTTAATATCAAAACCGGAGTTGTGGTATATGAACTTATGAAGCAACTAAGTTAATAATTGTAGCGGATCTATGTTATTAATCTTAGGGAGAACATTCAATCGAACTAAACATATATTGCAGACAATTATGTTTCTTAATCTATCAATTTATCTAGATTTTAACGCTACCATTGAATTAAATTACTAGTGCGGACACTGTGGTTGTTTGATGGTTAGGGTAAGTTATACGGCGGATCCGTTAACGAACTAATTTTAAGAAGAGATAAATATTCAGAATATAAATTGATGTGTCGTTTCCATGATCAGTTCTTATTTCTGTAGGTGGATGTTGATTTGCGACCAAGGTTTGTTTTATTGATAAATTTCAGTTTTATATATTTTTTCGCTTAGTTTGCTTTAGCCTAGCCTAGACAACTTCCAACCCCCCCCCCCCAATTGCATAACATATAGCACGAAAATCTGAACTAAATCGTCCTCGTGGGATCGACCCCTTGCTTGCTCTATACTATCTTGTTTGATTTGTTTTAAGCTAGGGTAATTAATTTGTGCGACAACGACATTGCAACACCTCTTATAAAAGTTCTTCGATTAGTTGATTCAGATGAGACACCGACCATGGGTTTTATATATAAAGCAATGATTGAAGCGAAAGAGAAGATACAAGTGAATTTTGAAATGTGCAAAAAAAGGTGCAAATTATATATTATGCCAATTGTTTATTTAATATAACTATTTTTTATCTTATGTTATTTAATGTTGATGTTAATATCCTAATTTTTATTTTCTTTTGTAGCTATAAACCTATATGGGATATTATTGATGCAAGATGGGAACTTCAACTTCACAAACCTTTGCATGCATTTGCTTTTTGGTTGAATCCTCATTATCATTATATTACTGATTATAGACAATACAACAATATTAAATATGGAATGTATGACTGCTTAAATCAGATGGTGCCTAATAAAGTAGAGAGGAACAAAGTTGATTTACAACTTGATATATTCTTGGAAGCAAAGGGGTTATTTGGCATTGAGGCTGCCAAAAAATAGCAAGGGATAAAAAAAACTCCAGCTAGATGGTGGACTTCTTATATAGATGAATGTCCAATACTACAAAATCTTGCAATTCGAGCTCTAAGCTTGACTTGCAGTTCATCTAGATGTGAGCGTAACTGGAGTGCATTTGAGACGGTAAGTTTTTTTTAAAAAAAAAACACAAATATTTTTTTCATTTTTGATAAGAATATTATATTTTATCAATTGTGATTTTTTTATAGGTTCATACGAAATGAAGAAATCATCTACAACAGGAAAAAAAAAAAGAATGACTTGGTTTTTGTGATGTATAATTTGAAAATGAATGATAAGGACACAAGGCAAGTTATTGATTTTGATGATCTTCCATCTGATGATGAATGGGTGACTGAAAGAGAAGGATATGGTGGTTCATCGAACATTAATTTACTTCAGGCTATTGATAGCGCAACACAAAGAAAGAATGGAACAGGAGACGATAGTGATGAAGATACTTTTAATAGTGTTGAGATGAGTACTGAAGTCACTGAAGATTATTTTGAAACTTTGAATTCAAGGAGTTTAGGGTTCAATAATGTTGGAGCTCAATCTCGTACTAGCAATATCGGTGTTAGCACTGGTAGTACTAGTAATCTTTTTTATTGTGATGCTATTGATGCAATTCCTGGACATAGTGAGGGGGATGAAACTAAAGGTGGTTTTAGTTTACATTGTACGCTAGTTAAAGATTTGTTTTAAATTTGTTAGTTTTTAACTTATAAAATTCATGAACATAATTGTTTTGTAATGTTTTTTAAAGTTATTTTAAATCATATATGAACCTAAAATAATTAAGTTTTATGTCCATAATCATGCTATCTTGTATTCAGAAATTTTTTACGTACGATTTTACGATTTTTCTTCTCACAAGATTTTAGCTGTGATTTTATGATTTTTGTACAGATAAATTCAGGTACAATCTTATGATTTTACAATCCGATCTTACGATCTAATTTTTCAAAACTCATTTCATGTCGTGTCAAAATCATAATTTTAACAACCTTGATGATAATGATGATGATCAAATTACGCGCTAGAAAGGAAGGGGGTCGAGTTACTACAGGTAGGGCTAGAAAGGAAGGGGGTCGAGTTACTACAGGTATCGCTCAGGGCATAAATTACTACAAAATTTAACCACAAGAGGCTGACAAGGCAACAAAAAAATTACGCTTCTTTGAAAGACCCTCCTCAAAACAAATAACAAAGCCAAATATCCGACGGCACTTTTTTAGGGTTCATAAAGTCAGACAGGAACGCGCTTGCTTAATCACTTGCTACTTCAAACGGAGAGAGAGAGACGATGGGGTCCAGAGACAAGGACCAGACGACACAGCATCACCAGCCACTCCTTAGCAGCCTCGTTGTGCGTCCATCAGTCAGCGATGGAGGTGATGCCGCCGGAGGTGGAGGACGTACTGGTGGTAGCGATTACGAGCCTGGCGAGGTCCGCCGTGAACCTCCATCTTATTCTCGCTCCGATCGATACTCTGACGATCCTGGTTCGGTTTTTTCTTCTTAATTTTAGCTTGTTTGTGTTTTATTTTTGTTCTACTGCTATTTTCATTAATATTCATACATGTGAATTTCTTTTCTTTTTCTTTTTTTGAAACCCTAGATCGGAGTAGTGGAGTTATTTGGGCCATAATACAATGATACGAATGGCTGTAGATTTATTTCAGCTCTAGAACTAGGATTCTGATTTTTTTTATGCTTGATTATTTTATGAATTATTTGATTGAAGGATTGGAGTAATCTGAGAAGAAGTTTTCCATATAAAAATACGATTCATGGTATGAATGCAATTGACTGGTTATTTTAGGTTGAAATTTGCACCTTTTATTGCGTAGTTTATGGAAATCTTCGTTTAATTATGTGTAAAGTCTTCTGATATTGATAACGAAGTTAATACTAACTATCTGGAATCTAGCTTGTATCTCATAGAACGAGAACATATATTTTTAATTGAGCAGCTTTTTTGGGTGGAGCTCAGTTTAATTTTGTAATCCCGTGTATGCTTCACTTGTTGCTTTCATAAAAGTTGATAGTGGAATGTTGAGGTGGCATCATTTCACAGTTTGATGTTAAGCCTCCAAATGATTGACTTGAAGGAAAATTTACAGCGGATGATTGGATTTGGGTATGGATGTTAAAATATTGGGGCATTAAAATGGTGATACCAAGTGTTTGTTTATTATGTGATGATTCAAGTAGAAGGATTTTATTACTGAAAATAAAATGTATCAACCTTTTCATCTATTGTGTACATATTTGTGATCTTCCTCTTCTTTTTCTTACTATAAACTTGGCAATGATGTTTCTAATTTGTAGAATAAAAATTAATCCTGTAAGTGAATGTTGTGATCTCATTTAACTTTCCAGAGGTTAGGTTGAGTGTTGAAAATACCAGAAATAAAAAAAAAAGGTTTTTCCCTTCGGTATATTTTGCCTACTAAAATGGCATATCAAATATAGAGTTTGATTTAGATCATCCCATATACGATGAAGAGAAGAGTAGAAGTATGACCATGAAAAGTTTGTTGTTCAATTGCATATTGGACACTCTTAGAGTATGCAAGCTTTTGCTCAAGATAGGTTTTGAATATGGGTGGAGTCTATATCTAAGCATGCTACTGCATTGTAAACTTAAACTTTGAATATAATGATACCATTACCCTTACCTTTTTGAGGCTTAAGTGTGTGCTATTACAAGTATTTTCACTAAAATTTATAGCTGAAAAGGAACCTCTGAACTTACATTCTGTATAACTTCTACAGGATCCATGGCATGCCCATGGAAATGAGTATCTTGTATTGCGGGTTGAATTATTTTGGAACAATAAGAGACAAGAATGGGATCAATAATAGATTTATTTGTCTTCTACATTTGGTTGAGAGGCTGTACCATATATGGTCAGGATTCACTGAGAAATAGTAATCAACTTCCTCTTGCAATTTTGCTTCTCTTATGTTGAATAACCTGTTCTATATTTTAGAAGTTGAAATGGTTCTCATAACACTATGGTTTATATTTCTCCTCTTTTGATGTGATTTTTTTTTGCTCTATTAGTTAGAATATTTTCAAAGGTTTCCTGTCAGCATTTGAGATTTTGATATATTTTTAATTTCTGCAGTGTCAGATATAATATCATATTAGGCATTCAGCTTGGTCATACAGTATTTATTCAACAAGTTCGTCTATTTATACACCAAAGTACTTTTTTTCCCACTCATTGCATTTCACATCGAGCTTCTTGGTCTACTACCATATGAGTGTCGAATTGCAAGTAAATTTTGCTGTTGTGTGTTACAGCTTGCCTGCAAGAACTTGGGTCTTGAGGAAGGCATGTTGGTGTGAGTGCAGTCTTGGATCATGATCTCAGGGGATTTGATTTTTCTATTATGGTCAATATATTTATGGGAAATGCAACTATCATTATTTTGAGTGGTATGGGAACTCATCGGATGCTTGTGTCATTTGCTGGAAAGTGTGTATGTTCAGGGATGTTGGGGAACTTAATAAAATGGTTTTGTATAATGTGGGGAAAACAAATGTTACCCTGTACAAGCTGTTTTCTCGTAAGGATAATTGAAGGGCAACATGGTCTGTGAGTGTTTATGGATACCACCATTATCATTTGCAACAGTAACCATGATTTAAAGTGGTAAGGGACAATGGGGCTGGTATGTTTGGGGTGTGATCAGTGTGCAGGCTTCCTCTCGACACCTGGAAATATTGCAGCTAACTGACGGGTATCTGGCTCAGTTTTTCCTTTTTTTTAGTTGGTGGTAAATTCCTGGTAACTGGTATATTCTAGAAGGTATCTGAATCTGTGTCAGAATTATTGTTACAAGAATCAGTGGCTTGATTGGGATTTCATTATTTTAATTTACTCTTCAACATCTGGATGGTTGAATCAGGTTGAGTTGAATGGATCTTAGTAGTTGTTAAGGAATTCTACTTTTCAGTATTGTTACATCACGTCTGAAGTCCATAAGAACTGAGGAATTCTATTTTTATCTCATTTTTCTAGTCTCTCTTGTGCTGTTTAGTTTTTGTTTAATTGGTGATTATTTAGTCTGGGAAGTTGCTGCAAGCCTCTTTAAAATCTTGGGTGCTGGTCTCCAATGGGGTCTGATTTCGAATTTACATTAATTGGCTGTATGGGGGCAAGTATTAACCGGTGGCAGATTGGACATAAAAAGTATCATTTTGTGTTAAGGCTGGTTGTAATGGCGTCACCTTACCTTCTACCTTAAGCTATGGGATACTGTGGTTGATAGGAACATGCATTGTATAACTGTTTCTAATAAAACACTGGTTTCTGAAGATAATTGGACTAATTGGTAGCTACTTGATTTTGTGAATTATTTGGCTACTGTGAACCTTGGTGTTTTCTACTGGTGGAGTACCTGGTCTTGCTGCTCCAATTGAAGCATGTTTTGACTGAACTTCCTGGGACACTTTTGATTGGATTTGGATGGTCTGTTTTGGATACAAGGTGTCATTCCCATTGCTATTGTGAAGTTATGGCTGCTCCTGATAAAATGTATTGGTGTTGGTACTTCAGTGCTTAGGCTAGAAACGCATCCTTAAGGATGTTGTTGGTGATGAAATAGTTGGGCATAGTAGGAAACTGGACTTGGTTTGTTCTCTTATCTAGATTGTGGTGATTTCAAGTAATTGGTTTTAGTCATCTGCCGCTCCAGTTGTATTCAATATAACGTGGGCTAACTTTCTCTCAGTTAGCAACAGACATTTATCATGCAAATGCCTTATTCTCCGATGCTTGATATCTCCTTTTATTCCACTTTTTATGGGGAGATGCCCTGCCTGATGATTATGTCATTGCAATTTTGTTGAATTCTCACAGTTTTTGGGTTAAATCTGCGGCTAGCATTGCTACTTTGCACTAACAAAATTTCTCCCTTGTTTTGGGGGGTTGCTCATCTTTAGACTTTGCTGGTTTTTTTCCAGGATATAGACTTCGTGCAGGTTCTGGTTCTCCTGTACGTCGTAGGGATGCAGATCGCAGATACAGTTCTGATTTTGATAATTCAGGGCCCCCACCTCGAGGTCGTGATTTTAGCAATGGGAGGGATCGTGGTAGGTTTCGAGATTCCTCACCCCCCTATGCTCGAGGAAGAGGTGGCGGCAGACCACTTGGCAGAGGTTTTGATGGGCCTGGATTTGGTCCAGGGCCACTTAGAGGGGAGGGCATGAGCAGGAATAATCCAAATGTACGCCCAAGGGAAGGCGACTGGATCTGCTCTGATCCTTTGTAAGTTTGTCGGCAATTTGTTTTTTAAATTTAGTGATTAAAGAAAGGGTTTTACATGTTAACAACACTTTATTTTAGCATGTTTCTTATGATACCATGAGATTTTGTGCCTTCGAATCTTATGTTATGTTTTCCTGTCTCAGATGTGGCAACCTGAACTTTGCAAGGAGAGAGTACTGTAACAACTGCAAGAAGCCTCGATATAGACCTGGGGGAAGTCCTCGGCGGGGCTATCCTGGCCCTCCACCTCCACATGCTCCTCCAAGACGCTTTCCTGCTCCTCTGGATCTTTCTCCAGGCAGGACCATGAATGCCTATAGGTCTCCTCCTCGAGGTTGGGCCAGAGATGGACCCAGAGATTTTGGGCCTGGTGCTCCTCCACCTCCCAGGCAAGGAGGCAGGTTTTCTGACCATGATATGCGGAGGGATCGGTCTGATTATCCAGATGACGAGTACAGGGTGAGGAACAAATTTGAAAGGCCTATGCCAATGGACTGGGGTCATAAAGACCGTGGAAGAGATGGCCTTTTCAATGAAAGGAAAGGGTTTGAGAGGCGGCCGCCCTCTCCACCTCCACCCCCACTCCCTCAACGTGGCAAATGGGGGGGACGTGACGGGAGAGAGAGGAGCAGATCACCAATTAGGGGAGCCCAACCACCAAAAGAGTTTCGACAGGATATGTACATTGAGCGGGGGCGTGATGATAGGCATCCTGTTGGGCGAGACAGAATGAGACATGTGTATTGACAGTAGTGAGGCTGTGTAGTTTGATTGGTTCCATCTTGGTATAATAGTAATTGTGCTCTGCTGGGTGATGATGATGGGATGTTATGGCACAGCTCTGAATTTATTAGCGGATTTCCGACTACTTTAAAGATTGCATGATTTTTGTTTATTAATTTTGTTGGAAATTTCTCTTAGTTACGATACATGCATTAATGTGGGTATTAATTAATTTTATATGTGTGTGAAAAATGCATTTCGTTACAAGTTCGAATGGAAGCACTGGCGCAATGATTTACTACTGTGATTTATCATGAATGCAAGATGGCGTCAGTCCTCCAGCGACAATCTTTCTCATTTAGAAATTAATAAAGAGTGATTTTTTTTTATCTACCTAGAAAATTGATTTTTTTTATCTATTGTATTTTATTATTTTAATATTTAGTTAATATAATTATATTTAAGAATACTAATATGAATTTTTGTCCTTCAAAAAATCTAAAGTTATTTTTTCTCTTTCAATATATTTTTAGGCGGTAATATTCAATAAATATCAGATATATTAGAAATAAAAATATTGCAATTTGTTTTTAAAACATAAACTTAAATTTTTTGTGTGCTATAATTATTTATTGCCGTCTAAAAAGAACAGTCTAATGGAAACGGGAAGTGACTTGTATATTTTTTAATTTGACTTGTAGATAATGCAAGTAAATTTGTCAACATTTTTTTTGAGATGTTTTTTTCAATAATATTGATCTAAAATATTAAAAATAAAAACATTGGAAATTCCCCGCAAGCATTTTCAGATGACTGACTGAATAAAATAATACAAGCGGGCGGGAACGACGGAAGCGGAGTTGCAAACTGCTACTAAACACATGTTAATGAATTGAGAGATAAATTCATAAACCTACTTAAATAAAAGAGCATAAAATTAAATTTTGAAGCCAATCTTTTTTATATAAGATTTATTAATCATATTATTATATTAAATATATTTAAGAAAACATGATATGAATTTATGTCCTTCAAAAAATCTTAGGTCATTTTTCCTCTCTTAATATATTTTTAGGCGATAATATTCAATAAATATTCAAACATATAATTAGTTTTACATATTTTAATTTGAAATATATTTACAAATCTTTTTTTATAAGATTTATTAATTATATTATTACATTAAATGTATTTAAGAATATTGATAATTGTTTTTAGGAAAACATCCTAGGTCATTTTTTTCCTCTCTTTATATATCTATAGACGATAACATTCAATAAAAAAAATTATGTTATTCAATTAATTCATTATATTATTATATAAAATGAATTTAAGAATATTGATATTTATTTTTTTATTCAAAAAATGCTAAGTCATGTTTTCTTCTCCCTATATATATTCCTATGCGATAATATTCAATAAATATTACAACATATAATTAATGATAGATTAAAAATATTCAAGAAACTTTAACAAAAGATAAAACAAAAAAATAAAATAAAATAAAAATTAGCATTGCTATTATTGCCAAAACAATAAAAAAATTATAATTATCCAGAGGGAAAAAAATATTAACAAAAGAGTAAGCAAGAAAAACAATTAAATTATTATTATTATTATTATTATTATATTAATTATTATTATTATTATTATTATTATTATTATTATTATTATTATTGTGTTAAGTACAAAATTAAAATTCAAAAACAATTTTTTTCTATGTTATCCGATTTACTCATTATATTAAATGTATTTAAGAATACAGATATTGATTTTTTTTGTTCAAAAAATCATAGGTCATGTTTTCTTCTCCCTATATACATTCCTATGAGATAATATTCAATAAATATTAGAACATATAATTAATGAAAGACCAAAAATATCCTAGAAACTTTAAGAAAAAAAATATCATTGCCATTACTGTCAAAACAATAAAAATTATTAAATTACATGGAGAAAAAAAAACATTAACAAAAGTGTAAGCAAGAAAAACAACTTATTGTTGTTGTTGTTGTTGTTGTGTAAGTACAAAATTAAAATTCGAAGATTTTTTGATGTTATCCGATATGTTCATTATATGATTATATTAAATGTGTTTAAGAATACTGATATTAAATTTTTTTATCAAAAAATCGTAGGTCATGTTTTTTTCTTCTTATATATATTCCTATGAGTTAATATTCAATAAATATTAGAACATATAATTTAATGAAAGACTAAAAATATCCTAGAAACTTTAACAAAAGAAAAAAAATAAATATCATTGTCATTACTATCAAAACAATAAAAATTATTAAATTATAGGGAGAAAAAAAAACATTAATAAAAAAGCAAGCAAGAAAATTGAATCATTGTGGGTTAGTGGTCACATAACTCTAATTTTATTATCCTTGCTTAAAAACATGTTAGCTTAATGTAATAAAGTTTCTATTAACTTTGTTTACCAATCATTAATATTTTTATTATTTTTTTGGAAATTCTAAAAACAAATCCTAAACTATAGCTTATTGTATTGTTGAATCACCCTTAATTTGTTTAATATTTTTTTTAACCTTAATGTAGTAGTGTATTCTTTGCTATTACAATTATACAAAATGCAAGGTATAATTGCTCATCATGGCGGTTATCTGTATGTCCAAATAAATTGATGCTCTGACCATATATCTTACATAAACATATTGTTCATATACAAACAAGTATATGTCAGTTTAATGACTTTTGAATAAGGGATGACATAAAGAATAAGATTGTTGATGATGTCTCAATGTGTATAAATATTGAGTATACATTAACAAGAACGTGAAAAGGAAGTTCATATATATGTTGATGTTTATACCAATATTGATCCTTTAACATTGAGAACACATCATGTTATTCGAGCAAGCCTAATGATGGTAGGGCACTTGAAACTAAATAGTTTTCTCCATGAGATTTTGGATTTGAAAATAACAATAAAGTGATACTACTTCTTGAGTTAGAAGATTTAAGTTTTAATGAAGTTGATCATGAGTTTTTTAATGGTATAAATGTAATATTGTTATTGATGTTCGGGTATTGATGTGGATGTGGGATGTTTTGGTATTGTTGTTAAAGTGGGTGTTAATGTGGGAGTCAGTAGTGTGTGGTGCTAAAATGAATGTTGTATGACTGTTGTTGATATTAATATGGGTAGTGATAAGGTTGAAGTTGGCACTTTCGGTGACATTTGGAAAATGCTAATGAATATGAGAAAGATAACAAAGAATGGTGAAAAAGGATTTGAGTTTTAATGAAGCCAAAGATGAGTAGATTGCCAACTTATAAGGTGATGTGTTTTTGGTAAAATAATATACGGTGCTTTAAATTATGAAAATGAATGAAAGATAAAAAAAAATTATAAAGATGATGTAGATATTAAAGCTAGTGAAAAACATTATGGTAATGATAATTGTGTAAAAAAGGAAAATGGTGTGGATAATAAAAAGTAATAGATGAAAAAAGTTGATCCTATACGCAAGACATCTAAGGTTGTGATGCGAACCTCGTGAACACACAACCCACAACCAAGAATGAGATTTGATCCTGGAAAGCTGAAATAGGTCTGATAGGAGTGTGACATAATGGAAACCTCCTCCAATGTATCAGCATTATTGGAATGAGTAGAATGGGGCCACGAAGCTAGTTAATCTTTGATAAGTCAGAATTAGTTTGTTCAAGAACTAAAGAATGCAAGAATCACTCTCACACATAAACTGAAAAATTCAAAATTAAAATTAATCAATGACTACCGAAATTTAGCTAACATGAGTTTAAATAGTCTTTCAAAAACTAACCCTAATGGACCTTTTATTTGGACTTAAATGAGGTTCACTCAAAACCGACTCAAAACCTTAAGTTGGAAAGACCATGACTTAATCCAAGCAAACCTTGGAACACCTTAAGTTGGAAAGATCGTGACTTAATCCAAGCAAACATTGGAACCTATCTGAAAACAAAATTTTAATTAAGCCCAAATAAGCCTTGAACTCTAGCTAACAAAATTAAATAAATCATATAAGTCTTATTTATAACCTTCCATCCAGCCCCTTAATCCTATAAACAAAAAAGAAGGTAGCCCATAAATCTTTACTGGTGTTTCTAGACTAGTTCACATCAGGTTGTAGTTGATAGATTTATTAAGGTGTGTTTGTTTCCCGGAAAGTGAATTCCGGGAAACCACTTTCCAAACTTTCCTGTGTTTGTTTTCTTTCCGGAAAGTTGGTCAATGGAAAACACTTTCCAGTCAAAGAAGAATTTGGCTTGGTTTTCAGGAAAGTGTTTTCCGGAAAATTTTGGCGGAAAACACTTTCCGGAAGTTGTAAAAAATTTAGAAATATCATTATTTGCTGATTATATCAAATTTTATCCTCAAACTTTTGATTGTTATATATAATTTGTTTTGAATATTTATTTTTCAATTTCATCTCTTAAAATTTAATTTTTATATTAATTTTGGTCCTTATGTTTATAATTGCTATTTTCTTTTTTCTTATCATTTTTTTATTGAAAATTTTTATCTATCAAATTTGGTCCTCATTTTTTTATTGTTACTTATTTTATTTGAAATAATTTATGAAATGTTTATTATTATTATTTTAATTTATTCACCTTTCATTTTTTAAAAAAAAATTTAGATTTGATCTTTATTATTTTTGATCCTTATTTATTTTATTTGAGATAATTTATGAAATTATATATTTTTTTAATTTCAATTTCATTCTCATTCAACTTTTTAATTTGTAAGATTTGTTCCTCATTATTTTAATAAACTTGATAAAAAATTAATTTATTAATAAATTATTTTTCAGTTCATTTTCCATAATACAAACAAACACTGAAAAGTGTTTTCCAGTTCATTTTCCATAACACTACCAAACATCGAAATTCACTTTCCAGGAATTCATTTTCCCCGGAATTCACTTTCCAAAAAGAAACCACTTTCCAGCAAACAAACGGGGCCTAAGTTCAAAGAATCTCATGTTTTCACCAATGCTAATCACTTTATACATGTGTTGAGAGAGTTTGAAATGAAGCATGAATATCACTTAAAAAAATATATTAATTAGAAAGAGAGCGGTCGCACAAATTAATTACTCTAACTTAAAACACACAAGATAGTATAGAGCAAGCAAGGGGTCGATCCCACGAGGAAGTTTCAAGTCAGATTTTTATGTTGTATGTTATGTGATTGGGGGAATTTTGTTTGTGATTATCTAAACTATGACAGCAATTAAACTAGCAAACAAAATCAATTAAAACCGAAACTTATCAAGAAAATAAACCTTGGTCACAAGCATACATTCACCTACAAAAATTAGAACCAATCCTTGAAATAAAGAAATGCAATTTATGTTCTGAAATTTTATCTTTTCTTAATGTGATTAATTAACAGATCCGCCGTATAACTAATCCTAACCAATAAATAATCAAAGTGTCCGCACTAATGATTTAATTTAATTGTAGCTTTAAGAACTAGATAATTTCATCAAGATTAACATACAAGTTGTCCGCAACTTATGTCAATTTATTCAAATGTTCTCCCTAAGTTCAATAATGTAGTTCCGCCACAATTATCAAGCGTAATTGCTTAACAAGTTCATATATCACAAACTTGGTTTTGATATTAAACTCAACAATAGATTGTTCACAACAATAACTTAGAGTCCGCTCTAGCAATCATCAACAACAATCATAGAAAATATGCATAGGAAAACAATCATATTCATTCATAACATAAACTGAAAATAGAAGGAAGAATAAATCTCACGGTTCTTGAAATCCAAAAGTGTTTGTGTCCTTGCAACCAAGAAAAGAGCTTAGGCTTGCATAACTATTGAACAACTACTTAAAAAGATGGAAGAACACATGATTTAGGGTTTGGAGGAGGAGGATTTTGTGTTTTCTTTTGTGTTGGCCCCACTTTCTTGCTCCTCTTCTCCTTCATATGACATCGTTTGAGCTGAAATTTGGACAGTTTATAGGTATTGGAGTCCTGAATCTATGACAATTGAGTTTTCATCAATCGGACTTCTGTAGCTCGAGATATTGAAGTTGGAATGGGAAAACATCGATATAGGCATATTGCAAGATTTGGCTTTGAAGGCTATTATTTCCAATATTTTCCTTATTTTATTTATTTTTTCTTAGCTTTCCATAAATTTATCGATGTTAGCTTTTGAATGTCACCGGAATCACTTCATTTCGATCTCTAAAGCTGCCACTCTGCACCAAACACCAACTGAAGGTCAAATCTGTCAATCACCTCCAATTACTTTCTTTTTGCATCTTTCATCCAAAAATGCCTTCAAAATATAAAACAAAGAATATCAAGGCATTTTATACACAAAACATATGCAAAACACTAGGTAAATATGGATGAAACTATCAAATAATATGGTCACATCAAATACCCCCAAACTTAGCTCTTGCTCGTCCTCGAGAAAGGATAGGTAAAAAAACAAATTTTAATAAAAAAAAATAACCATGACCAATCTCTTAATCTCCTATCAATATCCAAGAATTCAAGCATTATAAATAATAATACAATCGAGAAGGATAAAGAACATTAATCTTCATGAATTTGTTTACATGTAAACTTCAAAACTCAATTACTCTTCGGGATTTAAAAGAAATCTATGTCATGCCAAAGTGATAGGTCCTCTCATTGATATACACTCCAACACTCATGTGTTTAAATCTTTCAAATGCAATCAATGAAGATGTTCTACCATAAGCTTGCTCTTCAATCTCATCTCCATTACTAAAATATTACAAATAATGCATGAATCAAAAGTTCTTATTTTCTGGTTGTAATGAGGCTAAGGTTAAGGTGAGGTAAAAGAGAGTACAAGAAAAGGTTCAAACCAAAGAAAGTAGAGCATTCTGAAAAAAAAAAATTCAACCAAGATATTCCATCAAAACACATTGATTTTCAATCTTCAAGCACCAATGCTTAGCTTCTTTCGATTTCAAGCTCTTTTCTATTTCTTTTTTTTTTCTTTTTCATTTTTATTGTTCTTTTCTTGTTCTTTTTTTTTCTTTTGTTCTTTTTCACCTTGACAACTTTGCCCATCTTTTCATCAAGCATCACTTCTTCTTTCTTTTCACATAATTTCCAACCATAATTCCATGAGATATCAAAAGTATATGCTTTACTAATCCTTGGCCAGGGGAAAAGAGGAATGAGAGGGGGCAAGGAAAAAAAGAAGATATGATAACATAGACAACAACAAACACACAGGAAACACATAGATGAACAAACAAATCTATATAGACCACTATGACTAGAAAAAGCTTCCACACGATCATAACATGCTAACAACCCCTCTTCCTCTTCCTTGTCAACGAAAGTCTCTCACCACAACTAAACCCAACAATAATGACCAACAACAAAAAGCCACGCAATAGCCAACCCTCTCTCTTGTCTCCCTTTGGTAGCTTTAGTTGCTCCGACCACCAAGCATTAGTGGTGTCCCCAAACACCAATAGCGGCAACTAACAACAATGAAAACTAGCTTCCCATCGCAGCAACTCCCTCTCTCTTATCTTCCTCCCGCGACAGCTCCCCCTCTCTGATCTTCGTCCCGTGACAGCTCCCCCCCTCTCCTCCAGAAGCCCTTCCCAGCCACAAAAAGGCATCATTTATGGTGTCACCATCGCAAGAAGAACCACCTCAACCTCCTTTACACAGAGGTAGTGAAAGGTAATCCAATCAACTTTATTGTTCATAATTTGATGAACAGTTGGGCAGCGAATTAATTCACTCTCCCGCTGATTATGCATGTGAACATTGACTATTCATGTGCAGAATAATAGGATGGGCGGGTTGGGCTCTATGTCTAGCTTGATCTACTAGATGGGGTGGGCCAATCAACCCACCTAAGCTGGTAGTCTAGCCTTAGAGGAGCATGGCCAGCCAGCCCACCAAGCATGGCAGAAACAACCTACACCAAAAAAATAAAAACAAATATATAAAAAATATAAATCTTCAAAAACAAATTGTTATATAAACAAAAATGTGTTGTTTTTGTGCATACGACTGAATTCCAAAGCTTTTCCAAGTATACTTTTTTTTTGTAAGAAAACAAATATAACATATTTCTCATGTTTTGATACAAAAAATGGATATTATAACTGGTTTATGATTATCAGTTGGAATTTAGATAAAATATAAAAAATAAATTAACATTTATTTTGCTTTATCTATCGGGGTGTAAAATTATATTGTAAAATACACTTGCAGATAGTAAAAGAAGAGTTTTTGAAATGCAATGTATTTTAAAAAAAAACAACCTCAGAATGATTAGGTTTTTAACCCAATGAGATAAAGACTCTCTCACAAATAAATATCTACTTTGAGCCTTAGAAAAGACCAATGAATAAAAAAACTAGCTTAGAAAAAAGCAACCAAAAACAATGTAGCTTACCTTTATATACCTTGTATAGAGTGTAGCGGGGTGATGCGCCTTCTCCTTGCATAACAAGTCAATTACCCAAACTCTCATAGACCAATTGTTTTTCTATTGACCTTAACATTATGTGTCGACTCCTAAGAATTATAACCGTAATTTTATGACTATAAAACCCCTCTTTTCATCACGCGTCGTCTCCCCCTCTAGAGATTGGAGGCAAAGCGCTAAAAAAATCACAACGCTTTTTATTTATTGTGATTTTAAATAATGTTGTATTAATTAAGTTATATAGATTAGGAAAAAAGGGAAAGGTTATTGAATGACTACCATATCTTAGGACTTAATGGTATCAATCTAATTGTCATCATCAAATCCTAATAATTAAGAGAACACATGAAAGAGAAAAAAGAATTTGATTAACCTTTTCATATGAGTAAGGTTAAAGATATAATTGTTACTACATTAATATCAACATGGTTTAAAGAAAAAACATAGGTATGGAATTTGATTAGTCATTTATGGGTTTGATGACTAATTATACCACAATAATTTGTATCAGTATAGATTGACTAGTTTATCATGTGGTGATAACTAATGATATCAAACAAATATGATATTTTATTAACTTGATTGGTTATCATGTAGATATAACTAATGATATTGAATGAATTTGATATTAGTATTGATTAGTCATTTTGTTAGATTGGTTAACTAATAATATCAAAGAACTTGGTATCAAAATTATAAGATTAGTTAATAAAGAATATTTTAAAGTTTTTTTTCTTATAAATATGTGAGATTGATTATATATTTTGATATTTATTTCATATTAGCATCTTAGTAAATAAAAATTTGGGGAAAATTATCTAAAATAAATATAAGAGTCAATTGCTCTCCACTTCACAGTAGCCATAAACAAAAAAAAAATTAAAATACAAAAATGGTCTTAGATTTATTTTATAATGCTATATATCTAAGTAAAATAATTAGCCTAAGAATTTTTAGGTTTCTTACTATAACAAAACTATTTACAGTAATAATAATAATATTATTATTTTTGGTTATTATTATTATTATTATTTATTAGGTTTTCATATATTCATTTAATTATGTAAAATGTGTTAAAAATAATCAATAATTATTATTATTTTTAAGGATTTTTCTTTTAGAAATAATTATATATTTTGATTTTTTTAATATTAACACCTTAATATATATAAAGTAAGTTTGTTTTTTAAATTATCAGATTAATATAATCTTAGTATTCTAAAATACTTCAAATATAACAATTTGAAGAACAATCTTGGAACAAAAAATGATTTTTTTATAACGATAATGACAATGGTAACGATAATATTGTCAGTAATAATTAAAATATTAATTATTTACAATAATTGTTACAATAACTGCTATAAAATTGTAGCAATTTATCAATCATGATAATAACAATAAGAATGATAATCAAAATAATTTATTAATCAATGTTATTCCGTGAAAAATTGATTTTTGTAACTCTTTTACGTATGATATTTCATATCTAATATTACATGAATAAAAAATATACAAAGTTACACATAGACAAAACAAGTGACAAAATTTGGTTACATTATCTACAAATAGAAAATATATTAGTGAGTTGCTTGCATTTTGCCGCAGACAAATCTATTTTTTATAACATGTCAAAAAATATGATTGGTTCTTGATTTTTTTAATAACACTATACATTACAGTGAAATAATCAATCTACAAGACCTTCAGTTATTTAATTTTTTTATTATATTCATTTTATTATAGAAAATTCATTTAAAAATAATTATATTCTGATATTTGTTTAATACTAACACCTTAAAAAATATAATAAATAAATAACAACTGAATATTAAACATACATGTATTTTACTTTCATTTTACATCTCCAAAGATGAACTTACTCTGTTTTTTTAAGCAAAACTACATTTAATATAAAAAAAATCTAATAAAAATTAAAAGTCAAAACTAAGAATATAGATACATAAATACAAATAAATTATTTAAATTTATATCAAAATTACTTCAAAAATAAATGGATCAAAACTAAAGCAAGAGATAAAAGAATTATTTAGTTTTTCCTTGCAACACTTTTAATTGTTATAATTTAATCATTTGGTTAAAATTATTTACATTTTCATTTCGGCACATAATTTTGGTGTTTAATTCTAATTATTTCCTCTTTTTGTTTAGGTTCTATTTCTTAGAAAAATTTAATGCTTAGATTTTAGGTTGTTTTGGTTAAAAACTTATTTTTACAATACTTTTATGTATAATATTTCAGATATAATATTATATAAACAAAAAAATACAACGCAACACATAAATAAAATGGATAGAAAAATTTACTTAAGATATCTATAGTGTAAACAATATACAAACGACTTTTGCTGAATGCATTTCAATTACAATGTTTTTTTAGAAAAAAATAAACAATTTTTAATGAATTTTATCTATTAAAGAAAGATTTAATGATTTCTCTGCATCAGAGTTATCAATCCCATTCCGTTCCGGCCGGAACGACCCGTTCCAGTGCAAAATCCGGGACAAAACGGCGACGTTTTTGTCCCGGTAAAAATCCTGCCCCGATCCGGAAAATCCGGCCGGAACGCCCTGGTTCCATACCGGGGGTTCCGTTCCGGGTTCAAAAAATTCCAAATAAAACTCTAAATTAAAATAAATACATTCTGCCGCCGGTTCAAACTTCTAAACGGAGCCAAGAAAAAACAATGGAGAAGAGGATGAGGAGATGAGGAAGAGAGTAAAGGAGATGAGGAGGAAGAGAGTAAAGGAGAAGAGGATGAGGAGGAAAAAAAATAAATGGAGAAGAGGAGATGACTGATGAGGAAGAAAAATAAATGGAGAAGAAGAGTTGAGGAAATAAGGGTGGGCGGCGGCTGAGAGAAGGAGATTGGGATTTAGTAGCCTTTAGGGTTATGTTGGGGCTTTGCCTTTTATACTTAGTTATTATAATAATAATAAAAAAAGAAAAGAAGAAGAAGGTAGGTTTCTAGTTACGGGGGGTTATGTTATATAAATTATTATTATTAATAATAATAATACTTTCTAGGGGGGTTATATAATAATAATAATAATAATAATAATAATAATAATAAAAAAGTAGGTTTATACGGGGGAGGGGTAATAATAAATTAATAATAATAATAATAATAATAATAATAATAATAAATAACTAAATAAAAATATGTTTCTAACTTTCTAGGGGGGGTTATAAATTAATAATAATAACAAGAAGAAGAAGAATAATATTTTTTTTTGGAGGGTTAATTTTTTTGTGGGTCTTTTAATTATATTTAAATTTATTTTTTTTTAATTTAAATATAATTAAAAATAATAATTTTATTGTTGGAGGATTTTTCAAAAGAAATTATTTAATTATATAACTTACTCCTATTTATTATATAATTAATTGTATCATTAAACTATATATAAAATACTTGAACTTTATTTAAAATAAGATAAAAAAATGGTTCTTTTATTAATGATGTAGAAGATGTTTGATTTATATTTCTTTTATTTTCGAACATTTTACTTTCATAATATTTTGGAATTTTAGAGATGTTTCTAATTTTGAGATTATGTTTTTTTGACTTTGTGTTTGTATTGTATAATTTAAAGTTTATTTATATTGAATTTAAATTATACTTGTTAAATTAATATTTTATTTTTTATATATATATAATTAAATAAATATGAACAGTATAAAACCGGAACGGAATGCCAGAATATACCAAAACCGGAACGTCCCGTTCCAAACAAAAAATCAGAACGGTACCCGGAACGGATTTTATAACCATGCTCTGCATAGAAAAAAATCAGCGCAAGTAACCTCGTACTATCCTTTAACACCATGGAAATTTTTATATCTTAAATTAATCAAACGGCGAAATATGTAACCTGATTCTCTTTCTATGAAATGCGACCGTCCAATCATTGCATTGAAGGAAAAACGTCAGATTAGAAATAAAACTGAAATCCAACCATTCAATAAAAGAGGAGAAATTGAATTTCAAATTCACTTGAGAGAGGGGGGGAGAGACACACCAAGGAAGAACACCGGGCAAACCCAAACCCAAAGCCGAAAGCCCCTCCTTTTGCTACCCTACAGTCCTTTTATCTCTCCTCCTCGTTTTATGGATCAAAGCTGTTTGTAAATATTTTTCTTTTATTTTTTATTTGGGAGAAGTTTTGGTTTTGGATTTTTGTTTGAGCTGATTAATCGCTCATTTGGTGAGTAACCGTGTGTTTTGGATGATTTATGTACATTTTCTGGATCTGAAGGCTGGAAAATTAGGGATGAAATTGTGTAATTATTGAGAGTGAATTGGTGTAATTTTGGAAATTATTTTGAAAATAGATGGGGGAAAGTGAGGGGAGTGAATTCCCTCCAAAAAAGCAGCAGCAATCCGAGACTGCAGACTTTCCGGCCAAAAAGCTAGCCCGACAGTTAGATTTCACACAAGGTATCCTTCCCGACCATCCTCAATCGCAGCTATCGCCTGTGGTGGTTACGCCGATGTCCGCGCAGTGCCAGCTGCAGCCTCACCCACAACCGCAACCACAGGTGGTTTCGATTCTAGTGTCACCGCAACAGCAGACGCAGCAGCAGCCAGTAGTGAGGGTCGTGTGAGTTACAGTTTGACATTTTTGAAAAGAAAAAAAAAATTGCCTTGTGAGATTGTATGTGCTGGGTAAATTACTGAATTTTGCAAATTTTCATTTGGAAGAATTTGTGTCAAACAAACAGGAAATTTACCAATTTGTGGGTTTGATTGGAATTTTTGTTTGAAAGTTTCGATTTTGGAGTTGCAAAGTTGTCATCTTTGCGAGTTTTTGAGGGTTCTTGTCATTGTTCTTCACTGCTCTTTTTCCCATTAATTAAAAATTACCCATTTTAGCAGAGGTGCAGTTTTTTTCTTCTTCTTATTCCCAAAGAGAGTTTGCGTAGTTTTCTTTGATCCAGGGATAATGGGACTGATGCTTTGTTGATGTCATCTTCAAATTAGATTGTAAGAAAGGAACTCTTTGCACCCCCCACCACCCCCCGCCACAACACACACACACAAACTGAGTAATTCAAAAAAATGAAACGGTCCTGTAAATATGATTCCTTGCTATTGCATTTGTTTTCCCTTTTCTATTGGTGAAGATATTTCTGTGTAGACAGGTCCAGACCTTTTCAAATTAGATGCCTTTAGTGAAATAGTTGCTCTGAAAATGAAGTTGAAAGAAGTTTTCATCCATTTATTTCCTTCCTAAGAGTCTAAGACTGCTCTTTTTCTTTCTTTTTTCTCCTTATATTCAGGAAACCAGAGTCACCAAAATCAAGACCAATACCAAATGCTGAATTAAAAGATGGCACTCCGAAGAAGCAAAAACAGTGCAACTGTAAACACTCGCGGTGCTTAAAGCTGTAAGTACATCATCATCTTGGTGATGTTCCTTCAATGGATGATATTCCGTTCTGCTTTAGAGTCAATGTATTGCTGTTTTCTTTTCCAGTGAAATTTAAATCAAATATATCTTGGTACTACTTAATTTGGTCCTGGGATTTATTGCTGGCTTGCTTTTCTGTTCTTCAGTCACACGATGTCAACTTGTTATAGAGTTATTTCAACAGAAAAAGAAACAATTTTGAACTAGTTTTCCTTCTTATATCCAGGAAGTACACGTTTAAATGCACCACTGGAGGTCTGGTACTACTCATTTGATGCTTTATGCGTTAAATGATTTTAATAAATGTAAAAATGTTGCCTAGAACAACACCCAGACAGCTTGCTCGAATCATTTTTAAATTACAGGGCTTGCTTTCTGTGCTTCAGTCACACTACCATAGCAATTTCTATTTAATGGATTTCGGTTTTGCTAACTTTCCTGGTTTTCTGAGAACAATATTATGTCAATTCTTGTACTCACTGGCTGGTAGAAGATATTTACTGATATATAATTTTTTTCATGCCTTGAGCAGTTATTGTGAGTGCTTTGCTTCCGGAACATACTGTGATGGGTGCAATTGTGTTAACTGTTATAACAATGTTGAAAATGAGGCTGCCAGGCGAGAAGCTGTTGAAGCAACGTTGGAGCGTAACCCAAATGCATTCAGGCCAAAAATTGCAAGCAGTCCACATGGAACACGGGATAGTCGGGTTTGTTGGTTAAACCTACATAGACTACTTTTCAGCTGAATGCTTTTATGAAGTTTATTAACCAAAAATTGAGCCCTGTTTCTGTTTTTGGAAATCTCTCTGTCTACTTTACATTAGAGCCTTTATCATATTAGCCTTTCCTTTGTCTTTGCTTTTCCTCATTTCATGTTGGAATAGGAGCCAAGATAGCCCTTTGTATATCTTTTCCATTTTTTGATGTAATTTAAATGAGAAGTTTTGTATCTGAAGCCAAAGTTACATTTTATCTTTGACTGTGAAGGTTTTGAGTCGTGGTTGTCTTTTAACCTTTTGCGTTGTGCATGAAAGTGTTGCATGACTTGAGATGTGACATAATTTACAACAATAATTTTTTTTTGACAATCCTCTTATCATTCCCTTTTTGTCTTGAATGCCATTTTCAGTATGAAATCATCAAATAATTGTCTCAGGCAGTGGAATCATTTTTGAGGGTTCATTGTTGGAGGGATCTTATACTCTAGTTTTCTTTGTTTTCCATTCTTTCATTTGATGGATGAATTTTCTTTATTTTGTTATTCTGTTTATTTTTCATTATTAATAGAACTTCATCTATCAAAATATTCATTAGATATCAAACCTTTTTCCCTATGAATTTTCCCTGAAATAAATCCTCATGTGCTGAAATTTTAATGTGGAGTTTGTTTCATTTCTGTTGAATTTATTCAATAAGAAAATTACAGAACACCATTGTGATAGATGCATAGGTAGAATCTCATTGCTTGTTATTGTTGAATTTAAATGAAGCACCTTTGTTTAGAATTCACTGGGGCCTTTTTATTTTATATTTTTTTTATGAGATACTACTGTTTTCTGGTGTTGTTGGCGATCATATCATATGAAATGGCTGGAAACAATTGCAGGAAGAGACTGGGGAAGGATTGGTGTTTGTAAAGCACAATAAGGGATGTCACTGTAAGAAATCTGGATGTCTCAAAAAGTACTGTGAATGTTTCCAAGCTAACATTCTTTGTTCTGAAAATTGTAAATGCATGGATTGCAAGAACTTCGAAGGTAGTGAAGAGAGACAGGCTCTATTTCATGGTGACCATGGCAACAACATGGCATATATTCAACAGGCTGCAAATGCTGCAATAACTGGGGCTATTGGATCTTCTGGCTATGCGTCCCTGCCTGTATCTAGGAAGAGAAAAGGGCAGGAGCTTTTCTTTGGGAAGACAGTCAAGGACCCATCATTTCACAGGCTTGGACATTTTCAACAGGTAAATGTCCTCTTGGCATATCTGCTTAATTCTGTATCGAAGATAATTTTTCATTTGCAACTATGGTTTTGTAAAAGTTACCTAATCTAAGCAGTTTACGATTCGATGCATAAAATAAGCTATTGTTTTATAGAGACAAGTGAGGAGGAAGAAGATAGACATAATCATAACACTTGCTTCTTCTGTCCCTGAGTTGCAGTTCAAATTTGCAAATTACATCCTTATTGCTATTACTTGGATCCATTGATTGGTACTAAATCATCATATTTGGGTACTGGTCTATAGCACATGACAGTGTTACTGTGTGTTTTTTGTGATCATAGGCTAGCCACATCAGGCATGCTGCACTTTCCTCTCTGTTGCCTTCCAATCCTGTTGCTTGTGCTGGTAACACTACAACATTGGGCTCTTCAAAAATCACATACAGGTATAGTGGCTGTTTGTCTTCATGAAAACATTACCAATATTCATGTTCACAAAACTTTCAAGTCATGATTGCAGGTCTCTTTTGGCAGACATTATCCAATCACAAGACTTAAAAGAACTTTGCTCAGTTCTAGTGGTTCTGTCAGGAGAAGTTGCCAAGACACTTTCAGGTGTAACAATGCTCATATATGTTAAATTGTTTTTACTTGTTCAGAATTTTTTTTTCCTTATTAGAAAACAATGATAGAATTTTCATTTCTTGAAAATTTAACTGGGACAGCAATATACAAAGGCATTGCATATCCTCCAAAGGACAGTAAAATTACTTAGAAGAGGATTATTGAAAATTTCCATAACATTTTTATCTTGATTCACTAGCTTAGTATTTATGTGAGTTGCTTTATTTCCACTTTTATAAACATGGTAGAACCCAGGAAAACCAACAGCTGCTTGAGATGTAAGATGTCAAAAACTATGGCTCTATATCCCACAAGACTAGTCTGTCATGATTAATTTCCTTTATGAGATCCAAATAACCAGGGAATCGCTTCCTTAATAGTTAAAGCCTCCATAATCTTTGGATTAGAAACACAGTTGCAGAAAATAGCTCTACAGCTACCAAAGAGCCTTGACTATCATGCAAAACCATTTTCAAACCACCACTGTGTGACTTATTATTCAAAGAGGCATCAACCTTACAAATGAAAAAACCTGGAGCAGGAACACACCAGCTCCTAATTGCAGAAGCAGTTGCAGTAGAACTAGTTGATCCCTGGTTAGGCAAGCTACCACTCACAGCTTCAACATATTCAAGGCAGTGGTTCAGAATGTTCAAGGACAACATTTTCTTATATGCTTTATATTGCATCTATTCATTTGCATAATATTCCTTTCATTTGAGTATCAGAATAGCTCAATTTTGTTTTCCATGCTTTATTTATGAGAACTCTTGATTATATTTTCCAACTACTGACTTCTTCTAACAAGTGAATCCTTTAGTTTGGCTGATGTTTATTATGTTTAGAATTTGGACCATTTGCATGATTGAGTTTGGAGATGCCATTATTTGGAAGGAGGTAAACTTGGCAAGGAACGGATTTCATGATGATTCCATAACTCCCTTAATTGTAGCATTCATGGGGATTTGCACTGTGTATGTACATTGCACAAATTGTGGAACAAGCAAAAGCATTTTATTGTTGTGAGCCTGCGTGAAGTTTTAGATGAATTTTTTTATTGTATCAACGCAGTATAGATTTCAGAACTCAGTACATGTTTCCTTCTTTATGAAGTTGAGAGTCCCTTATTTGCATTGATGTCTAATCAAGCAGGCTGGATAAAAGAGGCAGTTTTCTTTGAGAGATGGTTTTTGCTTCTAGGTTTGGATGAAAAGGAAATTTATTATGAGATTGATAGTTCTGCCAAATGGAGGAATTTGGAGATAGTGCTACTCCTCAGCATTTAAACATGAAGTGGCATCTCTTTATTTCCTAAAAGGAAAGAAAAATAGCATGCTGCATGCATTCAGCTTTCTGAGCCTTCTCTGGCGATATAAGTATGCTCTCTTTTAAAACTGTAAACCCCTCCCCCCTTTCTATTCTCATACAGGTCGCTCCATCTGCAACAAAAGATACATTCCATGTCTACTTTACATTTGATACTCCATATAACAAGTGTTCTGTTCCCATGCTGCATCCCTTCCTGGTCTCTAAAAGCTTTCTGAGATGTTTATGGACATGCATGTCTGCACTTTTTTGTATGTTCTTTTCCCTGTCCATAATAGCCTGTTCTTTTCAACCTGGTAACTTTCTTCTGAATGTGTTTTGTCAAAACTGACTAGATTACCTGTGATTTCTTTGTCCAGTTTGGTTTGCTACTGTTCATCTTTTTGAGCTGACTATGTTCCCAGGGTTAGCATGTGATGTATAAACCTCTATGTCTGAGATTTTCAAAAAGGTTGTTTGCTAACGAAGGGGCTGGGACTTGATGTATTTTATCACATTTCCTCCACCATGTGAGAAGCAGTTAGCTTCATATTTGTTACTATTTGCAATTTTTTTTTATGGAAACCAAGTACTCCTAACTAATTAGATATATGAAAATCCAACTACTTATCCATTGTAAATATGTTTATGCTATGTAGCCTTATTCTATTCTTGAAAAATAAACACT
The DNA here is from genome assembly GCA_032356905.1 of Salix exigua. Classification (NCBI taxonomy): domain Eukaryota; kingdom Viridiplantae; phylum Streptophyta; class Magnoliopsida; order Malpighiales; family Salicaceae; genus Salix; species Salix exigua. The sequence continues at coordinate 11,353,886 of CM063593.1, read as the reverse complement.
GAATTGTACAGAGCTATAGCTGGTCTGACAAATGGGTGTTCCTTTAGAGTGTTCACATGTTATGAAACAAGAAATGCGAGTACTGCAACCAATATTTAATGAATGGGCTTTCCTTTGAAATTCTATATGTCCAGACCAAAGAAATTCAACAAAAAAACGAGTAGAAGATCAAAGGGTCACTTTTCCTGATTCATCTACCCAAGAAAGGTTGCAGAGCCAGAAGGAATTTGATGCTGATAAAATTGTTTCTAATCGTTCAAGTGCAAACCATGCTGATGAAGGAGCCCCCGATGATTGTAGCTTAGACGGTGCTGATATGCTAAAAGGAAGGCCAATGTCTCCTGGGACTTTGGCATTGATGTGCGATGAACAAGATACAATATTTATGGCTGCTGCTTCCCCCAATGGGTTGATGGGCTATGGTTGCAACAGTTCTTCACAGCTGCCTTGTGGACAAGGCATGACAGAGGCTCATGCAGAGCAAGAAAGAATTGTTTTAACAAAGTTTCGAGATTGCCTTAATAGGCTCATCACATTCGGGGAAATAAAAGGCAAGTTTCTCTCCTTTCTCCAAATTCTTACACTAATGGCTCTAGAAAAGGGAAATGCCAGGTCTAGTATACCTCACGTTTAATGTCAAGAAACTAGCATGTCCTTAATACATATTGCTAAGTTGTCTATTTTATCAAACATTTCTCCAAAATAAACATTGCTTTTGAATTCTTATTGTTACAATGTTAAATTTGTAAATATATCGCCTTAATGGAAGTTACAGATAGTTGTTTTCTCTTCATGTGCAAAAGACAAATAGCCTCTTTGCGATCAGAAAATTGCATTTACTAGAATCTGTTTCTTACATTAAGAGGCGCATTGGGCCTAGGGTTACAATGGGAATAGCCCTCTTCCACCCCATAAACCATGCACATGTTCTCCATTGGCTTTGAAGTTTTGAACTCAGGACCTCCATAGTTGGAATTGGTAGGTCAAACCTGTAGGTTGTACTCCTGTGGATGTGCAATTAAGTACAACTAGCTACTGTAATTACATATGCCACTTGTTATGCAACTTACCTTCAGGGCCTACTCCTGTGGATTTGCAATTAAGTACAATCCGCTACTGTAATTACATATGCCACTTGTAATGTAACTTACCTATTCCGCCAGTTGATTGTGATGGTTTGGGCTTTCTGATTACAAGGGTTGTCTTTAGCTGCTCCATTGTAAGGTGCCATGTTTCAGATTCATAGTTGTGATCTCTCTTCTTATAATTAGTTAATTATATCTTTTAATTGCTTCAAATTTAGCGAAATAATGTCAAGTTTAAATTTCAACAGAAACAAAGTGTTCATCATTAGCCAGAACTGAGCTGGGGAATGAAAAAGGCCCACCCAGCAATGGTATAGCAAATACCAGAACTGGAACAGGGAGTCAACAGGGAACCTTTAGCAATGGGGTTGTTAAAGTTCCACCTGCTGCCAAACCAACCCAGATGGTTACCTCTATAGTTGCTACCTCTAGCATTGATCTTCAAAAATTTCCAAGCCTCCCACAAAATGGAGATAACAAACTTAAGTCTTGAAAAGAAATGTAAAGACATTTTAGCTCTGAAGACTGGCCCAAGGTACGCTACAGACTTTCTGCAATACTATTACAATGCTCATGCAGACTTCAATGCCGATGCAGTCTCGAGGTAGTGTTTGGGCCTGGTTGTTGGAACTGACCTGGATTGGATTTATTGCCCTCGACATGAATATATTACGCAGTGGTGTTTCTGCTTCAACCATATTTCAAATCCAGTGGTAGAAGTTTCTGAGCCTTACAAATGCACAGGATATGGTTTCTATGATTACTTGCAATTACCATCATAGATTGTATCTTTAGATACTAGGGATTTTCTTGTTCTATTTACATTTGTTAAAAGAAGAGTTAATTTATGATTTTTAAAGGAATATGAAATTTCAAGTTTGATCCTTGAACTAAAAGCAGAAACGGTCTTTCCTGTTAGTGTAGCGATCCTGTTCCTATTTGTTAATCGTCTCTGCCTACATTCAATACTGGTTATTTCTCATGGTATGGGGTTGCCTTTGCCAAAATAGTTGCAGTTTATGGAAACAGAAAACTTGGCTGGGTTTGAAAACAATCAAGCATATGAATTCGTTATTATAATTTTTGTACACCACTTTGGTTTTGAGGTATTTTTCACTTACTAAAAGCAACAAAAACCATCGAGCTTTTCAAATAGACAAGGGAAATGTTACTGAACTCAAAAACACCAATTTTTTTTTTCTTTAATGTCCAAGATTATATACTTATATGTAAGATATATTCCAAATATTATAATAAAAAGATATTTTATTTATATTTGTTTGACATTATAATGACTATGATTCAATTTTGTTCTTTGAATTGAATTATATATATATATATATATATATATATATATATATATATATATAATTCAATTCAAAGAACAAAATTGAATCATAGTCATATAATGTCAACAAATATAATAAATATATATATATATATATATATATATATATATATTTTTCATTTCGTACCTAATTATTTCAATTTTGAATTTGTTTTAAATCTCTTAATATTTTTGGTATAGAAGTTTGGAGTTTTTTTCCGTTTTGTCATTCAATTGAAATTGATATTATATTTTGTTTTCATTTCAGCCTTTATTCTTTTATTTTTTATTTGATTTTAATTCCTTTAATATTTTGATCTCTCTAAAATAGTCCTTATTTTTTTTTGTCTATGTTTATATATATATGCTCTTAGTTTTTGTTTTTAATTTTGTTGAGGTCATATTTTCATTTAATTTAGTCCTTCAATTTTAATTTGTGTTGGTGATCATTTGGAAATTGAGATTTTTTTTTGCCTTTTATTTTTTTAATTCTCTAAGTCAAATGATTTTTTTAAGCTAATAATAATTATTCTTGTTTTTTTTTATTTAATTTTTTTTGTTTGCTTTTTTTGTTAATGCTCTTAGGTATTTTATTCTTCGGGGTGATTTTGTTATTTCCATTATTTATGCAATAATAATAATAATAATAATTTTATTAGCAACATTGAAAACAAAATTGATATTAAGAACAAATGGAAATATTTGAAGAACAAAATTAAAGGACAAAAATAAAATTAGTATTATTATCATTATGAGACATTAACAGACTATCAACCACAATTTAACATAATAATCAAAGCCCTCACACTGATTATAAATTTTAGCAACTAACCGAGCTTGATATCTCTCTAAGGTCCCATCAGACTTCAACTTGACTTTGTAAATCCATTTGCACCCAATGACATGTTTTGATGTAGGTGGATCAATAACAATCCATGTGTCATTGAGTTCAAGTGTTGTGACCTCATTATCCATAGCCTCGCGCCATTCTTTATGGTTGATAACTTGAGCATAAGAGGTTAGCTCAACAAGTGCAGAGACAGAGAGACTAAAAGAGTTTTGAGAAGAAGAAAAATGATCATAAAAAAGGACTGAAGAAAGTGAGTACGGGATACCTGAAGCTGAAGATGAAGGGGTGGGATCAGAAGCAGAGGAGGCTGCAAGATGACAATGATAATCATGCAAGTATCCAGGTGTATGTTTTATCCTAGAAGATTTTCTACTAGGCTGAGAAAAGTTTGAAGACAGTGTTGCCAAATCAGATGATGTATCATGCTATGAAGTGGAAGGTGAGTTTGAAGGTAATATTTCCAAATCAGATGATAGACTAGGTGGGGAAGTGGAATTCGAGGTACTTGAATTGGTGTTGGTAGAATTTGAAGGGGAAAAATGCGGTAGTAAAGAATCAAATATAGGAAGTGTTGACTGGGGCATTAAAATTTATAGTGGCAAAACATAATCTGTAGCAGAAACTGGATTGGTGAGTGCAAAAGGAAATATATTTTCGTGAAATACCATATTTCTAGAGACAAAAACAGTGTGAAGAGGGTTTGTAACCTATCATGCCCATAGGGATAACCAAGAAAAATGCAAGGTTTAGCTCTGGGATCAAATTTGTGTCTATTTTGAAGAGTATTGGCATAACATAAACAACCAAATACTTTTAGATAAGAATATAATGGAGAGGATTTGAACAAGAGTTCATAAGGGGTTTTGTTTTGTAATATAGGAGTAGGAATGCAATTTATCAAGTGTGTAGTAGTAAGAACACAATCCTCGAAAACTGTAAGGGCAAATGTGATTGAAAAAGGAGGGATCTAGCCACATTTAGGATATGTTGGTGTTTACGTTCGACAGTGGAGTTTTGCTGAGGTGTTTCAACACAACTAAGTTGATGAATAACACCTTTGGATGCATAGAAAACATTCATACTGAACTTAACTCCATTATATGATTGTAGGGTCTTGATTTTAACATTGATTTGTCCCTCTACTAGATTATAGAAAGCTTGAATGTGGGTTCTAGTTTGAGATTTACTTTCTAAAAGGTGAATCCATGTAAATTTAGTATGATCATCTACAATTGTTAGGAAGTAAGATGAACCATTAAGAGATTTGGTAAAGAATGGACCCCAAATATCACAATGAATTAAATCAAAAGGTTATGTAAAAAAAGATGTGCTATGAAAGAAGGTAAATGATGTTGCTTGGCTAAAGGACATATGCTGCAAGGTTTATTCGATTCATGTAGAACTTGAGGATGAGAAAGTAGTTTTAAAAGGAATACTGCAGGATGTCCTAATCTATAATGCCATATACCATTATTGGCAAAATTTACACAGAAACTGTCATTGGACATGAATTTTGCAGAATGAACAAAAACAAAATCCTTAGGTAAAACAGACATTGGATTTTGCATTAAATGATATAAACCTCCAGCTTCTTTACCCACACCAATTGTTTTCTAGCTTGTAAGGTGCTGAATGAAACAAAAGTTTGATAAGAAAATGGCACAACAATGAGATTTTTAGTCAATTTGTTGACAAATATCAAGTTGAATGAAAAAGAGGGAATGCAAAGCACATTGGTCAGAACAAGAAATTATGAGATTTTAATTGTACCAACATGAGTAACTGAAGCAAACTGACCATTTGGAAGTCTTCCTGATTTAGAAACAATAACAATAATAGTTATGAAGAAGGATTTTGAACAAATCATGTGATCTGTGGCACCAGTGTCAATGATCCATGGGGTTTTGGTAGGATTTAATTGTTGAGTTAAAGATAAGAAAGATGCAAAGATAGAATGTGTTAAATCCAAAATAAAGGACCGAGTTGTAATAAAAAAAATCACCTATATTTGTGATAATTTTACCTTCTGACTCCGTACATGCAAAGGAAGAGACTTGGTTAACAAATGAATCATTTTCTAAGGCATTTGGTTTCAACATATTGAGGAGTTGTTGGCATTGCTCATAGGTAATGGATAGCTGAGGGCTAGAGACTTGATGAGCACTGGAATCACACTCTTTCCTCTGCTAAATTTGTAACTAGGTGGAAAACTATGAATTTTGTAACACTTTTCCATAGTGTGACCAAAAACACCACTATAAGAGCATATAGGTGGACCTTTTCGAATTTGATAAATTTTTCTACCAACAAACTGAGTTGAAGGCACAACTTTTGTAAGCAAGGTAGTAGTATTTTGATTAAAAGAAAGACTTGATGAAGAAATCAAGCGTTGCCTTCCCTCTTGAATAACAAGTGAGAAAACCTTTGTTGATTGAAGGTAGATGATCAATCAACAAAATTTGACCTCGAATGTGTGAGTAACTTTCATTCAATCCCATTAGAAACTGATAAACATGTTGTTGATGGTGATAGGATATTATAGTCTCAAGGCTCCACATGTGCAGGTAGGAAATGGTTGATGATTCGCTAACTCATCCCATAACCCTTTCATGGTGGTAAAGTATGAGCTGACAAAATTGTTTTCTTGTGCTAGGCAGGAGATGGATTTCTTGAGTTGAAAGATTTGTGGCCCATTGTGTTGAGAAAATCAATCTTGAAGGTCATTCCATATTTCAGAAGCATCGTCATCATAGATGATGCTGTTTGCAATTTCTGTCGAAACAAAATTAAGTAGCCATGAAATCACCATATTGTTGCAACGAGTCCATGCTAAACCTTGAGAATCATAGAGATTATCTGGCTTAGGTAAGGTTCCATTAACAAAACTAAGTTTGTTCTTGGTTGATAAAGCCATCATCATCGCCCTCTTCCATGAATTGTAATTCTCTCCATTGAGTGACTTTGAAATAATCAAGGCTCTAGGACTGTCACCATGATGCAGAAAGAAAGGATTAGAAGAATCCATTTCTGATAGTTGATTGATATTTTCAGCCATTGTTGAGATGAAGATGAAGTGATTATGATCCTTTAGAAAAATCACTTTGATACCATAATGATAATAACAAAACTGAAGTAAATATTGAAGATGAATATTTGTTCTTCAATTGATTTAAGAAACACTTAAATATCAGCTATTACATTGTTCTTATATATAGGTTGATTCAGATTAGCTAATTGTAAATACTAACAGAAACTACTAACAGATTAACAAACATATTGTTTAACAATTAACTAATTCTTCAAACTGTTCTTATCATTTTCTTTAACAAATTCTAAATTCCACATGTTGCTTGCTGAATACTATATCTAAGAACTGCACGATGACTGAAGATGTAAGGACTGGAAATTGCATTGCTGGAAAATGGTTTGCCGTGACTGCAAATTTTGGGAAATGCAGCTGCATGTCAATAAAACTTATTTTGTTTTTTAATGTAATATACATTTAATATAAAGATAAATAACAATAAAATTAAAAGCTAAAATTAAAAATATAGATACATAAATACAAAAAAAAAAATTATTCTAGAAGAACCGGTAATATAAAGGAATCAAAATTAAATTAAAAAATAAAAGTATAAAGAATAAAATAAAAAAATTATACATATCAATATCAAAATAAGATAAAAAAATATCTAGTGGCAAAGCTCAGGGTAAATAGCTTGTAAATCTTCGTGTTTCAATGGCGCTTGTGTAATTTGGATTTACTTATCCACATCCGTTGCTAGACTATTTATCACATCACCCACGTGACATAGACAGAAGCTCTCCTAACGGCCACACATGGCCTGCTTCACCTCTAACATTCTGCAGCAAAAGCAAATACTCTCACTCAATCTCTGTAAGTATCCATCACCATCTCTTAATGCTTGCAAATTCCACTTTCTATCTCAAATTCCTGGCTCTTCACCTCTCAAGCACACACCACTTCTTGTATATACAACACCTGTTGGTAACATACTACATGCAAAGTTATCTGCAACTGACCATGACAGTCCAACCAAAACCATCAATTCAAGAACTAGAAAAGAAAATAATGTATTGGGGTTTCCATCTTCAAGAAAAATAGCTAAAAGGGATGGGACAAAACATATCAAAAACCGTACTACTTCTTTAGTTGATGAGAAGACTGAGAAGCGGTTTACGAAGGATAGAAATACAATAAAGAATATGGATTTTAGAGAAAGGAAAGGAATGGGTTCTGAGGATTGTACTAAAGATGGGAATAAGGGCATTAAAGTTTTGGCAACTATGGATAGTCAAGGAGTAAGTGGTGAAATGGAGAGTAGAGCAAAAAACGGTAGTGATATTCAAGTTACTAAAATGGAGAAAATTGGAAAAGGGTATAAACAAGACAAGGTTGATTCATCAGATATCAGGTTACGAGTTAGGTTGGATATGTGCTCGAAAAGAGGAGATGTGATAGCTGCAATTCAATTATATGATTTAGCTCAGAGAGAAAGAATCAAAATGGGGCAGTATCATTATGCTGTACTTTTGTATCTTTGTTCCTCTGCTGCTGTTGGTGTTGTTCAACCAGCTAAAAGTGGGAGTGAGAGTGTTAGGCAAACTATCGGTTCATTGGATGTGTGTAATGAAGTTTCTAATGTAAAATTTCAGGAGTCGAGTGAATTAAGGGATGAAGATAGAAAAGCTGGTGCTACTGAATTGCATATTAGAGTTTCTTACAATAGGAAGAGATTAGTTGATGCAGATAGAGAACCTGGAAGTATTGCTGAAATGGAGTTGAATCATCGCAATAGGTTTGGTAATTTCAGTGACAAGGAAAGTTTGGTCCAGTTTTCGAATGAGTGTAACTCTCAACACTTGGATGGACATCTTTCACATGGAAAGTATAAGGATACCAATATGTATGGCAATCATGAAATTCAGTTCAGCGAAGATGTCAAGAAGTATGCACTTCAACGGGGCTTTGAGATCTTTGAGAAAATGTGCAAGGAAAAGGTACCATTAAATGAAGCAACCTTGACATCTGTGGCAAGAATGGCAATGTCAATTGGTAATGGTGATCTGGCCTTTGATATGGTGAAACAGATGGACTTATTGGGGATAAATCCTAAATTGCGGTCCTATGGACCAGCTCTATCTGTGTTTTGCAGTAATGGAGACATCGACAAAGCATTTTATATAGAGAAGCACATGTTGGAACATGGTGTTTATCCAGAAGAGCCTGAATTGAAGGCACTCTTAAGAGTAAGTGTAGAAGGTGGTAGAAGTGACAAGGTTTATTATTTGCTGCATAAACTACGAAAAAGTTTAAGAAGGGTCTCACCCTCTACTGCAGGCATAATTGTTAGATGGTTTAATAGCAAGGCCGCGTCAAGAGTGGGGAAAACAAAATGGGACGTTAAAGAAGTAATTGAAAATGGAGGTGGAGGCTGGCACGGGCAAGGTTGGCTGGGTAAGGGAAAATGGACTGTTTCTTGTACATCTGTTGAACTGGATGGAATTTGCAAATACTGTGGACAGCAGTTGACCACAATTGACCTTGATGCTGTAGAAACAGAGAAATTTGCCGAATCAGTTGCTTCTCTAGCCATAAAACGTGACAGAGATTCAAGCTTTCAAAAATTTCAAGTATGATAACCTCCCCCCCCCCCCAATGTTATGGTAAGATGAATGGGACAAGGATTACTTTCATTTGTAATTATTATTGCTGTTTGCAGAAATGGCTTGATTACTATGGACCTTTCGAAGCAGTGATAGACGGAGCAAATGTTGGTATTTACAACCAGGGAAGGTTCATGCCATCAAAGGTGTACTATCAGTCAGCTCAGATGGACAAGACTAACAAGTAATTCAATAATCTTATATTTTCTGTTCACTTTATTGATTGGTTTGGTGGATGCAGATCAATGCTGTTGTTAATGGTATACGTCAGAAGCTTCCTTCAAAAAAATGGCCACTCATTGTTTTGCATAACAAGCGAGTCACTGGACGCAAGATGGAAGGACCAGTAAATAAAGCTTTCATTGAAAAGTGGAAAAATGCTGATGCACTATATGCAACACCCACTGGATCAAATGATGATTGGTGAGAGTTTTATGTACAGAAATAATCAAATAAATTTACCATACAGAAATTATTGTGATGAAGTTCTTACTTCTGCTAAAAATTTCTGTAAATATGCAAATAGCATATGAAGTACTGTAGGTGAATAACCTGTGATTCAGGTACTGGTTGTATGCAGCTATAAAGTTCAAGTGTTTAATTGTGACCAATGATGAGATGAGAGACCATTTATTTCACCTTGTAGGAAACGACTTCTTCCCTAAATGGAAGGAAAGGCATCAAGTAAGTGAAGTTCCTCAGAAGCTCACCACTTTTAACTAGTTTTAAATGTGATTGTGCCCACAATCTATCTTTCTGGTTCAAATGTTGCTTTTGCAAGCATTAAGCACTCGCTATCGCATATTGTGATTTGAAACTGGTGGTGCTCCGATTTGTTATATCATAAAATTGCAACTTTTCTTCCTCAGGTGCGTTTCAGATTTACTGATGCTGGTCCAGATTTTGACATGCCTCCGCCTTGCTCTGTTGTGATTCAGGTGAGAACTAATGAGCTCTTTGTGAATTATTATCTATATGAAATAAGAAGAATAAAAGAACAAAAACTAGTGTCTATTTATGCTATCATGTAATGTAAGAGTGATATTCTGAAAGCTGATGAATTAAATGCAATGTACACTTTGTATAAAAACATTTTAACAGGAATCAGAAAAAGGTCACTGGCATATTCCAATTGAATCAGAAGGCGAAGGCGAAGGCGAAGCAGAAAGACAGTGGTTATGCATTACACGGGCTAACTCACGAATTGCAAGACATTCTATTACTGAAGGTATTACAACCTTACAAGCCAATCATTTAATGGTTTCTAATCCAAATATTTCTGTTGGTCAAACTTATTTTTTTTGGCCTTTGAGTTTTAGACTCAAAATAATCACATTTAAGTTCTTACGTTCATTTGATTAGAGAATATACTTGTGATAGTGGCGAAAATCAGGTACATTTCGAGTGGCTTTTCTCACTCTGGAATGTCCAAATACCACCAAGTATGCAGAGGACACTTTTGGTCAATTCTCCTCCACATAGGTTTTATGAAAACAACGTCTGTATTCAAAAACAAAAGAAAGGCACCTGTATCGGTGATGGACATCAGCCATCAAGGCTCTGGTTTTACAAGTAGGCTTAGAATCATACATATTGGTATTCAGAGCATCCGTGAAACAGATGGAAACATTAAAACTATAATTCACAATTTTATTACTGATACCAGTTAAGCAACCATATGTATACTAGGAAAAAAGTCTTAAATAAAGCTGAAAAAATAATAAAACGGTTTGAAGCAAAATAGAAAAAGAATTATAAATCGTTCAAATCTTAAACAGTAACATGGTCTTAAACAGTGTTATAAAATTTTAATCGAATAAGAAACATGGTCAAATTAACATAAGACCTGTGACTGGGAACCCTCCAATTATAAGCATTTGACCTGACTTTTCATTCTCTTTCATCCAACTTCATATGTCTACTGCTCATCTGCATGGTCGTTAATAAAATATATAGCTACTAAGTCTTGAATTTGGCAAATAAAAACGCTTATTTTGCATCACTTCTCAAAGCCAAGTCAATGCATATTGAATTATGATATTTACTGATACCCTGAGTTCCCCGGTATTGAATAGGATCACAATCTGTGGGACATAGTAAAAAGCAAGCAAGGTCCTCTATGCAGACAAGAGTTGCGATACAGACAGAGCGCGTAAAACATAGCATGCTTGGCAACATGCGAAAGCCACCTCAAGACTACAATAATCTCAAAAATATTCTTGCAGCATCAGGGTTCCCAGATCATCGCACTGTTCTATCAGAAATTGAGACAGCAGAGGAACTTGGAGACACTGTTATTGACTTTCAGATATAAAGTTATGGCTCTCCCATTAATCTTGAACAAGTCAATTATACTTCAACAATTTTGAAGCATGGATCATGTAGTTGTTGTCAGTTTAATACTTTCTATTTTTTTTTTTGTAGTCAATTGGTTAGATACACATGATATTATTATATTCATTTTAAATCTATATTTATTACTAATATTTTTGATATTAGATTAATAAATCTAGAGTAAAGATAAAGATCATGGAACAAAAAATACTTTGCAAATGAAATTATAAATTTGTTATAATAATAGGATTTCTATAACATTAATATATTATTCCTAAAATATTTTTGGTCGATACTCTTACAATATTAAACATTTACTAGAGTCGTAAAGACTAATATTTATTATGTTATATATTTAATGGAATAAAACAATCGTTATTATAAGTTGAGGTATAAAAAATACCTAGAATTAATATGTAAATGTTTGTCATAGAACATATAGACTAAATTGATCTACATAGTAATATCTTATAGAAAGATCACTTATATCTATAAAAAGCTTGTGTGATAGTTGTGTAAGTGATTTTTGGACTTGATATTACTAAGTTATCTTATATAGAGAATGTTATGTTTCGATCGTGTTACATGTTATCTTAATCAAGGTAATGAAAACATGACTATTAGGCATAACATGAACTATATAAAGGCATTTGAGCAATCAAGAGGATTTATCACCTAAGATGAATTATGAAAAATATTTCAAATCTTCTTAAATAGTATTGACTGAGAAAGTTTTGACCAAAATGGAATGAAATTTGAAAAGAGCTTCAAGTCTTATTCAAATGATCAATGAGCATTATGTACATAACAAACATGATTTAGCATTAATGATCATGCTTTATGTCAAATTAGAACATTAATGATGAAATAATATTAATTATAATGAGAAATTGGTCAGTAAAAGGTTAAGTCACTCATGACTTTTCTAATATTTAGGGGATCATGACACATTACTAGATAATGCACATGATCTTTATATATGAGTTATTAGTTATAAAATTGTTAATAAATTAAATTATATAATTATAATTATAATTTATATTTGAGTCAATATATTGGATCCTAGTGGGTCTCCCACAGTAAGAGTCATTAATAAAAATTTAAATTTGAATAATTTAATTAAGTATGAATAGGTTAAAATATATTTTAGAAATTAAGGATTAGAATAAAATTAATACATGGATTATGTTTATAGGCATAGAAAAATCAAGGAATTAATTGAGTTAATTTATAAAATTATTTTAAATTAATATATGGATATTATTCATATGATGAATTAAAACATTACCAGTTTTTGTGAGTTTCATATTTCCCTATAAAAAGCAAGCTATTTTTTTAATATAGTGGTTGTTTATTAGACAAAAAACATAGTATGTTAGAGAATAGAGGGTTATAACTCTAGGCATAACAATCCCTCTTCTAAATAAAGATTTATAAGATTTATCACTACTGGTTCATGTAGATTACTATTGGAGGTTAGACAATTGAACTACAAATGGTTAACCACAACTCAACTTGTAAAGAATTATTCGAAACCAAAAAAGATTAAATCTTCAAATAATAAATTCTTAAATAACTTTAAATTTGTCTAACAAGATCCTAGAGACTCCCAAATAATTTTGCTTCATGGTTTTTGTTGTGTATGATTTCAAGAAAGTCAACAGTTGCATGTAGTTGTTCATAACAAAGTATGGCACGCTCTTATATGGTGGGTTACTTCATCAAATTTTACCAATAAAAGTGCAACCATTATATTAATTCATTTATTTGTTCAGTAACTAATAAATTGTTAAATCACCCTTTATAATTGTCCAATTCCATTTTCTTGCAAAAACTTTTTATTTCTTTAATATACTTATTTTAAAAAGTATAAATGCTTCTTGTAATAATCTTATTGTCGTAGCCAAATTTTAGGGTACTCCCCAAAATAAAATAAAATGAAAAAAATAAAAAGAGCCGGCGTGGATGGAAAAATCAATGTGAAAAATTTGGTTGTTTTCGCAAATCCAATCATATCTCTTTGGTTCAAAAAATAGAGAAAAATACAGATTTAAGACAAAAATAATTTACCATTGGATGAATCTGTGTAAAAATTAAGGTAAACGATATAATTGTATTTTTATGGGTTGATTCGATTTAATCATTGACGAATTTGAAGTTTAATTATGATTGGGAATTAATTTAAGGTCCAATTGAAGGATTTAATTAAATGCAAGGACTTAATTATACTTTAAATTGGTCAAATTAATTTTATTAAGGGCTTAGTCAATGAGAAATCAATTTCTTAAATTTAATTCGGGCTTAATTGATGAGAATGGAATTTTCAGAGACCGATTTGAATGTTTAAGTCAATAATGCAAAATCAGGGGCCAAAATGAACAAATTGAGAATTTAATGGTCGATTAAGGGTTGAATCGCATAAATCGGAAACCAGAGACTAAATTAAAAAAAGGCGCGCACATTTAAGGTTGCTGCTAAAATTTTGACGGGGATACAATTGCATAAAATTAAAAGTTTAAAATTGATTGGGGGTGCAACTGAACCAATCAAACATTGAAGAACTAAATTGCAAAGTCAAAACTCTGCAACCCACAGCCTCTGCAATGAATTTGCAGAGGAGGTAGAGGCAGTAGAGTTGCATCTGGCCCTATAAATAGAAGAGGAAAAATTATGTAATGGGAGGAAAGAAGGAGGAGAGGGTACTCTTACCCAAAAAAGAAAGGAAGAGGAAAAGGAAAGAAACAAGTGAAAGAACAAGAACAGAGAAGGAATTATGAAAAATTGTTGTTCTTCTTCCCTCTCTCTCGGTCTACAGGCCCGGCTCTCTCTCTCTTTAAAAAAAAGCTCCCCCAGCTCTCTCTCTCCACTGTTTACTCACCCATTACTACCCTCATCACCACCGTTTGCTTCCCCTACATACCAACCACCTGTCCACACTCTCCGGCGAAGCAAAGTACATGCCAACAACAGTTGCAACGTAAACTCTGACAACTTTGGAAACTTCCTCCACCGTTTACGATGCTGTCATGCTAGGAATCATCTTCTCAACCTCCTCTACCCAACGATACTAACAGGTACACGTTTTTTCACCATCGAAAAACACCATTGTTCATCTTCTTCTTCATCGCGCCTGCATGCAGTGGGACAAATCCTACGGTTCATGCAGGCTGGGCTGGCGTGAGTGGGTTGGGCTCTATGCCCTGCCCATAATTATTTGAGCTTCCAGCCCATAGAGAGTGGAAGCCCAGCGCACAATTATGTGGGCTTCCAGCCTGTGAGGAGTGGAAGCCCAACCCACAATTATGTGGGCTTCCAGGCCGTGATGACTGGAAGCCCAACTCACAATTATATGGGCTTCCAGCCCGTGATGGCTAGAAGCCCAACCCACAAATATCTAGGCTCAACCCGTGAGGACTGGAAGCCCAGTCCAAACACTTTGGGCTTCCAAGCCGTGATGGATGGAAGTCTAGCCCAGCCCATATATATATATATATAAATTTTTTTTAAAAAATACAAATTGACAAAAAAATATTTTTATGTTTTTTTACTACTACTATTATTACAAATTTTCAAAAATGCAAAAAATGTCTTTTTTTTTTGTGCATACAACCAAATTTCATGATTTTTCCATACATATTTTTCATACAAATTATGTTGCATCTTTTTCATATTTTGAAACGAAAATTGGATATCGTAACCGATTTATGATTATCCGTTGGATTTTGTCCAAAATATCAAAAATAATTACAAATATTTTTGTTTCATCTATTAGGGTGTAAATTTACATTGTAAAATACACCTACGGATGAAAAGAGATTTTACCACGTTGTAAAATTACATTGTATACTACGTTCGTAGATAAAAAAGACTCGTAATTGCAGTGTAAAGTTACATTGTAAAGTACAAGTGCAGACAAAAAAATATCTTTTTTTAAATGCAGTGTAAAACAAATTAGAAAAAAAAACAATCAAACAACAATGCAACTTACCTTAGGTAGGGTGCACTGGGTGATGTGTCTTTCCCTTAAACAACAAGTCCCCTTACCTAAGACTCTCGCAGACCAATAGGTTTTCTAGTGACCATAATACTAGGTGGCGACTCCTAATAATTATAGTCGTAACTTTAGGACTATAAAACACCTCCATCTCACTGTGTGCCGTTGTCTCCCCCGAACCCAGGGGTGATGATGGGCACGAAGCGCGGAAAAAATTGCCATCACGACAGATGGCGACTCCACTAGGGACGTTGTTGGACTGAGTTTTGTTTTTTTTTGTAGTTCATTTTTACATGTATTTTTACTGCTTTAACATGCATTTCAATTTGAGCTCATGCATATCATTTGATTTGAATTAATTCCATCATGCATTTTAATTTCTTGAGTAAACCCAATTTTAAGTTAGGTGGGGATTAATGGTTTGCCTCATGACTTTCAGTCGGGGTTTAGATTCGTGAAACGTCCAACTATGAACTGAATGTTTACTTGATAATAGCAATCACACTATGCCCAAATCATTTCTTGTAAACCCCCATACCACCTTCATGTAAGGCGGTCACTAGGCAATTCATAGACTTTTTATGACCAGGTAGAATAACTTACCCTGCATGTGATAACTTAGAACCTATCTTTAATAATTCGTTCACTTTTACCATGCCTTCCATGACCTTTTTGGAATATAGGGAAAGATCCGAGATGACACAGATAACTGAGGGAGATTGCCCAAGAGCTAAAATCCACTTTTCCATAGAAAATATGAAGAGGCTTATGTCCATCATGGGGTATGTAGATAAGGCATTGTTTGAAGTAAGATATGGAAGAATTGCTCACCTAATGAAGATTCTGGTTCAGATAATAGCAGTCAAAGCCCTTATGCACTTTTGAGATTCTAACTATTGGTGCTTTACCTTTGCGGATATTAACATGAAGAGGAGTATGCTCAAATTCTGAATTTCCCCTACAACCCTCACAAAGTTTATTTTAGACAGAAAGTGGAGAATACAGTCCAAGAGGTCACTAAGCTTCTATGCTTTGACCAAGTAGGCCAATACATGACCTCTTCTGGAGATTTCAAGTGGAAGGTAATTAATAACAAGTTAAAAGAGAGTAAAGATAAAGGGAGGCTTGGAGAAGAAAAAGTACCGGTCTATGGCCTTTGCTATTTTCAGTTTAGTATTATTCCCTTCAGAAGCCATCAGGATTATTAGCATGGAAGCAACCAGTGTTTTTGTTGAATATTAAAAGGGAAAGAATAACCTCGCCTCAGCTATATTGGCACAAACATTCCTATCTTTGAACCATTACAGGTTGCATGGGAAAGGTGCAATGCGGTGTTGCATCCCTTTACTTTTTATGTGAATTATTAGTCACCTAGAAAACCCGAGGGAAGTCTTTAACAATTTTTTATGGTTTAACACGAGGCCTCTCGTTTTGGTTCTAAGTGAAGATTGGAAAGACTTAGATGAAAAGGCTTGGGTAAAGAAATACTAGGCACTTCCCAAAAGTAATTTTAGGTGGAAAGCCCCTTGGGTAAATAGTTCAGCTTATCTAATGAGTTGTGGTAATAAGGCGTGGGTCCCGCTAATTGGCGTAACTGGTTATGTCAGTTATTCTCCTTCTCTAGTAGCCTGACAGTTTGGAGAAACGCAATATGTACCAAGAACTAAAGGGCTAACCAAGTACACCGATTCTTTCAAAGAAGTTAACTCATTGGTTGAGCTTGAAATAATTAAAAGATACTGGGGGCGACCTATTTTAGTTAGTAGAGAGCCCCACCTAAAGAAACCTTCTGTTAGCTCTAGTTACCTAGTATGGAGGAGCTATGAGATACCTCAAAACACCATAAGACAAAGACTGGTATGAGAAAAAGCACCTGTCTTTGTTGAAACTAAAAGAAAGAGGGTTGACGAAGGGGACCACAAGAAGAATTGGATAAGTTAAGGATTGAGCTTAGCAACAACAAATGATGTCAGAAATTCCTTGAGAAGCAACTACTAGAAGAAGAAAAAATGAGGATTTCTTTGGATCATTAGTTGCAAGGGAAAGAAGAGCAGCTTAACAAGCTGATCCAAGAAGAAGCAACTAGAAGAAATAGGTTCTCATTATAATGACCGGATGAGTAAATATGAACAAATGGAAAAGGAATTGGTCAGTTTGAAGAGAGCTTCTGAAAATAGAGAGCATGCGAACCAAGAATTGGTAGCCTCGATGCTAAAGGAAAGAAACCATTACAAGATGAAATGGGAAGTTGAGAAGGAGAAAGGGAGGGTGGTCAGGCTTGTCTTTGAAGAAGAAAAAGTATTGAAAGCCCAATATCGAGTTCAAACGGAAAATGAGTTGGAGGAAAGAAGGATAGTCGAGTCTGATATGAAAAAAATACTTAACCATAACAAATGGCCTAAGAGATCGTGTTTCCACTCTGCAAGCTGAACAAAAAACTCGGGAAGAAGAACTAAAGATAGGGCAAGAGTAACGCAGTGAATGGAAAGAAAGTACCACCAAAATTGAAGCTCAGTTGAACTCTGAGACAACAAGGCTCAATGCAAGTTTGCAAAAGGCTAAGTAAGGATCAGACCTAACAGCTTGAGAAATTAGTTCTGGTATTTGAGAAAAACAATGACTCATTAACTGCCTGCAATGAAGCATTGCGCCAGGATAATCTTGTATTACATCACAAGATAGAGCAAACCGATAAACTCATCAATATAGTGGCTAGGAAGGTAGTGAATTATGTGTAAAAGCTACTAGAATAAGTGGCAGTGCTCACAAATATGAAATGTAGTTGGATGAACTCTCGTTTTTTGTTAAGTTTGTAGCTAATAGAGGAGTAGCATTTGAGTAAATATTTTGTATTTTTATGAATAAAATGGACAAGCTTCCCCTTTTGCTTCTTTGTCAAGTGTGTATGATTCAATTGATTCAAACATGTGGGCAAAACTTCCTACTAGATATCTACGGATCTTACTCGGCATAGAAGTCATGGATTGGTTTTTCAAAAATAGAAATCATCCGGCATACATTCATTCATCATAAATAACATGCATATCATCAACAGGTTGAAATATAGGTCCCCGAAGAAATTCACCTCCTAGAATTTACAACACTCGTCTCAGTCAAAGAATTATGGAGGACAAAGAACTTGCACATCAAGATGCTCACTTTCAAGAAGAGTTTAATGCTTTAAAAGATAATGTAGCTCGCATCGCTAGTCTTCTTGAGCAGACACTAAGAAATGCTTCAAGTGAGGGTCCTTCAACTAGACCTTCAGCAACTACTTAAACATAAGCGGTAAACCACCCTGATGAGATAATCGGAGGAGTTCAAGATCCTCAACAAAATCCTGCTTTTGGACATGCAACCGCACCAGCGCCCTTACCAACACCGATTGTTGGAATATCTATAAAAGAGTATCATAAAACACAGTCATTAAATAAAAAATACTCTTTATTTTCTTTCATATG
Organism: Salix exigua; assembly: GCA_032356905.1. Lineage (NCBI taxonomy): Eukaryota > Viridiplantae > Streptophyta > Magnoliopsida > Malpighiales > Salicaceae > Salix > Salix exigua. The sequence continues at coordinate 11,335,147 of CM063593.1, read as the reverse complement.
ATATTATGTTTTAGTAATATAAAAAAAAGATAAATTGAATTACTATCATATGAAAGAAAATAAAGAATATTTTTTGAAATTACAAGTTTAGAAACCAACAAAGTACTCAAGGTCAATGGGCATCGTTTGAAACCTTTCTATGAAGGTTGGACGACAGAATTCATTGCTTCTATAGAGTTAGCTGAACCAATCTATAAAGAATGAGCATGCCACATGTCAGCCAATGACATAAAACAAAAGCGCTTATTGGGAGGCAACCCAACACAAAAAAACCAGATTTGCTTTATTTTTCCTTATATTTTATTTTTTCGCATTTTAATTTATTTTATGTCATTCTCTTATGTTCCTTTGCTTCTATTTCAACATTGAGGACAATGTTGTGTTTTAAGTGTGGGGGTATTGGGAGAATTTTAGTTTTCTTTGTTGTTCCAAAAAAAATTGTTTGGTCTTTTTAACTCCCATTGGTTTTTGAGAATATGAGTATTATGTATGAGAATTAAGTGAGATAGATGAATATATGAATCAAATGAATGAGTGTGCATGCAAGTTTTAATGTTTAATTGGTTTAGGGATTGACTCTGAAAATATACCATGTTGACTTTATAGTGTTATACCAATGTATGCTTTTGAGCCTTCAATATTATATTCTTTGATTGTTCGTTCTTTCAATTATATGTATCTCTAGAACTTGCTTCACATCTTATTGAGATTACATTCACAATACATAGAAGCATGAAGATGATAAAAACATTAGGAATTTTAACTGCTTGAGCAAAAAAGCCAACCTAAAGCATATTATCTTTAGCGATCCCCTTTTGAGCTTGTTTATCCTTTATTTACTTTACCCATGTATAAGCCTTATAAATTTTATATGTTTTACTCTTTTCCATTGGCCAAGGATTAGTATACCATATACTTGTGAAAATCTCATGGAATTATGGTTGGAAATTATGTGAAAAGAAAGAAGTGATGCTTGATGAAAAGATGGGCAAAGTTCCCAAAGGTGAAAAAGAACAAGAAAAAAATAAAAATAAAAAAACAAACAAAGAAAAGAAATAGGAAAGAGCTTGAAATCGAAAGAAGCTAAGCATTGGTGCTTGAAGAATGAAAATTGATGCGTTTTGATGGAATATCTTGGTTGAATTTTTTTTTCCAGAATGCTCTACATTCTTTGGTTTGAATCTTTTCTTCTACTCTCTTTTACCTCACCTTAACCTTAGCCCCATTATAACTGGAAAATAAGACCTTTTAATTCATGCATTGTTTGTAATATTTTAGTAATAGAGATGAGATTGAAGAGCAGGCTTATGTTAGAACATATTCATTGATTGAATTTGAGAGATTTAAACCAATAAACCCTAAACACATGAGTGTTGGAGTGTATATCAATGAGAGGACCTATCACTTTCGCATGACATAGATTTCTTTTAAATCCCAAAGAGTAATTGAGTTTTGAAGTTTACATGTCAACAAATTCATGAAGATTTATGTTCTTTATCTTTCTCGATTGTATTCTTATTTATAATACTTCAATCCTTGGATATTGATGGGAGATTAAGAGATTTGTCATGGTTTTTTTTTATTTAAATTTTTTCTTACCTATCCTTTCTCGAGGACTGGCAAAAGCTAAGTGTGAGGATATGAAGGAGATATGAATTTTACAAGGGACAACAAAATTCTGCCAAGTTATGGAAGAACTATTTTGTAAAATACACATTAGGGTTTCTAAGCATATATAAAGGAGAAGAGGAGCAAGGAAGTGGCGGCAAGCGCAAAAGAAAACACAAAATCTTCCTCCTCCAAGCCCTAAATCATGTGTTCTTCCATCTTTTTAAGTAGTTGTTCAATAGTTATGCACGACTAAGCTCTTTTCTTGGTTTCAAGGACACAAAAACCTTCAGATTTCAAGAACCATGAGATTTATTCTTCCTTCTATTTTCAGTTTATGTTATGAATGAGTATGATTGTTTTCCTATGCATATTTCCTATGATTGTTATTGATGATTACTAGAGCGGACTCTAAGTTATTGTTGTGAACAATCTATTCTTAAGTTTATATCAAAACCGGAGTTGTGATATATAAACTTGTGAAGCAACTAAACTTGATAATTATGGCAGAACACATTATTGAACTTAGGGAGAACATTTGAATAAATTGACACAAGTTGCGAACAACTTGTATGTTAATCTTGATGAAATTGTCTAGTTCTTAAAGCTACCATTAAATTGAATCATTAGTGCGGACACTTTGATTGTTTGTTGGTTAGGATTAGTTATACAGCGGATCTATTAATTAATCACGTTACGAAAAGATAAAATTTGAGAACATAAACTGCATTTTTTTTGTTTCAAGGATCGATTCTAATTTCTGTAGGTGGATGTATTCTTGTGACCAAGGTTTGTTTTCTTGATAAGTTTAGGTTTTAATTGATTTTGTTCACTAGTTTAATTACTACCATAGTTTAGATAATCACAAACCAAATCCCCTCAATCATGTAACGTACAACATAAAAATCTGACTTGAAACTTCCTTATGGGATCGATCCCTTGCTTGCTCTATACTATCTTGTGTGTTTTAAGCTAGTGTAATTAATTTGTGTGATCGCGACATCGCAACAAATGCTCTCCTTTTGGTGATTAGATTCATCTTCCTTGACTTGAACTTGAAGTATGCACCTTATAACCAAGAATTCTATAACCAATAATGCTAACTTATTCCCATCATTATCCTCTAATGGTTGAATGCCTTCGCAATCAGATCTATCACTTTCAAATTCCATATCACCATCATCTCTAATCATCATGATTCTCTTGTTTGGACACTCAAACGCATAATGTTCATGCCTTGGACACCTGAAACATTTAACATCACGAGTACATTTAGGTTGAGTTTCAGATTTACCTTTTGTAATAGTAGGGACATCAACTTTAGCCTTAGGTGGTTCAGTTTTAGAAAGAACAAAGGATCTCGACTGGAGAATACCCTCTCTCTTTAGATTCGTTTACTCAAACATGTTGAAGAACCTGAATTAAACCTTGGTCAAACATATCCCTTCCCAAGTTGTCTCTTCACCTTCGTGGCCATGTGAACCATGCTCTCTAACTCCACATAGTGGTGTACTCAACCACATTGGCAAAATCTTGATTCAACCTGTTACGTTCACACAAGAATTTTTTAAGAAAAGAAGTGGATTTTCGAGGAATCCAGAAAACCTCCAAATTAATTCAAATAAATCTTCAGTACATTTCTCATCAAACCCATAAATTAAATACATTGAAGTTAACAACTTCCCTGATCCCACGTTCCCCAAATAACTCTGACCTAATTGACTGAATCAATCGGCTTCATTTATTGGACCAAACTCTTAATTAAATAACATAAAGCTAATTAAATACTGAAAGAAAATCACGAATGGACTGGACTCATTACTGGACTTGGACTAAATAATGAACTGGACTCGATGACTTGGACTTAAATATTGCAACTGGACTCAATAAATACTGGACTTGGACTAACTCCCTTATTATTGAACCAACTCAGTTCATTTTCAACTGGACCGACAAATCTTCAACCAGCCTCGTCTCCTACGCTGCTTTGATAAGAACAACCTGCAAGAAATTAACTAGCCACGTGACATTGCCCCTGCTTAAAAAACCTTGTCCACAAGGTTGGGATATTTTTGGACAAGTGTCGCGTACTCAACCCACGACGTCTCCTCATCACCCAACCCCTTCCACTTTACCAACAATTCACTCACAGCTCTATTTTTCTTTTTCGACATCCTCCTCCCCAAAATCCTCTCTGGTTCTGGTCGAACCCATCCCTCATTATCAGTCGGTGGTAACGTCGCCACCTGCCGGTGACGATGAACCAACTTCACCTTCAAGCAAGATACGTGAAACACTGGGTGAATCTTTGACTCAGTGGGTAGATCGAGCTTATACGCCACCTTCCCAATCCTCTCAAGGATCTGAAATGGTCCATAGAAACGGGGTGACAACTTCATGTTCCCTCGGCGTCACCGATTTCTGCCTATACGGTTGAAGACGAAGGTAAACCCACTCCCCTATTTCAAACTCTCTCTCTGTGCGTTTCAAATTTGCAAACTTTTTCATTCTATCTTGTGCCAGGTGAAGATTGGACTTCAGGAGCTCAAGCATCTCATCTCGGTTTTGTAAGGTAAGTTCCAGCTCTTGTATTTTTGTTGTTCCTGGTATAAATGGTAGTAGTTTAGGGGGAGGGTAGCCATAAACAACCTGAAATGGGGATAGCTTGGTAGATGAATGTACTGTGGTGTTATACCACCATTCGCCCAAGGGAATAAATTTAGACCAACCCTTTGGCCGATCGCCCGAAAAACACCTTAAATATTGTTCCACCATTTTGTTGACGATCTCAGTCCGACCGTCCGTTTGTGGATGGTAGGCTGAAGAAAATTTCAATGTAGTGCCCTGCAACTTAAAAAATTCCTTCTAAAAAGAACTTGTAAAAGTTGGATCTCTGTCTGTAACAATTGAATTCGGCAACCCATGTAGCTTAAAAATATTATGTAGAAATACCTGTGTAACCTTAGCAGCTGTATATGGGTGTGAAATAGGCACAAAATGAGCATACTTAGATAGTCTATCCACTACCACAAGTATCACAGAATACCCATCTGACTTTGGTAAACCTTCAACGAAGTCTAAGGAAATACCAGTCCACACCTTATCAAGTATGGGCAAGGGTTGTAGTAAACCTGCAGGTGAAATATTTTCAGACTTGTTAACTTGGCAAATATCACACTCCTTGATAAATCTTTTTATGTCTTCACGCATTCCAGCCCAATAGAATTCTGCTTTAGCTCTATTTAGGGTTTTGTGAAACCCTGAGTGGCCCCCTTGTGAGCTACTATGCACTAAATGCAACACTTGCTCTCTTAGACCATTAGCTGCAGGTATAGTCAGTTGCCCCTTATAGAACAAGTAGCCATAAAAGTGCTTAGATGACAATGTACCACTCCTTAATTCCTTCAAAACTGTCTGCATTTTACTGTCTGCATCATAACCACCCCTTAGCTGTTCCACCCAGCCGGATTATGGTACTGTAATGGCTGAAATTTCCCCTTTTCCCGTAGTCTCCATTTTTCTGGATAAGGCATCAGCTACCTTATTTTCTTTCCCCTATCTATACTCCACTATAAACTCATACCCCAAAAGTTTGGAGATCCATTTCTGTTGAAGTGGAGTTCCAATCTTTTGCTCTAGTAAGTACTTCAGGCTTTGATGGTCTGTTTGTATCTTGAAAAAATGACCAAGGAGATAAGGTCTCCACTTTTTAACTGTTAGGACTAGAGCCATGAGTTCCTTCTCATATGTAGACAGATATAGGGCCTTCCCTTGTATGGCCTGGCTCATGTAAGCCAAGGGCCTGCCTTGCTGCATTAACACCGCTCCCACACCCAAACCAGATGCATCACATTGAATTATGAAAGGAATTGAAAAATCAGGAAAAGCCAAGACAGGAGGATTAGTTACATCGTGTTTAAGGTCTTGAAAGGCCTTCATTGTTAATTCTGTCCATTTGAATGAGTTTTTCTTTAGTAAGGCTGTGAGGGGGGCTGCTATAATACCATATCCCTTGATGAATTTTCTGTAATACCCAGTTAACCGTAGGAATCCCCTTAGTGATTTGAGATTTTTTTGGAAAGGGCCAACTAAGCATAGCTGCAATTTTGCTTGGATTTGCCTTAACACCCTCATTTGAAATTAAATGCCCCAAATAATCAATTTCAGAACACCCAAAACAGCATTTAGACATTTTAGCAAAGAGCTGATGCTGTTTAAGAATTTCAAGGACAGTCTGTAAATGTTGTATGTGGTCTGAATCATTTTTGCTGTAGACTAGGATATCATCAAAAAAGACTAGGATGAATTTTTGCAAATAAGGCTTGAATATATCATTCATCAGATTCTGAAAAGTGGTTGGTGCATTTGTTAGGCCGAAAGGCATAACTAGAAATTCATATTGGCCCTTATGTGTACGACAAGCCTGTTTTAGGGATATCCTCTGGGTGTACCCTAATTTGATGATAACCAGATCGTAAGTCTAATTTGCCAAAAATTGTAGCACCATATAATTCATCAAGTAATTCATCCACAACAGGTATAGGGAACTTCTTTTTGATGGTTTCTTTGTTAAGGGCTCGATAATCAACACATAACCTCCAACTACCATCCTGTTTTTTGACTAACAAAACTGGGGAAGAAAAGGGACTTTGGCTAGGTCTAACAATTCCAGTTTGCAGCATTTCATTGACTATTTTCTCAATTTCAGATTTTTGGAAGTACGAGTACCTATATGGAGCTACAGACACAGGCTTTGCTGCTGGATTTAATTCAATATGATGATCATGGGCTCTGTTTAGAGGTAAGCTCTTTGGTTCTGAGAATATTTCTGAAAATTTTTCAAGAAGGCTATCTATTATGGGGTTTTTGGGGGTTTCAATGGACCATAACTCTGACTTTTCAAGATTAATTAACTGTAGAACTAGTCCTCTTTTATTTTGTCTTGATGCCTTGCCAAAATCATGCCCTTCAATTAATTCAATGCATGCAATGCCATTAGTAACCATACCTTGTAATTTGCGTTGCATCCCCAACCATGAAAATTCCATCTGAAGTTTTGTGAAATCCCACAAAATTGGTCCCAAGGTTCTCAACCAATGGACACCTAGAACAACATCACATCCTCCCAATGTTAGAATATAAAAATCGATGGAATATATGTTACCTTGCATCAAAAGAGGCACTGCCTCAATACTGCCTTCCCCATAGACTGTCTCACCATTGGCCACCTTGACCTGAAGTGAATTCTGGTCATTGTATGCTAACTGTGCTCCACGCATAACAGATGGGTCAATGAAATTGTGTGTACTGCCTGTATCCACTAGAATCACAACTGCCCTTTTTCCAATGTACCCCACAAATCTCATAGTTTTAGGACTTGGTGAGCCACACAATGCATGAATTGATATTTCGGGTTCTCCCAATTCTACTGCTAATTCCTCAGTGTTGTTGCCAATGTTTTCTTCATAAACCCCTGCTTTCATTAACTCCTCAAATTCTGGTTCTTCACTCTCCATTAAGAACAAACGGGCTGACTTGCATTTGTGGTCGGGCCCCCACTTGTCATCACAATTGTAACAAAGGCCCTTGTCATGCCTTTCCTTCATTTGGGCCTGGCTTAGCCTCTGTATAGGAACAATGGCCCGCTTCTCATGTGGGTCTATGGGCCCAACAGTGGGTCGGGTTGGTACGGGCCCAATAGTGCTTCTGATGGGCATGGGCCCTGATTTAGTAGACCTTCTCAAGGCTGCAACATTTTCCTCTTGCATCTTTGCCAGCCCAAATGCCATATGCAGATTGGGTGGGTTAAGCATGCGGACCATAAATCTAATGTCTTCTCTTAGCCCACTCAAGAAACAGCTGAGTTTGTAAGATTCAGCTAGGCCTCTGAGTTGGTTTGAAAGAGCCTCAAACTGGCTCTTGTACTCCTCTACTGTAGTTGTCTGCCTGAGTCTAATAAGGGCCTCCATTGGAGCATCGTATGGGGATCCTCCAAATCTAGTTTGTAAATCCCTTACAAACCCTTCCCAGCTACTCAACCCTCCAGCAGCCTCTAAATCTTGGAACCATATTAATGTCTTGCCCTCCATATGAAATGAGGCTAATAAGATCCTGTGATGGGGATTTGTTTGGTGATAATTAAAGAACTGGTTAGCCCGGTAAATCCACCCATTAGGATTGTCCCCATTAAACCTGGGAAAATCAAGTCTCACAGCCCGGGTTTGAATGCCAGCATTTTCCTCAAAGAGAGGATTTGTGATCTGCCTTGAGGACCCCTCAGGTTCTCCCATATTTTGGGCAGATTTTTGCTTCACCATTCCTTCCACGTGAGAAGCTACAACATCCAGCTTTTGTGCCAATTCTAACACCATTTGTTGTAATGCATTAACATTTTGCTGAGTTTGATCTTGATTTTGCTTTACAGAGGCCAAAGATTCAACCAACTGCGCATTCCTCGTTCCTTCAGCCATGGACGATGGCTCTGATACCAAATGTTATGTTCACACAAGAATTTTTTAAGAAAAGAAGTGGATTTTCGAGGAATCCAGAAAACCTCCAAATTAATTCAAATAAATCTTCAGTACATTTCTCATCAAACCCATAAATTAAATACACTGAAGTTAACAACTTCCCTGATCCCACGTTCCCCAAATAACTCTGACCTAATTGACTGAATCAACCGGCTTAATTTATTGGACCAAACTCTTAATTAAATAACATAAAGCTAATTAAATACTGAAAGACAATTACGAATGGACTGGACTCATTACTGGACTTGGACTAAATAATGAACTGGACTCGATGACTTGAACTTAAATATTGCAACTGGACTCGATAAATACTGGACTTGGACTAACTCCCTTATTATTGAACCAACTCAGTTCATTTTCAACTGGACCGACAAATCTTCAACCAGCCTCGTCTCCTGCGCTGCTTTGATAAGAACAACCTGCAAGAAATTAATTAGCCACGTGACACAACCCATTAAGAAATCTAACCATGATGGTTTCTCTATCCTCAAAAGCATTGCCCCGAATCATTGTTATATCCATCTCTTTGTGATATTCATCTACTATCATATAGCCTTGATTTAGACCTTGGAACTTCAAGTATAGGTCTCTATAATAGTGGTTTAACACAAATTGTCTCTCAAGTCTGAACAGGTTACTCCCCATCCCGCCTCCAAGTAAGCCTCAGGATCATTTACCTTTTCCTTTCACTCCAAGTAAGCCTCGACATCATTTTTACCTTGAAATTTAGGAATTTCAGTTTAATGCTGTCCCTATCCATATCTTCATAATTTCCCATGACATGGAAATTCATATTACTCCGAGCTCTGTTCTGTTAACTTGATTCCTTGGCCAACATATGAAAAATCATAGTCATCTTCACCCACATCCGTGTTTTCATCAACATACTCTTCAAAATCAAATATGTTATTCCATATGGCCATATAGACCATATTTTCTCGGCGATCAACTTCACTATTTTGTTGCTTTATCGAAATCATCTCATTTTTCAAATCCTTGTACGTCCTAGACAATAACTCGAGTTGCTGACCTAAGGCTCGCAATTAGAAAGCGATGTTGGTGTTTTGTGTCACTAATTTATTGTTTTCAGACATCCTTTGAATCTGCAAAATTCAGTTAGTAACACAAAATATATCCTCACATCTCTCGTGTATCACATAAAAAATCATGCTTTCACTCTAATATGCTTAGTGCGCCTTTTACCTCACAACTTGCTTTCTTTTAGTTCTTCAAGAACTAAAATAAATAAATCAAAGGCAACAGCCTTCGTAGCGCATTTTAATTAGGATTTTCAGACTCAAAAATCAATAAAAATATTGAAAACAAAGCAAAACAAAACTATGATTATGATTTGTGGATGATATGAAGACACAAAATAAAACAGAAGCAAAAACAATTACTTGACTCCTAGATAACCAAAAATAGAATAAAAATGAAGAATTTGACAAAACTAAATAATAAAGATCACGTTTTAGTATTATAATATTAAACAAACAACAAAACTCAATTTATAGGTCATTCTCTTACTTCTAGGTACCCAACCCCTTGTGTGATTAATTGGTAGCCGAATTGAACGCCCAAATGAAACCTCTAGTATACGATATCAAAATAAGCCCAAATATAATATATGGTGTGAAATCAATGCCAATACACAGAACTTTGAGTTTCAATTGATTCTATGGTGTTTTGCTTAGGCTTCACAAAGATAGTGTTTCCAAGGCAAAAATGAACCTCAAAATAAAACATTAAGTAAATATTATCAGAATAAGCCTAAATTTGACATATGATGCTATCTCAACCCCAATAGACAAAATATTTATTTTCAATCAATTTTGATGTGGCTTTCTTTTGTTTCCCTAAAGTTGTGTTTTCTGCGGAAAAACTTCAATGATTCTTCAAATTTCAATTAGTACCTCTTTCTCTCTTTCTTCTTGTTTTCTCTCTCTTGTTTTTTTAAATATACTGAATCTTTTTTTTCCTTTTTTTAGTATACCAAAATGATAAGACAGAAAATATCAAATATAAGCTCTTTTTCTTCTTCTTTTTACTAGATGACGCAGACATGAGAGAAAAAACTTCAATGATTCTTTTTTAAATATACTGAATCTATTTTTTTTCTTTTTTTTAGTATACCAAAATGATAAGACAGAAAATATCAAATATAAGCTCGTTTTCTTCTTCTTTTTACTAGATGATGCAGACATGAAGAACAAGGAGATGGACACAAACACTGAAAGACTTTAAGGAACACTAAAAAAATTTAAAAAATAACAAAATTATATGACCTTGTTTCGAAGCCTAGCTCTGATACCACTTTATGTGAACCTCGTAATCACGTGGTTACACAACCCACAACCAAAAATGAGATTTAATCTTGGAAAGCCAAAATAGTTTGATAGGACTGTGACACAATGGAAAACTGCCACAAGGTACTAGCACTATTGGAATGATTAGAATGACACCTTGAAGCCAAATAATCTTCAATAAGTCAGATTCAGTTTGTTTAAGAACTAAAAAAAATGCAAGAATCACTCTCACACATCAAACTAAAAAGTTCAGAATTAATATTAATCAAAGGCTGCTAAAATTTAGGTTACATGAGTTCAAATAGTTTTTTAAAAGTAACCCTAATGGACCCCTTATGTGGACTTAAAAGAGGTCCACTCAAACCTGACTTAAGACCCTACGTTGGAAAGCCCATGACTTAATCTAAAAGACCTTGGATCCTAGCCAAAAACAAAGTTTTAATTAAGCTCAAACAAGTCTTGGGTTGTAGCTACCAAAATTAAATAAAGCCCAAAAGTCTTATTTATAGTCTTGGGGCTTTATTTAATTTTGGGTTGTAGCTACCAAAATTAAATAAAGCCCAAAAGTCTTATTTATAGCCTTCCATCCAATCCTTTAATCCTAGAAACAAAAGGAAAAGGTAGCCACCGATGTTGTTTCCATGTTGTAGTGGGATTCATTTGTATCATTTGTTGTCCTCACTTCATGACCCAAATAAAGTTGTATTGGACCCCTCCTACACATGTATAACTAAAATGAAGAGATAGAAAACGATGAAATATAACCTTTTTTTTATTAGATGATGTTGATAGGAAGAACAAGAAGATTAACACATATACTGGAAAACTTAAGGAATACAAAAAAAAACATGAAAATAGCATAATGATATGACCTTGTTTTGGAGCATAGCTCTGATACCACCTTATGTGAACCTCGTGATCACGTGGTCACGCAACCCATAACCAAAAATAAAATCTAGTCTCGAGAAGCTGAAATAGGACTAATAGGAGTGTGACACAATGTAAATCTGCCCTAAGGCACTAGCACTATTGGAATGAGTAGAATGACGCTAGGAAACCAGTTAATCTTCGATAAGTCAGATTTAGTTCGTTCAATAATTAAAGAATACAAGAATCACTCTCACACATAAACTAAAAAGTTCAAAATTTAAATTTAATTGATGGCTACCGAAATTAGGGTTAAATGAGTTTAAATAGTTTTTAAGAAGTAACCCTAATGAACCTCTTATGTGGACTTAAATGAGGTCCACTCAAAACTAACCCAAAATTCTAAATTCAAAAGCCCATAACTTAATCCAAGAAAGCCTTGGATCCTAGCTAAAAACAAAGTCTTAATTAAGCCCAAACAAGCCTTGGGATATAGCTAAGAATTTAAATAAAGCCCATAAGGCTTTTCTTTTATAGTCTTCCATCAAGCCCATTACTCCCAAGTTGTAGTAGGATTCTTTTAGCTTATTTTCTGTCCTCACTTCATGGCCCAAATAAGGTTGAATTGGACCCCTCCTGCATATGGATAAGATGTACTATGGTCTCCTCTTGGTACTTCAATGGTCCTTACAATTCTGACCCGATTGAAACCTTCAAAACCAATACATTCATCGCCTCTTTCAATGTCTTTGTCTTAGACCGCATCATTGGATCATTTAGGACATGTAATGGGTCCTTGCTAGTGTTTTTGGCTGGTCCGCATCAAAATGATTACAAGAAAAGACTTTCATGTTGGAGACAAAGTCCTTCTCTATCATTCGCATTTGAAACTATTTCCTGGTAAGTTGCATTCTCGTTGGATTGGGCCCTTTGTTGTTTCTAATGTTTTTCCTTATGGTGCAGTTGAAATTACAAGTTTAGAAACAAATAAGGTCAATGGGCAACGCATGAAACCTCTCTATGAAAGTTGGATGATAGAAATCACGCTTCTTTGGAGTTTGCTAAACCCATTTATGAAGAATGAACATATCACATGTCGAGCTCATGACACAAAACAAAAGTGCTTCCTAGGAGGCAACCTGACATAAATAAATTAGATTTGCTTTCTTTTTTCCTCATCTTTTATTTTTGTTTCTATTTTTGGTCATTCTCCTATATCCCTTTTTATTTAATTTTTAACATTGAGGATAATGTTGTGTTTCATTCAATTGTCTTTTTTTGTTTTTCTTTATTCTTTCAAAAAAAAGAAAAAAAATTATATGATTGATCGTTTTGAACTCCCATTGGTTTATGAGAATATGGGTATTATGTCTGAGAATTAAGTGAGATAAATGAATATATAAATTGAATGAATGAGTATGCATGCAAGTTTTAATATTTAATTGGTTTAGCGATTGACTCTGAAAATATATCATGTTGACTTTATAGCGTTATATCAATGTAAGTTTTTGAGTCTTCAACATTATATTTTTTGATTGTACTTTCTTTTAGTGGTATATATCTCTAGAACTTGCTTTATATCTTATTGAGATTAGATTCACATTACATATATGCATGAAGATGATAAGGCATTAGGAATTCCGTTTGAGCCAAAAAACCAACCTAAAGCATATTATCTTTAGTGAGCCCCTTTTGAGCTTGTTTATCTTTTCTTTGTTTTATCCATGTATAAGCCTTAAACTTTTTATATGTTTTCATCTTTTCTCCTGGCCAAGGATTAGTAAAGCATATACTTGTAATATCTCATGGAATTATGTTTGCAAATGATGTGAAAAGAAAGAAGAGGTGATGTTTGATGAAAAGATGGGAAAAGTTGCCAAAAGTGAAGAACAAAAAAAAAGAAGAAAAGAAAAGAAAAAAAGAAAAAGAAAAAGAAAAGAATAGAAACGAGCTTGAAATCGAAAGTAGCTAAGCATTGATGCTTAAAGATTATAAATTGATGTGATGTAATGGAATATCTTGTTTGAAATATCATTTTTCAGAATGTTCTACTTTCTTTGGTTTGAACCATTGTTTTTACTCTTTTTTACCTCACCTTAACCTTAGCTCCATTACAACCGGAAAATAAGACCTTTTGATTCATGCATGGTTTGTAATATTTTAGTAATGAAGATGAGATTGAAGAGCAAGCTTATGGTAGAACATATTCATTGATTGAATTTAAGAAATTTAAACACATACGCCCTAACCACATGAGTGTTTTGTGCAAAGCAGAAGCTCTAGAGATCGAAATGAAGTTATTCTAGTGACATTAAAAAGCTAACATCCATAAATTTATGGAAAGATAAGTAAAAAGAAATAAAATAAGGAAGATCATGGAAATCACACCCTTTAAAGTAAAATCTTGCAATCTACTAATATCGACCTTCTTCCGTTCCAACTTTAATATCTCAAGCTACAATCGTCAGATTGATGCAAACTCAATTTTTATGGATTCAAAACTCAAAGAAATATGATCTCTCGAAATTCAATCTCAAATACATGTGATATGAAGGAGGTATGAATTGTACAAGGGATAACTAAATTATGTCAACTTAAGGAAGGACTATTTTGTAAAATAGATACTAGGGTTTCTAAGCATATATAAAAGAAGAGAGGAGCAAGGAAATTTTAGCCAGGAGAAAAGAAAGCACAAATCTTCCTGTTCCAAACCCTAAATCATGTTTTCTTCCAATTTTTATTTAGTTGTTCAATAAACATGCAAGGCTAGACTCTTTTACTTGGTTGCAAGGACACAGAAACCTTCAGATTTCAAGAATTGTGAGGTCTATTTTTACTTCAATTTTTTAGTTTATATGATAAATATGTTTTTTTTCACATGCTTATTTTCCTATTATTGTTTATTTAATTGCTAAAAGCAGACTCAAAGTTATTATTGTAGATAATCGATTGATATGTTTGATATCAAAACTAGAGTTGTGGTATATGAACTTATGAAGCAACTAAATTAATAATTGTAGCAGATCTATGTTATTAATTTTTAGAGAGAACATTCAATTGAACTAAATAGATATTGCGGACAATTATGTTTCTTAATTGATCAATTTATATAGATTTTAATGTTGTCATTGAATCAAATTATCAATGCGGACATTGTGGTTGTTTGATGGTTAGGGTAAGTTATATGGTGAATCCATTAACGAACCAATTTTAAGAAGAGGTAAATATTTATCATATAAATTGATGTGTCGTTTCCATGATCAGTTCAAATTTTTATAGGTTGATGTTGATTTGCGACCAAGGTTTGCTTTATTGATATATTTCAGTTTTATATAATTTCCGCTTAGTTTGTTTTAACCTAGCCTTAACAACTTCCAACCCCCTAATTGCATAATATATAAGACGAAAATTTGAACTAAATCATCCTCGTGGGATTGACCCCTTGCTTGCTCTATACTATCTTATTTGATTTGTTTTAAGCTAGTGTAATTAATTTGTGTGACTGCGACATCACAACATAACAATCAATAGAATAAAAGAAATTTTTTTAAGAAAGTAACTAAGACTCAAATGATGGATACCAATAGCAGGAAACGAGTAGAGACAAATGTGGTGAAGCCTAAAAAAGTGTCAAAATCTTGAAATCAAGGCAAGTGACCTCTACAAAGGTATAAAAACTGGGCAGTACAAATCAAAAACCCATCTTGAAACACAGCAAAAATCTTATTTCATGGTCGTAAGAAGAAGAGAAAGCTTGTTGCTAAGCTTATTGTAAAAAAAACTAATGTAAATCTTTTTAGCATCTAAATAATAATAATAATAAATACATTGATTAACTTGTCATAACAGGACTTGACACGACAATAGACCTAGCACAATACTTATGCTAGATGTGTTGATTTGCCCTCTTTTCAATTCAAACTATATTTTCTTTATATATATAAAAACAAAAATCTCTATTACAATGTCTTTCTAGTGAGAAAACTCCCTCTAATACAATGTCTTTTTAGATTGACAATCACTAGTTGATTAGTTAGGTATGCACATGATTCTATTGTATATTTTGAACTCCTCACATGTCCCTCCATCTTCCTTTTTTAATTGGAGTATTAAAAAAAATCCAAGTTTTGAGCTATTTTTATCAAAGATGTGAAATTTGTTCCATTCATAAAACCGGGACAAAACGGCGTTGTTTTCGTCCCAGTTTTAATTCCAGTCCGTTCCGTAAATTCTGGCCAAATTCCAGCCGAAATACCTCGATTTTGTTCTGGGCGTTCCGTTCCGAGTTTATTAAAACGACGCCAAAAGAGGAAAAGAAAGAGAAAGTTCCGATTGTAAATGGTCTGGGGCTGGGATTTTTATATACACTCGCAAGAATCAGTCAAAACGAGAAAATATAAAAAAGTAAATAGAATATTAGTTACCTGTGGAGGAGAAGTCAGTATCAAGTCCGATTGTAGAGGGGAAGCAGGTGGAGGAGAAGGAGGGGGAAGGGGGGAGGAGTTTGCAAAGTTGGGATTTTGAGGATATAACTCTAGTTAAAGACAGCATGGGGGAAGAAGCCATTGATCGGAGATGAAATGGAGGTTCATAAGAGCTAGGGCTTTTGTTTGGAATTTGGATGTGAGGTTTTCGGTGAGTCGGAAGCGATGCTTGGCAATTGGGAGCAGTGACATCAAGGTGGGAGGAAAGGTATCATAATATGGTTTGGGTGATTAGGTGGGCACTTGATAAGGTGTGAGTATAGCTTTCATTTGCTCTCCACCGAATGAAGGAGTACTGCTAATTGATTGATTATCTGATTGATGATCTATTGGTCCAGAAAGAAATATATGGTATAGACAGATTGAGAGGTCTAGAAAACCAATTTGTAAATTCTGTTTTGGTTATCGGTTAGATTTTTTAAACTGCATGCATTATGCATTCTCTATTGAAATATTATGGACTCATTGTTTATAATGTATTTTTCATTATTTTTTTTTTAAAAAAAACATTTGGTTTCTGTCGACTAAATTGAAGGCCAATTTAAATTAGATTGTTAATAGAGGATAAAATAAATTAAAAAATGAAAAACTAGTGGAATAGAAAGATAGCATAGATGGAGGTTTTAAAGTTTGCAAGAAAAAAAAACTCTGGTTCTTCTACTTTTCTAATAATATATTTTTTATCCCTATAAATTTTATACATTCATTTTTTTGTATGAAAAAATCTTTTTTTTTAACTTTTACTCTTTATATTAGAGAGATGATATAATAAGTTGTTGGATTTCATCTCATGACAACAAAATCATGATTGATAGCAATTCCATTCATGAAAAAAATATTAATTTTAATATTAATAGCTTTAATTTAGTGTTTTTTGCCCTTTCCTTTGCATGAGATAGTAAATATGGTCCCTAAGGAGCGTAGTGTAGTGTAGTGTAAAGGGCTTGAGATCTGTACTAATATTCTGTTTACTTTTTTATATTCTGTTTACTTTGAAATACAAACTAAGAGTCTATTTGAGAATGTAATTAATGTCGTTTTGAAAATGATTTTTGTTCAAAAAAACATCAAAATAATATTTTTTTAAAATTATTTTAAATAAAAAAATTCAAATTTTAATTATGCTTGTTAAATTAATATTTTATTTTTTTCATATATCTATCTATATATATAATTAATTAATTATATATGAACAGAACAAAACCGAAACGGCAAGCCGGAACGCTCCGAAACCGGAACGTTCCGTTCAAATCGAAATACCAAAACGACATTGACAACTTTGATTTTTATTGTTCACCTTGTATTGTACATTCTCTCACAAATCACTATCAACTGAAATAATTTCTTTTTCCAGGATTTTTAATTTGACTTTCAAATATTTTTCTTGTACAACTTAGCACTTTTGAACTCCAATTAGTACCCACTTGCTTTTTTTTAAAAAAAAGAAAATATTGAATTGAAAGATTAAGAGCTAAAGTAAAAAGGACCTAGAAAATTAGTGACAACTTTGAATTTGATTTGAAAAGTTCAGTTTGGTCCCCTATTTCTTTTAAGTTAATTTAAAGATGGGAGACCAAAGTGAAAAAACTAAAAAAATAGATGATAACTTTAGTTTTATTTGAAAATTTTAGTTTGGTTCTCACTTTTTTTAAGTTAATAGGTTATTGTTCCATTTAGTTGTAGAAATTTAATTTTGGAGGAAAAATTTATTTATTTTATTTTTTTCTATATTTTTTTTATGAGATTGAAACTTGCTCGATTCTAATATCGAAAAAGAAAGTCATCATTTATACCATAAAAATATTTGACTTTAGTTTTAATGAGTTTTGCTTATTGAGGGGAGTTTCATATAGGTTTTTTTAATCAAAAAATGATTTTTAGATTTAAATTAATTTTTATTTTTGAGTTGCTTTTTTAGATCAAAAATAATTTTATCAAGATATTCAGGGTGCTTTCTAAGTATTTGGATAAAAAATGTTGACAATAAATTTTTTCATAAAAAATATTAAAGCCTAGCCTTTTGGAAGACAATAGTATTTGATTATACTAACACAGATGATAACTCACAGTTTTATTTTGTTAAAAAAAAAATAGGATGGACAATAAGTTTTTTTATCCATTTAAAAAACAAAAAAATAAAGCAAGCCCCGATCATGTATTTTTTATCTATCTTTGTCATGTTATATAATTTTATTTTATTTATAATAAAAAATCATTAAATCTATTTGAGTCAATAAGTCATGTTACATGTTTTACAAGTTAATTCACTACATCCATGCATAATTTAGTTTTTTTAAAAAAAGCATGCACTGCCCGCCTAGTTTTAAAAATTGAATTTCATGCATTGCTATTGATAAAAAAAAAAACTAACCTCAAAACTATAAAAATATAATTTTTCCTTATGTTATTAATGATCTATTTTTCTATCTTTATCTCACCGCTATCATGATTTTAAAAAATAATCATAAAAACTTTTATGCATTTTTTATTGTATAATTAAATGAAAAAATATTTTTTTAATTGAATTTGATGATATTGATGACTTGTATCATGAGTTTGCTTAATTAATTTTTTTTAATGTAGTAGTGTTTATTACCTATCTTATTTTTCAACATCAAGTTAATGAGGGGTTTAATTTTTTAATTTTTTTAGATTATTGTTGCAAGTTTAACAAGTTAGATACAAATTAACTCAAGTATAACAAATAATTTTTATTTTAATATTAAATAAAAATACTTTTTGATATACAACTAATTTTGAATTCATAATTAATTTTTTTTTAAAAAAACATGTTTAAATATTATTTTCTGGTCTGAATAGAAAGAAAAAAACAATAAATTAAAACAAACGATAACCAGTCCCCTGCCTTTGCCTTTGATAGATAAATTGATTTTGAATTCTAAAGAAACTCTTTCCAAAAAATCCATAGATTATTGCAGTAGAGTAGAATATAAATACATACTCCTACTCTCGTCCGTCCATCCATTGATAATTCAGAAACCGATGTCGTTTTCAACTATGGGAGATGAGAAATCGGCGATCATGATGGCGAGTAGAGATCGAGAGTTTTTCATACTAGACGCTGAGTCTCCCGATTCTGAAGTCGCTTCCAAACCCTCATCCTCCTCGTCTTCCTCATCATTGCATCACTCCTCTTCTTCCTCTTCCAAACCCTCATCCTCCTCTTCTTCCTCATCATTGCATCACTAAAGATACGAGGTTGAATTAAGCCATACCTCGGTTTGATGGCCACTATGATCATTGGAGCTTATTAATGGAGAACTTTCTCTTCTTCATAACATCCCAAATCTCCTTTGTTATATTCTGCTTGACATGATTTTGAAGAAGAATACAACAAAGGAGATTTGGGATGCTATGAAGAAGAGATATGAAGGTAATGCAAGAGTCAAGAAATCACACCTTCAAGCTTTACGAAGAGAATTTGAAACTCTGGAGATGAATTTGGGAGAAGGAGTGACAGATTATTGTTCGAGATTCATGATAGTAGTGAATAAGATGAGTGTTTATGGAGAAGAGTTAGAAGATGTGAAGATCGTAGAAAAAATATTACGCACCGTCACAGAAAAATTTAACTATATTGTCTGTTGCATTGAAGAATCAAAAGACACTGAAAAATTGTTTGTGGATGAACTTCAAAGCACACTGATTTTGCATGAACTGAAATTTTGAAAAGCTAGTGGTGAAGAACAGGTCTTAAAAGTTACAGTGGAAGAAGGAGGAGGCAGAGGACGAGGTAGAATTGTGTTTAGAGGAAGGGGAAGAGAAGAAATAGTTGGAATAACAACTATGACAGGAATAATTTCAGCAACTATGACAAAAATTATTCCAACAAAGAAATCAATTATGCGCAACTTGACGAGGAGGATGAGATGTTATTGATGGCCTTTGTAGAAGAAAATAAAGTTGATAGGAGAGATGCGTGGTTCCTTGATTCGGGATGTTCGAATCATATGTGTGGAGATAAAACCATGTTCAACAACTTTGATGAGAATTTTCGACAAATGGTCAGGTTAGGTAACAATACTAGAATAAAGGTGTTTGGAAAAGGGAGTGTAAGGTTGAATGTGAAAGGGATGAATTTCACAATTACAAAAGTATTTTTTGTCCTAGAGTTGAAGAACAACTTATTGTCTGTGGGGCAGATTCAAGAGAAGGGATTGGGAATCTGGATTCAGGGAGGGGTGTGCAAGATATATCACCCCCACAGAGGGTGTATTATCCAGATTACCATGAGCATCAATAGGATGTTTATCCTATTTGCACAAGTGAAAGTGACAGATGTTGAACATGATAAGTGTCTGCACACGACAGCAAACTCGCAGCAAAATCTTCACTATTTGACTCAATTGTGGCATCGCAGGTATGGACACCTAAACTTTAAAGGCATGAAAACATTGCAGAGCAAGGGAATGGTTCATGATCTTCCCACAATTGTTGCCACAGATGAGCTGTGCACAGGCTGCGTAATGGGTAAGCATCATCGGGAACCCATACCAAAAAGGAGTTTTTAGAGAGCCAGTCAAGCATTGGGTTTAATCCACGCTGACATTGGTGGTCCAATTAGCCCTGCATCATATGAGACCAAGAAGTATATCCTGTATTTTACAGATGATTATAGCAGAAAATCATGGATTTATTTGTTACTTCAAAAATCAGAGGCTCTGC
The DNA here is from genome assembly GCA_032356905.1 of Salix exigua. Classification (NCBI taxonomy): domain Eukaryota; kingdom Viridiplantae; phylum Streptophyta; class Magnoliopsida; order Malpighiales; family Salicaceae; genus Salix; species Salix exigua. The sequence continues at coordinate 11,314,666 of CM063593.1, read as the reverse complement.
AACACTTCTAGTATTTCAAGAACAAGGTGGAGAATGAGATTGGTCTCTTCATAAAATGCCTGCGAACAAACAGGGGAGGCGAGTTTACGTCAACGGAATTCAATCACTTCTGCGAGCTAAATGAGATTAAAAGGCAACTCACAACTGCCTATACCCCTCAACAGAACGGGGTTGCCGAACGGAAGAACAGGACATTGATGAACATGGTGCGGTCAATGTTGCTTGAAAAGGAGATTCCAAAGACACTGTGGGGAGAAGCAGTGAGGTGGAGCAATTATGTGTTGAACCGATGCCCAACATTAATGGTCAGGGATGTCACACCAGCAGAAGCTTGGAACGAGATTAAGCCCTTTGTTGAACACTTTAGAGTTTTCGGGTGCATTGCCTGTGTGCCAGAGGTACATCGATCAAAACTTGATAAACAAAGTGTTAAATGAATTTTTTTGGGTGTGAGTGAAGAGTCTAAGGGTTATAGGTTGTTTAATCCAATTACTAAGAAAGTGATTATAAGTAGAGACGTGACATTTGAGGAGGATAACTAATGGGACTAGGATAAAAGTTTCCAAGATCAAATATTTATGAGTTTAGAATGGGAAAGAGACTGTGAAGAATGGGAAGAAGACACTTGTGGAGAAAGAATTGTTGATGGTTCCATGGATTCTAGTAAAAGCAATCATGATAGAGGTGAAAATGCAAATGAAGGTGTTGATAATGCAGAAAATGCAGACATAAGTGTTGATGTGTCTTAGCACAGAGAGGGTGGAAATGCTAATATGAGTGGGGTGAATGCAGGTGTGAATGCGGCTGATATAAGTGATGCAAATGCAGGTGGCAGACTTAAAAATGTTGCTGAGTGTGATGCAAATACAGGTGGCAGAATCAGAATAACCCCAGTCTGGATGAGTGACTATGTCAGCAAGGAGGATTATAATTCTTCTGATGATGAAACGAACCAGGCGCTATTGATGACTGATGACCCAGTGCATTATGAAGAGGCAATGCAAGATGTGAATTGGAGAATTGCAATGGATAATGAAGTGAAATCCATAAAAAAATAATAAGACCTGGACCTTAGTTACAACACCAATTGGGTGTAAGGTAATTGGGGTGAGATGGATTTATAAAACAAAGTTTAATGAACACAGTGAGATTGAGAAATACAAAGCGTAGTTGATCACAAAAGGGTATACTCACAAACATGGGATAGATTACATAGAGGTGTATGCACTAGTGGATAGAATTGAAACTGTCAGAATGATCGTAGATCTGGCAACACAAAGAAAATGAAATATGTTTTAGTTGGATGTTAAATCAGTCTTTCTACACGGTGATCTCAACGAAGACATGTATGTTGAACAACCTAAGGGCTATGAAGCTAAGGGAAGTGAGGATAAAGTTTACAAGCTGCATAAGGCATTGTATGGGCTGAAGCAAGCCCCACGAGCTTGGTTCAGTCTCATGGAGAATTACTTTATCAATGAAGGATTCTTGAAATGTCTGAATGAGCAAACCCTCTTCACAAAACAGACAAAATAAGGTAAAATGCTTATTGTAAGTGTTTACGTAGATGATCACAAAAACCCTCTACATGGGTAATGATGCAGAGATGATGAACAATTTTAAAAGGCATATGATGAAAGTATTTGAGATGACGGATTTGGGAAGAATGAAGTTCTTCCTTGGGATTGAAGTAATGCAAAGAAGTGATGGCATTTTCATTTGTCAAAGGAAGTATGCTTTGGAGATTTTAAAGAAATTTAGGATGTCAGAAAGTCATGAAGTAAGTAGCCCAATTGTCCCAGGTTCTAAACTATGCAAGGATACCAGTAGGGTTGCAATTAAAGAATCATATTACAAGTAAATCATAGGAAGTCTCATGTACCTCACATTAACTCGTCCAGATTTGATATATAGTGTAAGTTTGATTAGTAGATATATGGCTAAACCAACTGTGGTGCATTTATAAGCTGCCAAACGTATATTGAGATATTTGAAGGGTACATTTGATTATGGAATCATGTACAAAAGGGGAGGGTCAACTGACTTGGTTGCCTATATCAATAGCGACTATGACGGGGATGTAGATGATCGGAGAAGCACTTCTGGTTATATGTTTCTTTTGAGCTCTGGAGCAGTGTCTTAGGCATCAAAGAAACAATTGATTGTTACTTTGTCTACCACAGAAGTAGCGGCTTGTACGAGCCAAGTGGTATGGATGAGAAGAGTACTTGATCAGCTCGGTCAAGTTCAGAAGAAAAATACCATTGTCATGTGTGACAATAGTTCCACTATCAAACTATCAAAAAATCCTGTCATGCATGCAAGAAGCAAGCACATCGACGTACGTTTCCATTTCTTGAGAGAGTTAGCTACTAATGGAATAATTGAGCTGACTTATTGCGGGACGGGAGAACAGATCACGGATGTGATGACGAAACCATTGAGGTTAGATTTTTTCTAGAAATTTAGAAAGCAGATGGGAATGTGTAAAGTTGATGAGATAAACTAACTAAGAACCATAGTTAGTTTAGGGGAGGGATTGTAGTGGTATAGACAATCTGTTAGAGTCTGTTAGTAACTACTACTAACAGAATTATTATTACGTAGTTAAGGATGAGCTTAATTAATCTGTTAAGTGGTTAAGCTTGTTTAGCACAATAAATAAACACACGTGACTAGTGGCCTGTGACTAGAGGTTATAAAAGCCATTCCTTTTTCTGTAATTCAATAAGACTTTACTTCAGTTCATTTCAACATTTCTTCACAGCTACGTGGCAATAATTGTTATTATCATTACTATTATTCTTCTTGTAATTGAAATTCGAAGTCTGGTAAATATAGGTTTAGTTTGAGCTTAATAATAATTCACTTGATTGCTAATTTTTTATTTGATTTTTGAGGAATTAAGTAATCAATTTTTTCCCTGTTTTGGGCTCTGAATTCGATTCATAAACTTAGGACACACACACACACACACAACAACTTTAATGGTTAGTTCAAAGGGTAATAATTAATTGAGAAAATTATATTGTGGATTTAATTATTCAGTCTTGAATTTACTTGGATCCTTAATTTTTTTAAAAATAATCCTTGTGCTCAAGGAGCTTGCTATGACATTGCGAAGTACTAAACTAAGGCTATCAATGAAAATTTTTGCATATTTGAGGATTTTTACTTCATGTGCTGACTGCTATCAAATTGTTGCTGCTGCTTCTTCATTTTTTTTCTAAAATAAAAAAAAATCTAACATTTTTCTGTCTTTTGTTTGTGTAGACGTTTTACAAAGTTGTTAGGAGCTGGGCTTCAAAAAAATTCATGACAGGATGGTGCACCACTCTATCTTCCATTTCCCTTATTCCCTTAGATGGATCTTTGCATCTTTGCACAATCTTAGATGGACAGACATACAAAAAAGAAAAAACAATCTAGGGAATAATTTGAAGTTTTTATATGCGTTGACATTGTTTTGTGAAAATTACAATAACAAGATAATTACATGGTCTTGACGGCATCCTTAGCAAGACTTTTTTAGGTGTTTATTTCTTGTTTGGTCTTTGGTGGCATTACACTATGAACTTTGCAACTATCGCAATTTTTTTTATATAAATGAGATCACCTAGGATGTCTCTGATATGAATTTCTTTTCTTATGATTGGGGGAAGTTTTGAAACACATTATGATGCAACCAAAGTTTGTATTTGCATGCTTTTAAAATTTTGTTGTTGCATCAATTCATCTTGTTTTCTGGTCAATGGCAAGTACTTGACATTTCACTTGCCATTAAAGATTGTGTGAAAGTAGAAACTTTGCAAGATAGTCCTTGTTTTGCTTGGTGCACAAGGATTGTTCTTTTTACCATGTAAATTTATTGGGTGTCTAAAGAAGCTACTCCAATGGGTTTTGAGGGAAACCATGACCCTTTTAATGTGATTGGACTTGGTATTTTCCTTCCAGGTGAATGAACATTTGAATAGATACCATGGACTGCAATTGTATTGGAAGAACTTGGAACATCATTTATTCAGAATACTTTAACATATAAGATTTCATATCTGTTTCGTGTCTTTCTTTTGGCTTAGAAGATTATTTATTTAGAGCTTGTTTGGCATTGCGATCCCACCGGCGTTTCGCTGAAATTTGAATTTTTTTTTTTTGCATTTTAAATGAATATGTTTTGGTGTTTTTAGATCATTTTGATGTGATGATATCAAAAATGATTTTTTTATTTCGATATGAAAAGTACTTTGAAAAGCTACCACAATCACACTCCCATATGATGTGAACCTCGTGATCATGTAGTTACGCAATCTACAATCAAGACTAAGAGATCTGATCCCAAAAAGTCAAAATAAGTTTGAAAAGAGTGTGACACAATAAAAAAACTTGTTCCAAGATATTAGAATGAGTAGAATGATGCCACAAGCCAGCTAATTTTCATTAACTTAGATTCAGGTCATTCAAGAATTGAAGAATGCTACTTTAAAACTAAAAAATTCATAAGTAACATTCATCAAAGACTGCCAAAATTTAGCTTACATGAGTTTATAGAGTTCTTGAAAAATTAAACATAATGGACCCCTTATGTGGACTTTTAAGAACTAACAAATGCAAGAATAAATCATATTTTAAAACTAAAAAATTCATAAGTAATATTCATCAAAGACTGCCGAATTCAGCTTACATGAGTTTATATAGTTCTCGAAAAATTAAACCTAATGGACCAATTATATGAAATATATGAGTTTCACTCAAAATTGACCCAAAATCCTAAATTGATAAATCCATAACTTAATTCAAACAAGCTTTGGATCCTAGTTGAAAACAAAATATTAATTAAGTCATAACAAGCCTTGGGTTGTAGCTATCACAATAAAATAAAGCTCATAATATTAAATTCATATTTTTCCATGAGAAGAAGAGAAAGAAGTAAAATATTATAGAGCTAATTCAAAGTTTATTTATAACATTCCATTCAGCCTCTTAATCTTATAAACAAAAGTAAAAAGCAGTCATCCATGTTGTTACCAAGTTGCAATAAGATTTTTTTTGTTTCCTTTGATGGCCTGACTTCATGGTCTAAATAAGATTGTATTGGATTCCTCTTGCACATAGACAAGAGGTACTAGTGTCTCTTTTTTATACTCCAATAGACCTTGCAATTTTGACTTGGTTGAAATTTTCAAAACAAATACATTTAATGTTTCTTTCAATGTCTGTCTTAGACTAGGTCATTAGACCATTTGGAACATTCAATGGATTCTTGCCGGTGTTTCTGGACTAGCCCATATCACTATATAACATATAAGATATCATGTTTATTCCGTGTCTTTTTTTTTCCATGCTTTTGATAATTCATCAAAATATGCAGATAAGAATTTGATGATTGAATTTGCTTATTGCCTTGCATATTGTGCTCAATCTGTTACAGTTGCTCACACTTGGCTGTTTTGCAGTGTCATCCTGTTTCCCATTGCAATCACTTTCTACATAACATGGTGGTTTGTTCACTTTGTGGATGGATTCTTCTCTCCAATCTATGCCCACCTTGGAATTGATATCTTTGGTAAGCATGATTTAATTTAGCATCATAATCCTTTTCCTGTCCAAGGATAACTGTATATTATTAAGCAATTCATATTCTTACCGATCATTTAGCTTGGTTTTTTTTTGTTTTTTGGTCTTTGATAGATCTTGGATTTATAACCTCCATAACATTCATTTTCTTGGTCGGGGTATTTATGTCATCTTGGTTGGGAGCTTCTGTCCTGAGCCTTGGGGAGTGGTTTATCAAACGGATGCCATTTTTTCGCCATATTTATAATGCCTCTAAGCAAATTAGTGCTGCCATATCACCAGGTCTGTGCTCAGCTTAATCATTATGTTTCCATTGGATGAGTTTAAGCAGCTGTCATTCACATATCATTCTTATTCTGTATTCCAGACCAAAATACTCAAGCTTTCAAGGCATCCACGTACCGGTGAATATGCTTTTGGGTTCATTACTTCATCTGTCATCCTCCAGGTCTGCAAGTGGTTTTCTGCTGTACAATATTCGATTAAAACTTACACTGCAAAAAAAAAAAAAAAGAATGACAGTATCTGATAAATGTAAACTTTAGCTTGTCCATCAATGAGTGATCGCTGTCTAACCCAAATTATTTTGGTATCTCTCAAAGATGTATTTTCCTTGCTGTCCATGTTAGAAGACACGCTGGATCCATAAAAGATTCCTGAACTTTTGAATTTCTCAATTTTTTTGGGGCTGGTGTACAACAATCCTAATTGATAAGAAGATTCTAGAGGTTATTGCAGTTTGGGATATTGAGGGTGTTAGCCTTTCATAAAAACAGAGTTCATATTGTGATACTGATAACTTGATAAATGCGAGTCATAACATCAATAGCATTTACATTCAAATTCTCATGTAGTATTCAATGCAGAACTACCCTGGGGAAGAGGAGTTAAGTTGTGTCTATGTTCCCCCGAATCATCTGTACATTGGTGATATCTTCCTAGTCAACACCAAGGATGTTATCAGACCCAATCTTTCAGTCCTTGGAATTGGTAAGGACTCAGTTATTCTTACCTTCACTTTATCAAATGTCTTTTGAGCATTCCTGTTGGAGTAACAGGTTATCTTTCTTAAGCTGTTTTTATTGAGGATGCTTGAAATGCAATCTTGCTTGTTATTGCATATTAACGTACATTTTAGGCTCAAGAGTTTATGTATTCTCAAGGTATTGAGTCCATGGTGAAAGATGGGTTCTGACCTGTTTTATATTTTTCCCTGCCCAAAAATGAGGGAAGCAAAAGAGATCTCTTTCCCCCCATCCTCTTCCACTTGTACTTTGTCAGATGTAGCTTTGCAAAGTCGTCTAATTTATTCTTTCTCTGATAACAGAAATTGTGGTATCTGGGGGAATGTAAATGCCCCAGATCCTGTCAGCACTCGATTCATGCATTTCAGTGGAAAGAAGTTGATCTGAAAGAAGCTGAGATTGAAGAAAATAGTTGTAGAAGATTATTTATTACTTCTATTGGTTTCATATTGAAGCATCAGAATGACCACTCCATCAGATTTGTGCTGATAGCACTGGATTCGAGGTTAGATAAGAAAAATCATGGTTGTATCGGATTCTGGTGACATGTGTAACATTTGTTATTAAGAAGAATGTAGATTTAGTATTTGCTTGGAATAGTCTGGTTTACGATGGCAGGTAGGCTCGTTGGTTTTGGGGTCGTTTTTTCTCCCACATAAGAATCGTCTGGGCTAAACTGTTCTGAATGTCTACTTCATAAACTTGTGGACTGGATTGGAACTGTGCGTGATTTACTAAAAAAGTGACCATATTTATTTTCAGCTCAAATAACACACACACACACACACACACTTGCCCCCCTCGTATCACAATTGAACAGACCTGTCCTCTGTCTAGTCTTGAAGAGCATATGATTTAAAATCATTTGCGCTCTCGGACCACTTCAGCTAGCCGCATTCCGTTCAACATTTCTCTAGAAAATATATCCATAAAAAGAGCCTTGCAAGAATTAAAAAAGAAGACAGTTAACAAAGTGAGTTTAAAAAGAAAAGGAGCTCAGAAACTTTTATCTGACCCTTTACTGCATTATCATCCATCAGTCAATTATGTGATCTCGTTCCGCATCTACTTGACCTGTGATGATTTAGTTGAAGTAAATTACCAAGTTAACTAAATTATCCCTTAACAAAATTGAACTTGAAAAAACCAAAAAAATGGGAGTTCAATCTTACATCCTATATCATGTTCCCGGTTCTATCTAATAACTTTGTTTATCATAATCATTTTTATTTAATCAGACTTGATTGTAATAACTTTGTTTCTTGGAATTAATATTTTATAATAAAAAAACATGCATAGCCAAGTGATTGAATAAAATAAATAAACAAGTAGGGCTGCAATGAAATAATGCCTCATAATATCAAGAAAAATTTGTTGAAATCTTCATCATCATAAAATAAGTAAAATTAATTTGTGTTATATAAAAATATGTTAAAAATGTGCCAAATATTTTTAAAAAATACAAACAAAAAACTAATATTAAATTGAAGGGTGAGTTAAGAAGGAAAACAAAATGTTGAAAAAAAAAGAGAAGAAAAGAGATTTAAGCACCCCATGCGCCAGGCCTTTCATCTAAGGTCTACATGCCTAGGATGATTTTATTTCTTTTGTTTATTAAGAGGAAGAAGAACTGTCATTCACCCTTTATGTTTTTGAAAAAAAGAAGATAAACAGGCAATGTGTCAACTGCTACCTAGTTTTAGACAACCAGAAGGTCGTTGAAAATTCAGGCCAAAAGTTTACTACGAGGTTATGGCAAAGACATTTACTCACAACTTACCTATGAAGTTGTATAATCTCATTAACAAAGTAGATCACTGTGAGTAGATATGTTATTTTTGAATAATATAAAACTTGGAAATGGAATTAGGATAAAAAATAAGTCAAATGGATCAGTATTAATTTGGTTATTAAAGATGAAGTAGAAGTGCCACTAATACTTATAAAAGCACCAATAGTACTAGAAAATAAGTCTTAAACTTCAATACACAGAACAGATTTTTTTATATTCGATAGGAGAAACACATCAATATCAAGATCATACCACCACCACCATCAACATTTTCATGGAAGAACCAAAAACGATAAGAAACTTGGAAGATTTGTATGATGCCATTAAAGTAATTGAAGATATAAACCTTTTTTTAATAGATACTGACATGTTTAGCTTTAATGAAGCTATCATAAAAGACAAATGAATAGAAAAAATACATGTCATTAAGAAGAATGACACTTGGAAACTAATTTATCTATCATAAGGCAATAAAGCAATTAGTGTCAAATAGGTCTATAAGAAAAAGAAGAAAACAAAAGATGAAGTATAAAGATATAGAACAAGATGAGTGATAAAAGGATACAAGTAGAGAGAACGCATTGACTTTGGAAAAGTCTTTTCTCCTATACTTTAGTTAAAGACAATCAAACTAATGATCTTACTAGCAATCAAGGTAGTCAAAATCGAGATTTTGACACGAATCGGAAAGGGCTCCAAAAAATCGGATCGTAAAATCATAAGGTCGTACCCAAATTTGTCCTTACAAAAATCGTAAAATCATAGCTAAAATCGTGTGAGAAGAAAAATCGTAAAATCGTATGTAAAATATTTCTGAATACAAAATAGCATAATTATGGACATAAAACTTAATTAGTTTAGGTTCATACATGATGTAAAATAACTTCAAAACACATTACAAAACAATAATGTCCATAGAATTTCATTAGGTAAAAACAAACATATTTAAAATAAATATTTTAATGATATGCTATATAAATTAAAATCAGTCTCATGTCTGTCATTTTCCTCGTTATTTTTAATACATTTATCAAAAGTATTATTATTGAAAGGATTATCAGTACTAAATTACTAATACTGGTATCAACAGTCAACATCAATATTAGTATATTACTAGTACTAGCTCCAACTCCAACAAATTATTTTAACATCAGGATATAAAAATGATGTAGAACATTACATTTTTTAATTTAAAGTAAAAAATAAAAAAAAATAAGTATAAATTTGAAAGTTAATATTACTGATTTTCAAGAGTGATTCCATGATATATATATATATATATATATAATTTTTATTTTTTATAAAATCAACACAACAATTTATTTTTTTATAATATATATTTTTTATAATTTTTTTAATATATATATTAAAAACATTATATATATATATATATATATAATTTGTCCAGCAAAATGTTGGACAAATAATCCTCTCCTTATTTGTATTTGTCGGATTGAGTGGTTTTAGGAAAGCAATTGAGTCGTTTTTCTCATTATATACTCTCCTTATAATGGTCGAAATCGGATTGAGTGGGAATTGAGTCGCAATTCCTCTCCATTGCCAAAACATTGTATTTGTCTGATGTGGGACAAATTTTTGTCCCACATCGGACAAATATAATGTTTTCGCAATTCCTCTCCTTTTAAATACCCTCGTCTCCAGACTCTCCCCTATCCAACCGAGAGTCTCCACTCTCCTTTTAAATGTTTCCTTCTTTAATTGTCCCACATCGGATGAGAAATAAGAAGGTAAATTTTTGTGTGTATAAATATAAGAGGTGATTAAATAAATCAGTGCAAGATTTGGTGTTAAAATAATAAAAAACCTGGATCGTAAAATCGGACTAATCCGGTCCGATTTTACGAGTCAACCCGATTTTGACCGGGTTTGACCGAGTTTGACCGGTTTCGATTTTTCTACCGGTCCAACCAGGTTTGCTGAGCCAACTCGCAAACTTGTACGAGTTTGCGAGTTGACTCGTGATTTTGACTACCATGCTAGCAATACAATATCAATGAAAGATCTATCAACTTAATGTAAACTCAATATTTATGAATGGTTATTTAGAAGACGAAAAAAAAGATATCTATGTTGAAAAAGTACTTGAATATCTTAAAGTCAATAATTTATGCATGTTATAAAAGATAAAGAAAGCTCTCTATAGTCTAGAGTAAGTTCGGCATGCTTGGAATACCAAAATTGATCGGTACTTTTAGGAAAATAAATTTCAAAAATATCCATATGAACATGCAATTTATGTGAAGAAAAAAGATGCTAGAAGCATTTTTTTTTTTTTGTTTTGCATGTTTATATGTTAATGATTTGATTTACACTAGCAACAATACTACTTTTTTTTAGGTTTTCAAGAAAAAAACATGGTATCAGAGGTTAAGATGATTAACATTTGATTTGATGACACTTTCTTGACCTAAAAATGATATAGAAAAAAGATATGATTTTTATATCCTTAGATAGTTATGCCAAAGACATTCTTAGAAGCTCAAGATGGAAAGTTGCAATCTGATATCAACTTTAATTAAAAGTGGATTAAAATTGAAAAAAAAGAAAAATAAGAAATGTTTATCCAACCTACTTTAAAAGCAGCTGGTGGGAAGCTTGAGACCAGATATGCACATGAAGCGAGAGTTATCAATAAATATATAAAGACATCATGATAAGGTCCCAGTCAAAAGCCAAAGTCCAGTAACTCATTTGTTCTCTTTGGGTGAGAACTGACCACAAGACAATATAGGATAACAGTTATTCGATGATCTCTATTCGTTTTCTCTTAGTGCTTATAAATTCATCAGCTCTCTATTTGTGTTTCATTATTCATCTACCGGTACATTATTCACTTTATATTGCAGATTTTAAATTTAAAATAAAGATGTAAGTGAAGACAATGACTAATGCTTTTAATATAACAATAACTGATGGTTTAATATTTGCTTCCGTTAACCCTTTTAATCCCTTTCGGCAACGGTTACGCCTCTGCATGATCAAGCTTGTCTTGTTCTTGCTCCTGCACTTCCTTCACTATCACTTCCAGCTTTATACTTGGAATTTAGCTTAATTGCTCTCATTGACCTTCATGGCTTATCACACCATATCAATCTCGCATAAATACAACCATGAGAATTTTTTGCTACATCAAAGTAACAATGAATGAAGGTATGTTTTGTAATTTAAGTACAAATATCATTCTTATTGGTTACTTGATAATGATTAAGGTAGATACGTAAATGGAAAAAAAACACAAAATGATTTGTCTTTTTCATGGGAGATATATATATATTTCATATGGTCATCCAAAAAGCAATCAATAGCAATGTTATCAAGTTATGAAACCAAGTATGTTCTTACCAACCTAGTTGTATGTTATTTAATATTGTTTATAAATATGTTAAAGCATTTGGAATTTTCTTAAGATTCGCATTAGAAAAGAACCCAATATATCATGAAAAAAGTAAATACATCGATACACATATCAATTTATTTGAGAACATATGAAAAACACAGAAGCTGAATGGATATAAATGATCAAGGTGTAAAATTCTTTACAAAGTCATCAAAGGGAGAGACATATATCATATTGAAGTTCATACATGGAATGACATCTATTGATTTAGTTTAAATTAGGGATTTGTTTTAGTAAACTCAATCTAGGTCAAGGATGGCAATCACCAAACATTGACCAACAACCACTGCCAATGGTTTTCACATTGCCATCAACCATTTGCTTTCACACTTTAAGTCTGGTTTTTATGCTTCTATTTTGTTTATAAATAAGTAGTTAAGCTTATGGTTATTGTGTGTGGAAAATAAAGAGAAAAAACACGAGAGAGAAGTTGAGAGGGAGATTTTCTCAATATATGCAAGCTTGTTATTTTATAAAATAAAAGAGCTAGTTTTAATCTCCTCTAAGTATTTCTAAGCCACCAGTGGTTTCTCCAACCAGTAACAAGTTGTCAATGTTCTTGCTCTCTAATTTGGTTACATGATTCACTAGAGAAAGAAAGACACTGTATCTCCCTGTTAATTTATGGTTTCAATCTCTTGGACAAAGATCATGTTGTTGGCAAGTTCAACTGAACCAGTGCTTTCACCACCCGCCTCTCCCAATAATAATAATAATAATCTATTATCTGTTATCCAATAGAATGCTGGAGAATAAAAATGGAAAACTTGATCAATTTCTGCATCTAAAAGCAATTATCATTCTCTGTTTTCTAAATTTTTACGTAGAGCATGTAATAGTTATTAATGTACTTCCCTCTTTCTTCAGGTGGTCATCTCCGAACAACGAGCTAGGAGAATGGCTGGACTAATGTAAACTAATATTAGCGCCTTGCATGCCTACCAGCCAAATCAGAGTATTAGATTTGAGGCCATATGCATGGTAATTATCCCAAGAAAATATAAGGTGAGTGGGGCTGATACAATCAGCATTCTTTCCGAGTTCCCATGACTTCCTGCTAGCTGCAGGAAATTTTCATGCATAAGATATGCAAACCCAAGTTTCAAGAATTTAAACTACAAAATGCACAGCATATTTCTGGTCAATTCCTTCAAACTTCCGTTCTACCATAGTGCCAGAGAAAGGTCACCCAGGGAGCTGAATAGACAACCGGCAGAACTTGGTAATCAAGCACAATTTTTCCTCTTCTTCATGCGCTTTTGCACCAATGACAATTCAAACCTTACTGGTCCATTGATTTCCTCTTCACTGTCTTCACTATCCAGCACAATTATTGATTCAGCAACTGGTGAGTCTTCCCCACTGGACTCAATCCACTTGTCAATTTTCCTACTTTGATGCTGGATAGACTGCTGCTTCTGAACAGTATCTGGAAAGAGTTTCTGTGAGTCCAAAAGCAACCTGCTATCATTCTCATTGCTCCCCTGCAATTGAGTGCGAGGAGCCGAAGATAGTTTCTGGCTAATCCCAGTCTTTTTTGTAGTTGGCGAATTTGAAAATGGAAGCTTGTGAATTGGCACAATATTCTCTTCGCCATCCTCTTCTTGTCCCTGTGATGAGGTTTTAAATCCCAGAGAAAGCTTCTTACTACCTAGCCATGCCCTGTTACAACCTGCATTGATGGTGCTATTATCAAGTCCAATAGAAGAATCCCTACAAGGCAGTTCATTATATTTGAAGGATGAGCCCACCATCAAGGTCTCTGGAGATGAATTAAAATGGGACTGAGAAGGCAATAGTTCAGGGATTCCATGGATTTCCTCATTCATGCCATCATTTGGTTGGTATGCATCCAAAGCTCCAGGCAGCATCTGATGGCTAAACGGACAAAGGTTGTCTGAGCTTGTGCTTTTGTTGCCAAACGTTGATATCTTATCATCATCCTTGTGGAGTCGTTTATCATTACAGTTGCTAACATGCAGCCCAAGAAAATCCAAAGACGTCATAGGAGCAGTTTGTGGGTTGCAGAAGGAATTATAATGCTTTGGATTTATATTCTTTGTTTTATGTTCAGGGAATCGAATTAAGGATTCAAGAGACAACTTCCTCCCAATGCCACATGGCTTCTCATATTTCAAAATGTACTCTTCAGGCATAACAATCGACTCTTTCCCCTCTGCTTTTGTTTCTGTGTGATTTCCGAAGTAAAACTGGAGGTCATGATTTTGCTTGTTATTCACATCTCCATCACTTCCCCTGTTACAAGTTGAGGTGGCAGACTCCAGAGACAACTTTCCACCAATCCCACTTGGTTTCTTATGATTAGAAACGAAATCCTTATTTTCATTTGCTAACTCTTTGTCTGGTCCTTTAAATTCCATCTAGAGCAAAAAATTACAAATTCAAAAAGATCCAGATTTTTTAAAAATAATTTGGGAAAACAACCAAACACACACTACCATTGTGCTTGAATTTGTGTCACTTTGAATGTATTGAGTACTGCAGCTACCAAGATTGGCTCCAGGCTTAGCATATTCCTCAGTCATGGCTCGAGCTCTTTGGTCAAACACCTGCCTGTTATATTTGTATTCTCTGCTCTGCACATTCATCCCCACATATCAGAAAATTGAGACTAATTTATTCAATATTACTGTCTGATTAATCTGTGTACATATCCACTTACGGCTTCACACATTAGGCCATCATCAGGATTTGGCTCACACAGCAACAGTCCTATGCTTGTTAGCACTGTTGAAATGTTTAATGATGGTTGCCATGCACCCTGCTTGTATACAAACACAAACCATGTTATAAATAGCAGGTTTGAGAGAAACCCTACAAGTTCATAAAGACATCCAATGCCTATTGATAACAAAAAAAAAAAAGTTTCCTGGCACTGTATGGTCAGCAAGAAATAACAAATACATTCAAAAAACCTCAAGAAATTTCTAGCCATCCATGATTTGTCTAACAGTAAATAATTGGATATTTGTCACTGCCCAAGAAGTATAAAGTTCAGTTTCATGACAAATATCCTCCAGATCACAGTTCTAATATTTCATATAATGGAAAAAGGGACTGAAAAACTAGATTGCAACCTTTACGCTTTAAGAGTTAATTCAAACTAATGGACCAACAACTGAATTTAAAGGCCAACTTCTTGCCCATTTCAATGAAAAATGGGAAGCCAAGGGAGTACATACTCTCAGCCGAAAATGCAGGCAGGATTTTTTAAAATATCAACACATGTTGCTGTCAAATGCGGGAAGAACAACCGATCTTGTCAAAACGGTAAATTACAGAATCAATATAACTAGAAGCAATGAATTTGAGATATTACTTTAGATTAATTCACACTTTATTTAATAAAAAGTCTATACGAAGTAGAATCAGTAGATTAAATTCTTGAAAAATAAAACCCAGAAAACAATCCAAAGCGATCATGCTCAGAACATTATATATTTATAGGAAACCAAAAACAATCTTTCACTTTCGACAAGAGAAATCAGAAAAGAAAAGAAAAGATGAATTAAAATGTGGGTGGGTGTCACCTTCGGGGGAAGATTTAGAATGTCAAGGCAAATCCGACCTCCGTTATCTATATTAGGATGATAGATTGGCGTGGCAAAGGTCACACTTGGAGGCTGAAATGGGTACCTAAACATAATGTAAAAAAATTAAAACTAAAAACCCATCAGAATTCTCAATTACATGACATAAATGTATATAATAACCTATCGGGTATTTGAATCTTAATTCTGAAAATCCCTTTAGCATATACACTCCCTGCGGGCCCTTCAATCTCTGCCCTAACAAAAAATTTGGTCAACAAATAACACAATTTTTTGAGTTTTTCGATTGGTTATATAACGAGAAGTAACTTACGGACGTCGATAAATGACAAAGAGGAGAGACCGGAATCGGTGGAGAGAAAAGGAAAAGAGGCGCCGGGGGGAGGTTCGGTCAGGAGGAGCTTGAGCTCCTTCTGCATTCGAAGATTGAGCCTCGCGGCTTGTGCCATTTCGCGAGTAGCAAGTTCTCTTTTCTTGTTTTTTGTTTTTTTGGTATGGTTTTGGTTTCCGTGGGGTTTCTGTTGATAAATGCCACCCGGTATATCAAATTCACTATCTACAGGTTACGTTTTTTATGCAATTAAAAAAATATATCAAACAATCAATAAAAAGTAATCAACACTAAAACTTTTCACGTGAAAAGCTTCACTTAACGATCACAAGAATATATTTTGTCAAAATCCTTCCACTATCATAAATAATAAAATTACAAAGTATTGTTTTTTGTTTTAGCTAAAAAGAATTTACTTTCTCGTGTTATAATTAATTATTTTAATATTTAATCACTAAAATTATAATATATAAAATATATTAATACAGAAAAGCAATCCATATATTTTTTTTCATTGGACATAAGTTGAGCAAATTTGTCTACTATTTTGTTTATATATTCTCCCATACGGTTTTTGTTTATGTAATATTAGATTTTAAATAGTATACATAAAAATGTTATAAGATTAATTTTTTAATCAAAACAACCTAAAATCTAATAATTATTTTTTCTAAGAAATACAACCTAAACAAAAGAGGAAATAATAATAATTAAAAATCAATCTCAAAACAAAATATATAAATAATTTTAACCCAATGGTTGAATTTAAAAAAATTAAAAGGGGTGCAAGGAATGAAAAAATAATTCTTTTATTTCTTGATTTAGTTTAGATCGATTTATGTTTTTAGGAATTTTTGATATAATTCTAAATAATTTGCCTCTATCTATATATTTATACTCTTAGTTTTGTCTTTTAATTTTTATTACAATTTATCTTTATATTAAATGTAGATTTAGTTAAAAAAAAATAGAGTAAGTTAACATTTGATGGTGTGAAATGAAAGTAAAACCTTTTCCTTATACATGTATAGTTAATATTCAATTGTTAGTTATTTGTTATATTTCTTTAGACATCAATATTAAACAAATATTAGTATCTATAATTATTTTTAAGATAAAAAAACTTTAAAATAATCTCTCATTATTTTATATGAATTATGTATAATTAAATAAATATATTAAAAAAACTAAATAATTGAAAGTCTTATAGATTGATTATTTCGCTCTAATGTATAGCTCTATTAAAAAAAATCAAGAACCATTAATATTTTTGAACATGTTATAAAATTTAGTTTTCTTTTCAGCGAATCTCAAGGAAAGTGACTCATATAATTTTTATTTTTTGATAATTTGACCAAATATTTTCACCTGTTTTGTCTTTGTGGTTCTGTATATTTTTTATTCATGTAATAATTTATCTGAAATATCATACATAAAAAATTGTAGAAGTTAATTTTTCACAAAAACAATATTGATTAATGAATTATCTTGATTCTTCTTCTTCTTCTTCTTATCATGATTGTTAAATTATCATAATTATTGTAAATAAATAATATTCTAATCAATACCGACATTATTATCATTGTCACTATAATTATCATTATAAAACAAAATTCATTTTTTTTTTATTTTCCAAGATTTGTTCTTTATATTATTATATTCTAAGTATTTTAGAATACTAAGATTAAATTAATTTGAGAATTGATTAAAACAAACTTACTTTGTGTGTGTGTGTGTGTGTGTGTGTGTGTGTGTGTGTGTGTGTGTATATTAAGGTATTAACATTAAAAAAATATAATAATATATAATAACCTTTAGGAGAAAAATCCTTAAAAATAGTCATTATCATTATTTTAAACACATTTTTCATAATAAAATGAATATATAAAAACCTAATATATAATTATTATTATTATTATTATTATTATTATTGTAAATATTTTTGCTATCATAAGATTCGAAAGTTTTGCAGGCCGATTATTTTGCTCATATATATAGCATTATGAAAAATCTAAGACCATTAAATGTTTTTTGCATTTTAAAAATTTGTTTATGGCTACTGCGAAATGGAGGGCAATTGACTCGTATATTTTTTTTTTCATTATAGATAATTTGCCCCAATTTTCCACTTGTTTTGTCTACATGTGACTTTGTATATTTTTTTATTTATATGATATTAGATATGAAATATCATACATAAAAAACCGCAAAAATCAACCTTTAAGAAAAATAACATCAACTAATGAATGATTTTGATTATTTTTGTCATTGTTATTATCTTGATTTTTAAATTGTCATAGTTATTATAGTTGTCATTATAAATAATATTAATTCATATTCTAATTATTATTACTCATACTATTGATGACACTATAATTATTGTTAGAAAAAAAATTAAATTATTTTTTATTTATAAGATTTATTCTTAATATAATTATATTCAAAATATTTTAGAATACTGATATTTATTTTTTTTATTTCAAACACACCTATGTTATACATAAATACATACATACATACATACATATATATATATATATATGGACACCAATATTAAATAAATATCACATATTCATAATAAAAAACTTACAAATAATCATTATCATTATTTTGAAATAATAAATCTTTAAACAAAAACTAAGAGCATGTACATATAAATATAAAATAAAATAGGAACTATTTAAGAAATATATATGAAAAAAATAAAGGAATTAAAATAAAATCCACGATTGAAAATATAAGGGCCAAAATGAAAAAAAAATATATGATAAATTTCATTTAAGGGACAAAATTGAAACAAATCTAAACTTTGATACCTAAAACATTTAATGCAAAAATGGAAATTAAAAGACTGGGGATCGAAATAAAATAAAATATATATTCAATTTGAATTGAAGAATAAAATTGAAACCAATCAAAACTTTGATATTGAAAAAATTAAGGATTTCAAGCCAATCGAGCAATTAAAAAATTGAGGACTAAAATGAAACTACAGTAATTACTCAATTTCAATTGGAGGAAAAAATTGAAACAAATCCAAACTTTGATACCTACAAAATTTCATGCAAAACTGGAAATTAAAAGACCGGGGATCAAAATTAAACTAAAATATATAATCAATTTGAATTGAAGAATAAAATTGAAACCAATCAAAACTTTGATATTGAAAAAAATAAGGATTTCAAACCAATCGAGAAATTAAAAAATTGAGGCCCGAAATGAAACTACAATAAGTACTCAATTTCAATTGGAGGATAAAATTGAAACAAATCAAAAATTATATAACAAAAATAAGGATAGAAAAAACAATCAAAAGATTAGGGACTATATTGAAAAGCCAATAAACAACCAAGTAAGACGTGTACTTTCACATGCAGGAAAGAGAAATGGGGGAAAAAACTTCAACCTATCACCAACATATCTCTGTCCACTAGGAGGAAGATAATATGGTAGAGAATAATTCCAGACATTGATTGGGCATTTTACATGTCAGTATACGTCGCACATGTTGTTGGCAATCGGCGTGAGCACATAAATAGATGACGCATCCGGCAACACACAAACGGTATCTCGCTAAAAAATATAATAAAAATAGTAAATTACCATTATACTCCTATAAATAATTCTTGGATTTTGTCTTATATAGGGTATTTTATTTTTAAATATGCAATAACCTTAATGCCTACAACTTTTACTATGTTGTTTTGTCTTATATATAGGTATTATAGTTATTTTACTGTGCATAAAAATGAAAAACAAAATACCCCCGAACCCAAGGCTAAAAAATGCAGTAAATGTAGGGTCAAAATAATAATTTTACTATTTTAATCCAGGATGCCTCTAAGTCTAGATGAACATTGTTCATTACTATTGAAAACACCATCCTCTTTTATCTTTTGTATAATATTTTTATTATTTTGCAAATATTTCAGGAATCAAAGAAAATCATATATAACCTTAATTGAAGTTATAATAATTAAAAAGGTTATTATTATTATTATTATTATTATTATTATTATTATTATTATTATTCCATCCTCCATTTTTAGTTACATATATATCTTTCAATTATCCTACTAGAAAACACCAATGACAATAGGGACAACACATGGGAATTCTAAAAGCCAATAAAATCCAAACCTTTTGACAGTCATTGATAAAAAAAAAAAACTCTTTTCACCACTTCAACACTTCCTCTCTTGATTCATAAATTCGAGAGCTTAAAAACTATTCCTAGAACCCACACCACATCCACATCTTTTTTGCAACTACTCATCAAGAGAATGGTCAAAAAAAGTGAAATGTGTGTGGCTGAATAGTGCTTTCACGATTTGTTTTAGCTATAGTTATAATTAAGGACTACAACATATAAATAATTAAGAATACCATATCTTAGAAATATATATGTATCAAAGAGATACAGTGAAGAGAAATAAACACAAAATAAAATTAATTGAAACAATCATTGCAAACATCTTTAATCTTAAAACCAACCATACAAAATTTTGTATTTAGAACTACTATTAAAGTTTTAGGTCAATATGATGATAAATAAGCTACTACTAAACGATTTAATTTAATGCACTCAAGACGATATTGTTTTTGCTTTTTGTTTTTCTCTTTTTTTGTTTGTTATTATGACCCTAAATAAAATAGAGTTATCACTCTTATATATTATCATCCTTTTTACTCTCTTATAATATATATATATATATATATGTATATATTTTGTTGGAATAATTTTCTATATTTATTAATAATTATAATAACAAAATGTTTGAAATAATTAAAGTAAATTAAACATTTGTTTTACTCTCTCATCAAACTACTTGCAATTTCATCACGAACTAAATTCATATGTGAACGCGTCTGTGACCCCTGATTTCTAATAAATACATGTGGGAGTGTAAATGTTTTGGGAATTACTCTCATTTATATAGAAAAAATGATTGAAGAAATATGTAATTCAAAACATGTGGTTATGCAATTTTTAGCTTTGAAATGCATTATTTTCTTGTCATTTACCCAACAATAATTCAATTTTTTTACACATTTGTACCATTTAATTTAACCAAAACATGTGAGTGAATAATTACTTTTTGTCATAATTGTAGAATTCATTGAAATGTATTATTTTCTTGTCATTTACCCAATAATAATTCAAATTTTCTGCACATTTATGCCATTTAATTTAAGCAAAACATGTGAGTGAATAGTTATTTTTTATCTATATTTATCTATATTAGTGAAAAAAACTCCCGAGAACTTGATAAGAAATTATTTGCCGGAAAGAAATTGACGAGCAGGAAAAAACAATAATCAAACTTGCATAACAACAATGAAAAATTATGAAACAGTGCAGTAAATAATAAAAATATGCATAACAAATTCAAAATTATTAACAAGGGAACAAAACGATTAAAATATTCAGAACACATGACAAATATTTATCATCATCAGAAAAAATATTACCAATAAAAAAATTATCCCACTCATGCATTAATACAACAATACAACCAATTTATGTATCTCATACTAGTAACGAGGGAATCAAATTTCATTTATTAAAAAATTACACCACTCATGCACTCCTGATGATGGTGCCATGCATACTCTCCAGTAGCCACGATGTTGGAATACATTCTGTCATATTTGAACTTCAATGCAAGCTCAATTCCAGCATGCCTAAATTTTTTGGCTCCTTTAACTTCCTATATAAACACAAAATTCATACAAATATTCTGTTATAAGATATTCAAAAACATGGAAAATAAATTGAAATATATTACATAATGAAACTTAACCTGAATTTTTGCTTTCCACCACTCATTCGTTGCTAAGATTGTCCTCAATTCATTACTCCAACCCACCTAGAATGAGTTTCGCCCATATTTTCCATTTTTTTTTGCAGCTATCCTAGTTGTTATTTAACTATGCATTGATCAATGATTGACCAGTTTGTTCCTTAAATGACGTGATCAGAAATTTCCATCCCGTGTTATCAAAATACGTTGTAGGTCGCATTCCCAACTCAATTGTCGTAATACATGTCACAAAAAACATGCAACATTTCCTTTGTCCAGGCAACCTTATCTATATTGTCATTATCTTCCATTCTATAATTTAAATTAGTTCGCAACAATTAACAATTTGTATAGCAACAAAAAGTGCAGGAATTATACTTGCTAATTAAACAAACTAACCTAAAAAAACCTTAATTAACAAAATTTCACAACAGAAATTAATTAGAAAACTTCAACACATATTTATTCATCAAAAATGTTTTCCCATCAAATTTTTGACATTTATCCCAGAAAATTAACAGAACTAGTACATAAACAATAATTTCACATAACAATGATGCAGCGAATGAAGTATAGGCAAACTTGTAATAAAACTACAAAGAACTTAAGCTACGTGCAAGCACAACGACATAGACATCAAGTAAGAAATAATAAAATAGCATGTCATCAGCTTCCAATGAAATGGACAAGAACTAAAACACCAAGGGCATGTTTGCTTGTGCAAAATTCTACAAATGTTCAAATCATTTTCAAAGAAAAAAGAATTCTTTTAAAAGTTAGGAATGTTAACAGTTTTTTGCTAGTCATTAGCTAAGGCTAACATTTAACTATCTCCCCAACACAACCATTTATCCCATTCCGATCTCTCTTCATCAGTAGGGGAATATGAAATTCCTTGATAATTTTCTATCATACTAATAATTTAATATTCCGCACAACATAATCTCAAGGAATAATTTCCAATGGGTTCTGGTTTCTTGCTATTTTCCAGGAAATTATCCGTACACATTTCATAATTATAATCTCAAAACAAAAATAAACATAATTTCAAGTGTCTTCTCCTCATGTCTTGTTCTCAACACAAAAATAAACTATTATCATACTAATCATGTCTTCTTCTCAACACAAAATTAATGAAAAAACTACCAAATTCAGCCATGATTTCAAGTGGGTTATGGTTTCTTGCTATTTTCCAGTCACGTCCGCACAATATAATCTCAAGGCATAATTTCCAATGGGTTTTGGTTTCTTGCTATTTTCCAGGAAGTTATTTATACATATTTCATAATCATAATCTCAAAACAAAAATAAACATATCTTCGATATGCAGTAATTGGTGTCTCCCCTTCGTCGTCAACGTTGATATGAGGGAGAAGGATGGACTCCGTGTAGTCGTGGCCGAGGGCGTGTTGCAGGATGGTATGACCGAGGGGGAAGGGATGGTGGATGTGGGTGGTTTGTAGGCTGGGGGAGAGAGGGAAAAGGTTGAAGTCTAGGACTGACTTCACTGGGATTTGGGTTGAGGGAGAAGGGACGGTGGGATTTGGAATGAGGAAGGTAGATGGCGGTGGGATTTGTAGAGAGAGGAGGGATGAGTTGGATTTGCAGAGAGAGGAGTTAGATTTGCAAAAAGATAGGAGGGAGGCATTGCAAAGATGAGGATGAGGGAGGAGATGCAGACCTCTGGACTCAAACTGATTTTTTGTGGAAATATTCACGTGATTTGGCAGTGTATTAAACGTGACTGCCGCAGCTGCAAAAACAGCTCTCTGCTGTTTTTGAAGTAACGGTTCAAATGTATTTTTTTTAGTGGGACCCACAACCAAAAGCTGGGGTCCCGTTTGGCAGTAAGCATTGTTGAGGTCGCGGTCCAACGCAAAAACAGGTTGGACCGCGGTCTCAAACACCCACTTAGTCATAACTGGAGCTACATATATAATTTTGATGTGATTCTAGTTAGGATGAAAACTACACTTCCATACCTTTCCAACGGTATATTTCAAGCCTTATAATTAATTAAGATGATAGAGAACCATTCATTTTAAGTTGGGCCTTGCTACTACCAGACAAAATGGGGAACAATGAACGTGTGGAACAACGAACGTGTCTTATTTAATTAGTTGGGTTATCAAACTTTAATTATTTTGAGAGGAAACATTTTGTTTGAGTTTTAGATTTGTTTATTTTGGTCTACTTTTAGCTTGGGTTAATTATTATTTAAAATAGGTTTATGTGAGACCTATTATGGAAACTAGGGTTTTGGCTTGGAGTATAAATACTCTTTAAGAATATTGTTAGGGCAAATTTTTTGACAATATTTTCCAACATTTTAGCTGACTTTGGTTGCTTCTTCTTGGTTCTTGATTTAACTCTCAACTCTTCAAAGAATTGACCATTCTTCATTGTGAATTTATACTTTCTTTGCTCGTCTTCAAGTGTTGGAGTTGTGATCGAGTTGATTTATAGTCTTGTTGTCGTGGAGCATGTCTTCTGTTATGATAAGCTCATTCAAATCTCAACAAAACTTGGGTTAAATTTATCTTAGGGTTCGATTGATCTTCATAAAGGTTATAAGTATGGATGCTATCTTTCATATAAGACTTACCTTACTATTTGGAGTCATATAACTTTGAACATGACTTGAAAATAAAAGAAAGAACAAACTATGTTTGCTTAACATATTTAATATTCAATGTTTAACTAAAATTTAAGATTTTCAATTGATTGAATATAAGATATGTTCCTCCATGAAAGTTGTATTTAGAAATGTTAGTTTTAAAATTAAATTGCATTGGATCAATTTGGTGTTGTATATACGCATAACAATCCAAGAATAGGTTAAGTTGTGTGTTACTAAACAAAATTGTTGTTCAATTCAAAAATGAATGAATTAGAAATAAGCCCTTTCATATAAGTTTGGGTTAGGTTGTTATGTTTAAAATGGTAATAGAACCACTTAGTTTTGAGTTCTAGAACTCCATATATAATGTAAGAACCACGAGGAGTATTCTTGTACATATTTTGTAAATTGCAAAATGTGAAGTTTAAGGAACTTTAAGGATGGAATCGGGTTTTATCTTTAAGATCAACTACAAAGTTATGTTTTCAGCCCTTACTAGTAAACACAAATTTTAGCCTAAAAAAGGTGAAACACTACTTCTCCAAACAAACCTTTCTAGATCAAACACTATTTTTCCCAAGGTGATCTAATTGAAAGATATAACCCTTTCAGAAGACTATATTCTTGAAGGTGCAACACAGCCAAAACCACACCAGCCACCAAATCTTTAAAATTCTTTTGTAATAAACATCCCATACACTACAAATCCCCCTAGAAAATCAACTTCTGATAACCTTTTGCAGGTTTCTAAATATTGATTACACTACAAATATATTAAAACCTCTGTATACCAACGCATATCACCACTCTAGTCCAACTTCTTCAACCTTTTCTATAGTCACTAAAAATATAAAAAATAATTTAAATTCTTTAACTTTAGAGTAACATTTTATTCTTGACAAAACTCATTTAAAAAATGACTTCTATAATGACCATGACTCCAAAAAAGAGATCTTGTTTTTTTCTAAATAAATTTACAACAAAGACATAACATATAAAAAAGCTTTTATGATTTCATGGAATTATATAAAGTTCAAGTTTTATTCTATGATTGGTTTCAATTATATTATGCACTAGAACATCATATTACATATCCATTTGCATCCACAAAGCATGCATGTCCTATAACATTTAGATCTAAAATAGCTATTTGGAAACCTAGTAGTGGAGCTTTAGTCGAGTTTGAATATTCACCCCTAAGAAACATTCAAATTCCCCCACAAAGACTAAATAGTAGATGTCACTCCTTACAAAACATCTAGTGATGACCTTTATAAATACCAAACACATTATCTAGGAACATAACCTCACCAATACCAACCTCAACACTTTACGCAATTAACTAAATTGACTTGAATTTTTTTTTCCAGAAGTTCGTTATCAATTCCATTGATACCCTAAAGACTTTATCTAAAACTTAAAAACGTAGTTTTTTAACCATACAAAGTCAAGATAACAAGTTTGAATTCCTAAAAGCCATATAAACATATCTTCACCAAATTGACATGTCAACCTTAATTGTCCCGAACACATGACAAGTCAATAATAACCCCTATACATATACAAAACCAACTCAACACCACTCAAAATGCCCCAATCCATATTTTGGATGAAGAAGCCTCCCAAGAAGAACTTCTTGAAATTAACAAACTTACCTCGAGAAACACCAAAACATCCATTACCCACGACATTACCCTTCCTAATGAACCTACCATCTTTAACACAAATACAATGCCTATTCCTTGCGCTTGAAATTACCCTTCCTAATGAACCTACCATATTAAACTAACACAAATACAATGCCTATTCCTTTTGTGAATGGAACATAGATGGAATGTTTGATTAAAACATCCTAAATACCCTCCAACAAATGACCATGATAACAAATAGGAACTTCTATTAAAGCTATAGTTGAACTCCTTATCTGGTTTCTCTAGCTACTATAAAACTCAAATAGGAACTTCTAATAAAGCTATAGTTGAACTCCTTATCTGGTTTCTCTAGCTAGTTAAAAGGATGGTGGGACTACCACCTCATTGAAATTGATTACCTACGCATCCAAAACTCCATCCAAATATATGAAGATCCAACTCATATTTTTGACTCATCAAGAAATGTTTTCATGTCGTGGTTGCACAAATTAATTATCCTCCATTAAAACAAAATATATAAGATAGTAAGAGCAAGCAAGAGGTTGATCCCATGAAGACATTTTAGTACTTTTGTGTTATACATTATGCAATTGGGGTGTAGTTTGTGATTATCTAAATATCTAAACTATGGCTTCAATGAATCAATGAATTAAAACCAAAACTCATAAAGAAAAAAAATCCTTTGTTGCAAGTGAAATCCACCTATAAAATTCAATTCATATTCTAAATTTGTATCCTTCCTTAACATTGATTAATTAACAGTGTCATCATATAGCTATCCTTAACCAATAAACAATCACAATGTCCATATTAATGATTTAGTTGAATGGCAACATTGAGAACTAGATAAATTGTTAATTTTAACCCAAACAAGTTGTCTGCAACTTGTAATTTCTATGTTTGAGTGTTCTTCCTAAAGTTAATAATGTGTATCCACCACAATTATTAAACATAGTATCTTCACAAGTCTAGATCTCATAACCCTAGTTTTCACATATATCTTAGAAGTAAATTATTCACAATAATAGCTTAGAGTCTGTTTAAGCAATTAAGATAAACAATTATAGGAAATTTGCATAAGAAACAAAATATACTCATTCATAATACAATTTGAAAATAAAAGGAAGACTAAATCTCACTGTTTTTAAAATCTAGAGATTCTTGTGTCCTTACAACCAAGAAGATTAATTTAACATTAAATATGTATGAAACAACTACTTCAAAAGATGAAAAGAATGCATGATTTAATGTATGGATGAGGAAGATTTCTATATTCTTTCTTTTGCTGGCTAGCAGACTAGCATACTCTTTTTACTCTTTTTTTATACTAAATAGAAAATCGT
Source organism: Salix exigua (assembly GCA_032356905.1). Taxonomy (NCBI): domain Eukaryota; kingdom Viridiplantae; phylum Streptophyta; class Magnoliopsida; order Malpighiales; family Salicaceae; genus Salix; species Salix exigua. Next base: position 11,287,535 of record CM063593.1, on the reverse strand, counting down.
AGTTTTTAAGAATATAAAATAGTCCTCCCTTACATTGATAGGTTATATTTAAGCATTTCAATAACTATTTTCCTAAGAAATAGAAACAACCTTACATGAAATTTTCAAACTTTGACTTAGAGGAGATGAATTGCTGAAATAAAAACTTAGATGACGGTTTACATGCTTCAGAAAGTAATTTGAACTCGTTTTTTCAAGAAACATATTTGCTGGCAAAATTCAGTTGATATATTGACAAATTCATGTAGCCCTCATATGATATCATTTATGGTTTCAAGTTGAGGCATTGGTATATGATTGAAATGGGAATCCAATTTTTATTTTATTTTGCATCAATTGAACGTTTGTAGCCTAAGATATTCAAATTAGAATGGCCAAAGGTCAAATTAGTAGATTCCGAGATTTGACTTTGAATTCTATAATTCAAATTTTTTTCTTGAAAAATATTTTAAGAAAGGTATGGATGGTTAGCTTTCTAATTCCACTAGAATCACTTCACTATGACCTCTAGAGTTTTTGTTCTGCACAAAACATTGAATAAAGGTCAAATATGTCAATCACCTCTAATTACCTCATTTTTTTGCATATTTCATTTGAAAATACCTTCAAAAAATTAAACAAAGAATATCAAAGCAATTTATACACAATATAGGCTCCACTAGGTAAATATAGGTGAAAATATCAAATAATATAGTTGCATCAAGAAACACTATGCAAGATTTTTTTGAGCCCTTATCCTTACAATCTACTTACCTTTTTTTAGAGATCCTTCCTATTTGAAAGAGAAAAATGCCAAACTTCTATCTAATCTTAGATGTTATAAGATTAATGACTTAAAATCATACAAAATACCTTCTTTACCCATGTTATGCTCTGAGAGGACCCCATCCAACCCTTTTGGAAAGAAAAATTCATTACAGGACTACTCATCTTTCTAGGAGAAAAGGTCTAAAACAAAATCAAAGACATATTCACTTGAGAAACCATTCCCTATGACCAACTTACTTATGGTGAACTTGTTAGCTTTACCCTAAAAGGTCTCAAAATCTGCCAAGACTTCAAACTTCAAGAACACTTGAAATGGGAAATGAAACGAACAAGTGAGGAACTTTGTGGTTCTCGCCACTAGTTTGATTTGTCTATCCCAAAACCTACTTGGAGTGGAAATTGCTATAAACCCAAATTCATCCGAGATCCAATAAATCACCTTGCAAAAGATAATCCCATAAAAACCACAAACAATTTTATCTAAACCTTTTATAAAGAAACCTATAATCCAAGTGTAAACCCAAGTTCACCTTAAAACTATTGCTTGCTATAAATGTAGATAAAAAGGACATACATGTTATTTCTGTAAATTAAACATCTTCATGAAATAAAAATAGATAAATAGGCTATTAACCGAATTCAAAACCTTTCTATTGAAGACTCATAGATAAAATCAACTCCTACATACACTTTTGAAGTAGACTTTCAAATAGATAAATTAACAACTTTGAATTCTAATTCAGAAACTCATACAAATTCCAAACAAATCAATGTCTTAACTAGAGATCAATAATTTATTCTTTAAGCCATCAAAATACATGAACACGCTTAATTACAATAAAAAAAAACTACTTAGATAAACTGATGAATAACTTCAACAAACCAGAAACAAAACCAACCCAAACTCATTTCTATATTACCTACAACTAGTACAAATGCTTACAACCTTACAAAAATCCTCAATAAAAAAAAGTCTAGAATCATGGGTACTATTCTAAAAGTATAGTCTAAGATTAAAACTCTCAATTTTGAATTATAAGCCCTCAAATAAGCCCAAAAGAAAGACTCAACCATCTTACAACACCTCCTAACCAAAATATAAAACTAATATGATTTTGAGCCTCAATCAAAACATCAAAACATTGAGTTCCATACTTTAAATCATGCTTTTTTTCAAACGTTGAGCATGTTCTACAAGATTTTTTTAAATATTTTAACCCAAATTACTTCAAGATGTATTTGATCAAAATTGCTAAGTTTTTTTAGAAAACTATAAACTTGGAACTATAACTTTATTTGATACACGTGAAATTAAAATTCTATGAAAGAAGGAGTAGTTCCAAATGATTTTTACAAACCACCTTTAAAAGACTCTATAACAAACTAATCCAAACTTCATATTGCAGGAAAATCACAAGACTATGTTTTTATTAAAGGCATTTATGTTAGATCTTTGTTTGTAGTTACAAATGATATTAATCATACAATCATTCATAGATATGATTTCATTTTTTATCCAAAATCAATAACATAAAAATTGTTTTCCCATTCCTACAAAAATCTAAAACTAGGAACCTAAATTTAATCCAAGCATGTTTCATACATACTCATCAAATTAATGCATTGATCCATGGAAAACAATTCCAATTACAAGATTTAAAAAGACATGTTTAAGTTATTTACTATTACTACAAATTAGGCTAACCCATTCCTATAGAACTAGTCTTTCTCCACTATACAGGGGAAATGAAATACTTTTAACTTAGTTAGTCTTCTGCTAGGACTATTTCTCTCTGCATGTCCAATCCAGGTGTTAACCAATGATCATCCAAGATCACTAGTGGGCCACTTGTAAAAAAAATCTATTGACTTTATGCTAGCATAAGAAAATGATTTTAAAGATGAACATATCGTCTAATATGGAAGAAATTTATATAGTGATACAGAAATTATGTATGTGTTTGTATTTTGCTTATAATAAAATAATGTTGCTATATATGGAGAGAAATATATTACAATATATATATAATGTAATGTAATGTAATTTAAATTAAATATATTATATCAAAATATTTTTAAGAGGTTGTGGTGGTAAATGAAAATTATCATTGTTTGGGTTTAATATGCATGCTAAAAAGACAATTAACACCAAGCATTTGATGATTTCTTAGCTTACCATCTTTCTATACTAATAGACCATGAATTAGAGTGGATATGAATATTATCATGATAAAACTTGTTTTTTTTAATAATCCATTCATTGATAATTGATAATTATACTTTGAAGGATCTAAAACAAATAATAATTGATGTAAAGTTGTAATTAGGGATGACAACCCATGGCTCAGATTTTTTTTAATAATTATACTCATGCATTATTCATCGGGCAATAAAATTAGATATTTATAAATTATTTAACAAATTATGGGTATCTATTATTATGTATTATATGTAATATGTGTGTGTGTATATATATATATAGATATATTAACTATAATATAAAAGCCATGCATTGATATTCTTTGTTTTATGTTTTGAAGATATTTTTTTGATGAAAGATGCAAAAAGGAGGTAATTGGAGTAAATTGATAGATTTGACTTTCAGTCGGTGTTTTGTGTATAGTGAAAGCTCTAAAGATAGAAATGAAGTGATTCCAGTGAAATTCAAAAGCTAACATCCATAAATTTATGTAAAGCTAAGGGAAAAAAATAAAATAAGGAAGATCATGGACATCTCAACCTTCAAAGAAAAACCTTGCAATTTGTAGATATCGACCTTGGTCCATTACATGTTCAATATCTCGAACTACAAATGTTCAATTGATGAAAACTCAATTTGCCTGGATGCAGGACGCAAATAAATATAAAATACCCTCATTTCGGCTCCAAACCATGTGATATGAAGGGGATATGCATTTTACAAGGGAAAACTAAATTTTGTCAACTTAAAGAAGGATTATTTTGTAAAATAGATAATAGGGTTTCTAAGCATATATAAAAGAAGAGAGGAGCAAGGAAGTTTAGGCCAACACCAAAGAAAACATAAATCTTCCTCCTCCAAACCCTAAATCATGTTTTCTTATCTTTGTATGTAGTTGTTCAATAAACATGCAAGAATAGACTCTTTTGCTTAGTTGCAAGGACACAAAAACCTTCAGATTTCAAGAACTGTGAGCTTTATTCTTACCTCAATTTTTCAGCTTATATGATGAAATGTTTGTTCTCCTATGCTTATTTTCCTATGATTGTTTATTTAATTTCTAAAAGTGGACTCAAAGTTATTATTATGGACAATTGATTGCTAAGTTTGATATCAAAACTAGAGTTATGGTATTTGAACTTATGAAGCAACTAAGTTAATAATTCAAGCAGATCTATGTTATAAATCTTAGGGAGAACATTTAATCAAACTAAACATATATTTTGGACAATCATGTCTTTTAATTGATCAATTTATTTAGATTTTAATGTTGCCATTGAATCAAATTACTAGTTCGAACACTGTGGTTGTTTGATGGTTAGGATAAGTTATACGACGGATCTATTAATGAACCAATATTAAGAAGAGATAAATATTCAAAATATAAATTGATTTGTCGTTTCCATGATCGGTTTTGATTTCTGTAAGTGGATGTTGATTTGTGACCTAGGTTTGCTTTATTTATAAATTTCAGTTTTATATAATTTTTTCTTAGTTTGCTTTAGCCTAGCCTAGACAACTTCCCCCTCCCCCCAATTGCATCACATATAGCATGAAAGTCTGAACTAAATTGTCCTCGTGGGATCGACCCCTTGCTTGCTCTGTACTATCTTGTTTGATTTGTTTTATGCTATGGTAATTAAGTTGTGCGACTGTGACATCACAATAATGTATTTTTATATAGTTCACTTTGACACAGTACATAGTGAAATGACTAGTTAGTCCCTAGGAACGAAATTTTTTAACCCCCATGATCGAGGGTATTTTCACATTTACAAGGGACATGAATGATATTTCCGGATTTGTTGCATAGCAAAACTACACAAATAGCTCTATAAAATGACAAAAGAAGGCAAACCCAACAGGGGGTAATTTAGAATTTCGCAAGGGACATATGATATTTTTTATTTTTTTGCACAATGAAATTATGAAATTTGCAGATCCAAGGGTATTTCGTCGTGGCGCGTGTCTGATTACAACAAACGATTAAGCTCCAGTGGACAAGTTTAAGTTTTTTTCTCCCTTTTCTCTCTCCTACCGCCTGGAAATACGCTTTAGTCCTTAAGGTCTTTGAAAGTTATATCTTGGTCCCTGTTCATTGAATTTGTCTTTTATTACTTTTTTTTCAATATAGTTTTTGATGTTTGCAATTGTGCACTTCAATTAAAACTAATTATATATGTTGGGTTTCGATTTAGTCCTTATTCTTTTGATTTTTCATTTGCTTTTTGGTTATTTTAATTATTTCAGTATGCAGGTTTTGATCTCTTCTAATTGAGTCCTCCAATTGAAAATTTTCATTTGTTTCATAAATTATCTCATTAGCAGATAGTAAAATTACAATGGTTGAATTGTAACATAGATGAGTGATTTGTTTTATGCAGCAAACAAATACGACCATATTATTTGATAGTTTCATTCATATTTACCTAGTGTTTTGCATATTTTTTTGTATATAAAATGCCTTGATATTCTTTGTTTTATGTTTTGAAGGCATTTTTGGATGAAAAATGCAAAAAGAAGGTAATTGGAGCTCATTGACAGATTTGACCTTCAACCGATATTTTGTGCAGAGCGGAAGCTCTATAGATCAAAATGAAGTGATTCTAGTGGCATTAAAAAGAAAACATACATAACTTCCTCTATAGATAAGGCAAAAGAAATAAAAGAAGGAATATCATGGAAATCGCAGCCTTCAAAGTCAAATCTTGCAATCTGTCGACCTTTGTCCATTCGAACTTCAATATCTAGAGCTACAAAAGTCATATTGATTCAAACCAATTTTGTTGGATTCAAATTTAATCGCAAAATGATGTGCTTCTAAGTGGAAAGACCTATAAATGCTCCAAATTGAAGCTAAAAACGATGTGTTATTAATGAGATATGAATTTTACAATGGACAACTAAATTCTGCCAACTTAAGGAATGACTATTTTGTAAAATAGATACTAGGATTTCTAAGCATATATAAAGGAGGAGAGGAGCAACGAAGTTTTAGCTAGTGGCAAAGAAACCAAAAATCTTCCTCCTCCAAACCCTAAATCATGTTTTCTTTCATCTTTTTATTTAGTTGTTTAATAAACATGCAATGCTAGACTATTTTGCTTTGTTGCAAGGACACGAAAACCTTCATATTTCAAGAACTGTGAGATCTATTTTTATCTCGATTTTTCAATTTATATGATGAATATGTTTGTTCTCCTATACTTATTTTCCTTTGATTATTTATTTCATTGCTAAGAGAGGGCTCAAAGTTATTATTGTAGACAATCTATTGTTAAGTTTGATATTAAAACCAGAATTATAATATATAAACTTGTGAAGTGATTGTGCATCAAAAGTATCGCTAAATCTCTTATTTTACATATGTATTTATTTTTTTTATTTGGGATTTTATAATAATTGATATGCTTTTTAGTAATGAATTTCTTTTAATGTTTCGACAAGTTTTTAGAGCTTAAATGAATTATTTCAGGAAATTTAAACGTTGAAATTTAGAACAAAGAATTGGAGGAGAAATCTATGGAAAGCTGGAGGGAAGATTGTTACTTCATTTTGGGTCAAAAAGAAGAAAGATTCAGCTAAAAATGTTAGCATCAAATCGGGCACAAAAATATTCTCCAAATTGCTAAAATAATAAGTTTTCCAGAACACCTTTCGGTGTTTCAGTCGTAACTTTTGACTCATAGATCCACATTATATGTTTTTTAATGTTCTAGAAAGCTAACAGAAAGGCCTATAAATATGTGTCTAATAGCGTTCTCCAGACGACGCTCAGAAATAGGGTTAAATTGTAGTCCAAAGTTAACATCAAATGTGTCTTGCAATATTTTCTGAGATTGTGTTTTGCTCTTCTTGTTTTAGATTTCAGTTTTATTTTAGTTGTAAAACTTATTATTTCAGTTTGATTCAAGTTATTTCATGTTTATTAGAGTGTTATTATATATAATTATGGTTGGCTAATCTCTTTCTTTGATCCAAATCAAGGATGATGGTGATTGAGGTGAGTTCTTTAAGATATGAATGAATCCTAATGTCTATCTTCATATTTTCTTCATGAATGTTTTATTATTGCAAAGAAATTTTAGAAATCATCTAAGTAATGTTATAATCTTGAATTTTTATGAACAAAACTTAATTTCGGTATAGAGATTGCTTGATTCAATGTCTTACTTAATATGAAAACATTCGTGTATTCTTAAGCAATAATCAATCTTCATCTTTTTAAACTTCATTGTAATATCTTCTGATTTAATATTACCATCGTTGATATTAGGTTGAGTTATCTTATATATGTTGAAGGATTCACCAACACATCACCATTAAAATTGATTTGGAACCAAGACTTACCTTTTCTTGTCATTTAAAATCTATTTACTCTCTTTCATCTTAGAAAACAAATCCATTCATTATTCTCCTAAAATCTTTTTGTTGTTACCTAGCTTAATTTCTAAATCTAGCTCTCTGTAGATATGACCTCGATCTTACCGAGTTAATTGCTACATCGCACACTCATGCACTTGTGAGTTAAAACAAGCCGATCATAAATAGCGGTCAAGCAATTTTGGCACTGTTGCCGGGGAGCTAGCAAGCAAAGGTAACAAATTTAGTTTTGATTATTGGAAAAAATATATAAAAAATAAAAAAAAACTCAAATGGTTGGTCTTACCGCCTAAAAAAAAAGTAAAAAAAAAATTGACCTCAGCTTTTTGGATATTGGACTGTGGATGGATATTGGACTGTGGACTGGACTACTAATTGTTGGATTATGGCTGGTTCAACCGCCTCTTGTTTATTTTATTTTGTTATGCTTTTTTATCTAATATTTATTGTTTTAAGTTCTTGGTCGGTATTACCGCCTTTTTATTCATGCTTGGTACAATTATCTTTTAATGTTTATTGTTGTTAATATTGCTTATTAGTTAGAGTGTGTATTTCCTAATTTTTTGTATTTTTTTTTTCTTTCAGTTATTACTTTATCCTTTATGTTTCATTTACTTTTATTTGCAATCTTGTTTTTCTTTCTCCTTTCCTTTCATATTCATATAACTGTTATATTATATTCCATCATGGCTAATGTTGAAGATGTAGAGGGTGAAGGGAGTGTTCAAGGTAATGGACCTCCACAATTCAATGATCAACCTAATTTTCGAACCCTTCGAGAGTATCTTCGCTCGGCTAGACAAAGTACACCTTCGTGTATTATATTGCCTCTTAACCAACAAGCTTTCAATTTGAAACCGGGCATGATTCAACTTCTTCCCACATTTCATGGTATGGATTCTAAAAATCCATACATACACATTAAGGAGTTTAAAGAGGTATGCAATACCTTTATTGATAGAACATGCACGGAGGAAACCATTCGGCTTAAATTGTTCTCATTCTCTCTAAAGGATAAAGCCAAGCTTTGGCTAAACTCCCTGCGTCCTAGGTCTATAGGTACATGGAGGGAAATATAAGCTGAATTTTTGAAAAAATACTTCCCCACTCATAAGACAACAGCCTTACCACGTCAAATGATGAATTTTTCTTGTAGTCCAAATGAGTCATTTCACCAAGCTTGGGAAAAGTTTAAAGACTTGTTAAATGCTTGTCCCCACCATGGTTTTAAGATGTGGAGGTTAGTGAGTTTCTTCTATGACTCTCTTACCGCAGATTTTAAAAATTTAGTGTCAACCATGTGTAATGGTGAGTTTTATGACAAAGAACCAAGTGAAGCCTTTGATCAATTGGATGAAAACACAAAGCAATGGGAAACTTCTCTCCCACTTCAAGTTGAATCTAGAAACACCATTTCTCATTCAAGTGGGAAGTTCCAATTGAAAGAGACTGATGACCTTAATGCTAGATTAGCCTCATTGGCTAGAAAAGTAGAGTCTCTTGAGATTAAAAAAGTGCATGTCATAAGTGAACAACAAGAGGAAAGATGTATTGTTTGTGAGGGTAAAGGGCATAGGACAAATGAGTGCCCTACTATTCGAACTTTCAAGGAGGTGTTATATGGCCAAACTTAAGATTCAAGTAATGTTAAAAAGCCATTTTCAAACCAAGCAGGCAATTCCTACTCTGATACTTATTATCCTGGATGGAGGAACCACCCAAATTTTGGATGGAGAAATGAGGGCTCTTCAGTACCTCAAACATTTCAACCTCCACCCCAACCATTTCATGCTCCCACACATAACACATACCAACCACCTCATAAGAGATCCCTAGAGGATACTCTTCAACAATTCATGCAAACACAAGGAGGAATCAACAACCAAGTTAACAAATTTCAAGATCAGACCAATAGGACCTTAGATGGCATTTGAAGTCAACTAACCAAGTTGACTCAATCACTAAGCATTCAAGAGAAGGGAAAAATCCTAGCTCAACAAATGCCAAATCTTAGAGGTCAGATGCATATAAGTGAATCCTCACCCGGTGAACCCTCAAACCATGAACAAATTCAAGCCATCACCACCCTTAGAAGTGGAAAGATTATTGACAAAGCTATAGGTTTTGGGATTCCTAAAGGAATTGTGGAAGAGAAATCTAGGGAAAGTGAAGAGGGAATCAAAACACGAGTGACAAATGAGAGCTTGAGTGAGAAAGAAGGTGAGATAAATGAGAGAGAGAAGAGTGAGAAAGGAGATGATTCAACAAAAAATGGAGGCAAAGTGAGTGATTCAGAATTTGTTCCTAGACCACCATTTCCACAACGGTTAGGAAAATCTAAACATAATCTTATGAACTCGGAAATCTATGAATTGTTCAAACAAGTAAAAGTAAACATTCCACTCCTTGATGCAATTAAACAAGTCTTATCTTATGCAAAGTTCCTTAAGGACTTATGCACAGTCAAAAGGAGATTGAATGTGAAAGTCTTGCCTTTCTAACTGAACATACTAGTGGCATCATCCAATTTAAGACCCCTCCCAAATACAAAGATCCTGGTTGTCCCACCATTTCATGCATTATTGGAAGTCATAAGATAGACCAAGCTTTGTTGGATTTAGGAGCAAGTGTGAATTTAATACCCTACACTGTTTACAAACAATTAGGTCTAGGGGAAATCAAGCCTACTCGAATCACCCTTCAATTAGCTGATAGGTCAATCAAGATTCCTCGAGGTGTTGTTGAGGATGTATTGATCCAAGTAGATAAATTCCACTTTCCTGTTGATTTTGTAGTGTTAGACACCTCACCTGTTCAAGGTTCTAATGCTCACATCCTAGTCATCTTAGGTAGACCTTTCCTAGGTACATCCAATGCTTTAATTAATTGTAGGAATTGGGTGATGAAATTGTCTTTTGGGAATATGATATTGGAGATGAATATTTTCAATATCTCCAAACAAATTGGTGAACATGAGGACATTAGAGAGGTAGATTTGATTCAAACTGTTTGTCAAGAACACTTTGAGAGAGAAGGGATAAAGGATCCATTAGAGAAAACTTTAATTCATGATGAAAGATTTTGTTCTTTGGAATGTGTTGATGAGGAAGTAAGAGAACTCGAGACTTATCTAGATCCAATGCCTATTATGTCAACAGGTCAATGGACTCCATTATTTGAGCCTTTGATTTCAACCCAAGTGAAAGTTGAGACATCTCTTGTTCAACCTTATAAGCCAGAAAGGAAACCTTTACCGAGTGATCTTAAGTATGCATTTCTAGGGGAAGATGAATCATATCCTATTGTGATTTCATTAAAACTTAGCATAGAGTAGGAACAAAAGCTTTTGAGAGTGGTGAGAAAACACAAGAAAGCAATTGGGTGGACAATTACTGACTTGAAAGAAATTAGCCCTCTTTTATGTACACAGAATCTATCTTGAAAAAGAGGCTAAATCTGTGAGGCAAATGCAAAGACGATTGAACCCAACCATGAAGGAAGTAGTGAGAGGTGAAGTTCTTAAGCTACTTGATGCAGGTATCATTTATCCCATTGCAAACTCAAAATGGGTTAGTCCAACCCAAGTTGTCCCTAAAAAATCTAGAGTCACGGTAGTGAAGAATGCAAATAATGAGCTAGTGCCAACTAGAATCCAAACTGGATGGCGTATGTGCATTGATTATCGTAAGTTGAACATGGTGACTAGGAAGGACCATTTTCCTCTTCCATTTTTAGACCAAGTGCTTGAAAGAGTAGCAGGAAGAGCTTTCTATTGTTTTGTTGACGGATACTCAGGTTACAATCAAATTGAAATTTCATTACAAGACCAAGAAAAAACCACGTTCACTTGTCCTTTTGGTACCAATGCTTATAGAAGAATGCCCTTTGGCTTGTGTAATGCACCAACCACTTTTCAAAGGTGTATGATGAGTATCTTTAGTGACATGGTGGAAATTTTTTTGGAAGTTTTCATGGATGATTTTTCAGTATATGGGGATTCTTATGAGTTATGTCTAATGCATTTAGAAAAAGTTCTTGAAAGGTGTGAGGAGAGCAATCTTGTAGTTAATTGGGAGAAGTGTCATTTTATGGTGACACATGGCATTGTCTTAGGTCACATTGTCTCTTCAAAAGGGATAGAGGTAGATAAGTCAAAAGTTGAAGTCATTCAAAAATTACCTACCCCCAGGACTGTGAAAGATGTGAGATCCTTTTCAGGACATGCTGGTTTTTACCGAAGATTCATTCATTCATTCAGTACCATTGCCAAACCATTGTGTAACTTGTTGTCACAAGATGCCTAATTTGATTGGACATCAAAATGTCAAGAAGCTTTTGAAAAACTTAAAGGGTTGTTGACCACTACACCTATCATGCAAGCTCCTGATTGGTCTTCACCATTTGAACTGATGTGTGATGCTAGTGATTTTGCAATAGGTGCTGTTTTAGGGCAAAGAAGAGATAAGAAACCTCATGTAATTTATTATGCTAGCAAGACTTTGAATGATGCTCATTTGAATTACATTACAACTGAAAACGAACTCTTAGCTGTGGTATTTGCTTTAGACAAGTTTCGATCTTATTTGGTTGAATCTCTTGTTATTGTTTTTACTGATCATGCAGCATTGAAATACTTGCTCACAAAACAAGATTCCAAGCCACGTTTGATTCGATGGATCCTCCTACTCCAAGAGTTTAACCTTGAAATTCGAGATGAAAAGGGAGTAGAGAATGTAGTGGCTGATCATTTATCCTGTCTTTCAAGCTATGAGAACATAGTAGATGAATCTCCAATAAATGAACTCTTTGTTGATGAAAATTTATTTTTTACAGGTAATGTCTCCTACATTGGCTCTCCATGGTATGTTGTTATAGCAAATTACCTGGCCACAAGTTAGATTCCTTCTCATTGGTCTAAACTTGACAAACATAAATTCTTGTGCAACGTGCGTACTTTTTTTTGGGATGACCCTTACCTATTTAAATACTACCTTAACCAAATTGTTAGGCGATGCATCCCTGATCATGAAATTCCAAGTGTCATTAATTTTTGTCATGCATTAGCCTGTGGTGGGCATTTCTCTTCCAAGAAAACCACTTCCAAGATCTTGCAGTGTGGTTTTTATTGGCCCACCATGTTTAAAGATGTCCATACCTTCTGTGTTGCATGTGACCGATGTCAATGCCTAAGTAACCTCACTCGGTGTAACATGATGCCCCTTAACCCCATTCTTGTTTCGGAAATATTTGATTGTTGGGGGATTGATTTCATGGGACCTTTTCCAAGTTCATTTGGTTATCAATTCATCCTGGTGGTTGTTGATTATGTGTCTAAATGGGTGGAGGCCATTGCATCTCGAACCAATGACCATCGAGTTGTGGTCAAATTCTTGAAAGAACATATTTTCTCTCGTTTTGGCATGCCCAGGGCTATGATTAGTGATGGGGGAAAATATTTTTGTAACAAGCCCGTTGGGATTTTGATGAGAAAATATGGTGTGATTCACAAGGTCAGTACCCCTTATCACCCACAGACTAGTGGCCAAGCTGAGTTGGCAAATAGGGAAATCAAGAACATTTTAGAGAAAACAGTCAACCCAAACCGTAAAGATTGGTCCTTACGACTAGTCGATGCTTTGTGGGCATATCGCACTGCTTACAAGACCTCTTTAGGAATGTCTCCTTATAGGCTAGTTTATGGAAAGCCTTGTCATCTCCCTGTTGAGATTAAGCATCGTGCATATTGGGTCATTCGGCAATTCAATGACAATGAAAATGAGATTGGAAAAAATAGAAAACTTCAATTGGATGAATTAGAGGAGTTGAGAAATGATGCATTCGAAAATGCAAAAATTTCAAAACATAAGATGAAAACTTTGCATGATAAACATATACTTAGAAAATCCTTTCATGTTGGTCAAAAGGTTCTCTTGTATAATTCACGATTACATCTCTTTCGTGGGAAGTTGAGAACAAAATGGATTGGTCCATTTGTGATTAAATCCATCTCTGAGCATGGTGCTGTTGAGGTAGAAAATCATAAGAATGAAAATGTTTTCATAGTAAATGGTCATCAATTGAAACCTTATCTTGAAAACTTTGTGGCTGAAGTTGAAACATTGGATCTTAAAGATCCAATGCCCTTGCAATATCAAAAGTAATGTGTTTTTATTTAATTTAATTTAATTTTTTTTAATTTTGTTTTTTCTCTCTCTCTCTCTCTTATTCTTCCAACTCTTATTTACTTGTTCATGCATTAGGGACAATGCATTATTTTAAGTTGGGGGTATGAGGTTTTGTTTATTTTAAAAAAAAAATTGGTTTGATATTTTCTTTTAGTTGTGATATGCAGGTTAAAAAAAGAAGGAAAAAAAAAGCTCAAGCAAGAAGTCAACTCAAGTCCAATTCAATCAGACATTCATCCTTGAAAAAAAAGGGAGTAATAGTTTTCTAATCTTTATTCTTATTTTTTCATTCTTTTTTTATACATTAAGGATAATGTAAAACTTAATTTTGGATATTTGATTATGTTGCATGCTTGAGATGGACATGCTTGTTTGAAAGAAAAAAAAATGCATTTGTATGTGAATGAGACTTAATTAGGATCAACATTACATTTTTGGATTCATTATTGTGTTGAACATTGCATGCTTTAATTTGGGATAGATAATATCTTATAAAGCAAGATAACATATTTTGTTTTTCTTTAAGATTATTGAAGTACAACTTTCCTTAAAAAATTATGTGAGTTGTGTGATCATACATAAAAAATGAGTGTGATGCTTTACTTGTGATCATCCCTTTTAATCTAGTCCTAAACAAGGTTTAAGTAAATAGAGTAATAATTAAATAAATAGATGTGTGCAAAGTTCTACCTACTCCAATGTTTTGAGTTGCTAAGTAACTAGGGGTATTCATCACAAATGTTTATCTTTACGTCAAACGACAGCTTGAAATATGAGTATGCAAAGCACTTTAAGTTTGTGACTTTATGAGTAACCGGGTGCATTCATCACAAATGTTTGTATTCGCGTCCAAAGGGAAGTGACCACTTAAAGAAAAAGAACAAATGATGTTCACACAAAAAGAAAAAAAAGAAAAAAAGAAAATATAGATAGATAGATAGATAGATAGATAGATAGATAGATAGATAGATAGATAGATAGATAGTTATTTCTCTAGTTTGCTACCTTGTTTGTAGTGGAAAGAAGGGAAGATTACAAGTCGAGTTTTCGCATGAATTAATTATGTTAGTTGCATGATAAATACGATTGAATTTGGAATTTTGTATGGATATTTGATTTAGAGAATGTGAGTATGTTTCTTTTTCTTTATTCGCTATTGTGTATACACCAAGTTGAAGATACCAATGTTTGCATGATAGGTCCTTCAAGTGTGATGAGTCAAACCTAATTATGGTTATTATTATTTTTATTTCAAAGGTTTTATGTTTTGTTTTGCTTGAGGACTAGCAAAATCTAAGTTGGGCGGTGTAATTGTGCATCAAAAGTATCGTTAAGTCTCTTATTTTACATATGTATTTATTGTTTTTATTTGGGATTTTATAATAATTGATATGCTTTTTAGTAATGAATTTCTTTTAATGTTTCGACAAGTTTTTGGAGCTTAAATGAATTATTTCAGGAAATTTAAACTTTGAAATTTGGAACAAAGAATTGGAGGAGAAATCTATGGAAAGTTGGAGGGAAGATTGTTACTTCATTTTGGGTCAAAAAGAAGAAAGATTCAGCTAAAAATGTTAGCATCAAATCGGGCACAAAAATATTCTCCAAGTTGCTAAAATAATAAGTTTTCCAAAACACCTTTCGGCGTTTCAGTCATGACTTTTGACTCATAGATCCAAATTATATGTTTTTTTAATGTTATGGAAATCTAACAGAAAGGTCTATAAATATGTGTCTAATAGCCTTCTCCAGACGACGCTCAAAAATAGGGTTAAATTGTAGTCCAAAGTTAACATCAAATGTGTCTTGCAATATTTTCTGAGATTGTGTTTTGCTCTTCTTGTTTTAGATTTCAATTTTATTTTAGTTGTAAAACTTATTATTTCAGTTTGATTCAAGTTATTTCATGTTTATTAGAGTGTTATTATATATAATTATGGTTGGCTAATCTCTTTCTTGGATCCAAATCAAGGATGATGGTGATTGAGGTGAGTTCTTTAAGATATGAATGAATCATAATGTCTATCTTCACATTTTCTTCATGAATGTTTTATTATTGCAAAGAAATTTTAGAAATCATCTAAGTAATGTTATAATCTTGAATTTTTATGAACAAAACTTAATTTCGGTATAGAGATTGCTTGATTCAATGTCTTACTTAATATGAAAACATTCGTGTATTCTTAAGCAATAATCAATCTTCATCTTTTTAAACTTCATTGTAATATCTTCCGATCTAATATTACCATCGTTGATATTAGGTTGAGTGATCTTATATATGTTGAAGGATTCACCAACACATCACCATTAAAATTGATTTGGAACCAAGACTTACCTTTTCTTGTCATTTAAAATCTATTTACTCTCTTTCATCTTAGAAAACAAATCCATTCATTATTCTCCT